>CM056060.1:105732095-106037095 GCA_029574335.1 Rana kukunoris | reverse complement strand
CAAATTGTGAGAGCACTGAAAGCTGAAAATTGGTCTGGTTAGGAAGGGGTTTAAGTGCCCAGTGGTCAAGTGGTTAAAGGGCCCAAAAGTCCCCAGGGCATCCGGATAGCTACCCCCTTTTTTTATACATATATTTTTCTTTACTTTCTTTTTTGTAAAAAAGGCCCCCCCCTCGCTTCTCAATTTCTCAGCCCCCCCCCACCCCCCGCTTCTTAATTTCAGGCGGCAGCATCACCCCCCGGTTTTCTCTGCTCCAGGGCAGGGGGCCCATGCCTGAAGCACTGTAAGGGGCCCCATAATTCCTGATGGTGGCCCTGCTCCTGCACATTAGACACAGACTCCCCCCAGCTCTGGACCCCTGCACATTACACACAACCCCCCCACCCCCCAGCTCAGGATCACTGCATATTACACAGCTCCCCCCAGCTCTTGACCTTTGCATATTACACAGCGCCCAGCCCTGGACCCCTGCATATTACACATTCCCTCATCAGCTCAGGACCCCTGCACATTACCCACAGCCCCCCCTCCACAGTTCTGGAACCTGCACATTACACACAGGCCTCCCTAGCTCTGGACCCCTGCACACGGGTTGCCACCTGTCCAGGATTTACCCGGACAGTTCGGGTTTTGAATCATGTGTCCGGGTTTCAGGCAGACTAAAACCTGAACACATTATTCAAACCGGGCTGTGGCTCCCCAAAAAAAACAAGATAGTCATACGCAAATCTGTTGCCATCTGGGAGCTGTGGGTGGCTGTCTAGGGGCTGGATCGGCATCATTGGGGGCAGGGTGATGATGTCAGCAAGAGCAATTTGGCCACACCCACTATTCACTGTGGCACGCTATGCGCACCGCATTACTACCCTCCTTGTTACACCCAAAGGCACACCTCCCAACATTTTGAGATTGCAAACGAATGTATGCATAGGACACACCCCCTGACTCACCCCTTTTAAAGGAGCGGTAACCCAAAAAAGGTTAATTAAATCCACAAAGACTTTTTTTACCACTCCTGTGCCTTTATATTGGCTTTTAAAATGTATAAATGCATCAATTTAGAATTTGAATGAAAGGTTTAGCGCTGTGAAACACTTTTTGAAAGATAAAAAGTGCATTTTATATACAACTATACAGATCAGAGCAACATGAGGGACAAATGAGGGGCAAAGAGGGAAATTGCTCAATATCAGGGTAGGGATGAGCTTTGTGTTCGACTCGAACGTATGTTCGACTCGAACATTGCATGTTCGACCGTTCGTCCAAATACGAACAAAGCGGGTCATTCGCGCCAAATTTGAGTGACGCGCCATGGCCCATAATCCACTGCGGCATTGCGCACTGATGATTGGCCAAGCATGTACTATGACCCGCATGCTTGGCCAATCACAGCACACAGAAAACGGAGAGACATAATTGGCCAAAGCCAGGATGGCTTTGGCCAATTATGGCTCAGGGCTTTAGCACACGCCCCACACTATAAAAGGCCGCCTGCTGGGCGGCCTGGTGTAGTGTGTTCCAGCGCCAGTTACAGATCAGACAGAGAGAGAGAGAGAGAGAGAGATTGACTTTTTTTCTAGCTAGATAGAGCAGGCAGGCTAGTCAGTTACATTTACTGTGTGTAGAGGATATATATACATCCCAGGAGTTGTACATATATTTATACACTGTATAGTTTAGTTAGATTAGTTCTTCCACTTGGTGGTGCATAGTGCAAGTGTGCTCATTACTTTGCAACTGAACCCACTTGGTGGTGCATAGTGCAAGTGTGCTCCAGGGATGGGCGTAGAGTGATAGGGTATAGAGCGGACTGGGCGGATCAGTGTCTGGTGTAATAACACCTGAGTAACATGGGCATATAAATACACTGTCCGGATGTCTGCTGTGCTGGACGCTGATCCGCCCAGTCCGCTCTATACCCTATCACTTTACGCCCATCCCTGGAGCCACTCCTACTTGTAAATAGGAAGTGTCACAGGCAAGATGGCGATCATCATAGTATACCTTTATCACCCAATCACGAGTGCGGGCTACAGGAAAATGGCCGCCATGTGCCCAGTAAAGCGGATATTTGGGCAGTGTATATAAGATTAGGAAGTCTCACCAGCATTATCCCCTAAGGAAGTCACGTGGTGTGACGAGACGCGTAGGGATCGAGGAGCCACAGAGTCCAGACGCCTGACGCAGAGTGTTCCACCTGACGTCTGTTTGTTTTATGCCCATTGGATCGTTTTAAATGTGAGTGTTATTTTTTATTAAATGTGTTTTTTACCTTGCGGGATTGCGTTTCTTTTTCATCATGTATGCTACCTGAGAGGTCCATTGCTTTGAGTGACTATTTGGCCATCTTAGAAAAGGGTACCTGCTACTTGATCAAGAACAAACTAGCTGTTCGTGGGAGATAGGCCCATCATCCATCACCCTGTGGTGAGTGGATGCATGAGTGACACAAGCTGTCCACATAGAAGTTTTTGTATTGTCACTTACCCGCTTCTACCTGCTTCATTTTTTTACCGCTGAGGAGTGCTTCTGCTGCTTGCCCTGCTGAGGGATCACTGTCCTCCACTGGGAGGTGCTGTTGTAGGCTATCCGTGCAATAGCCTTGAGGTGAGGAGCTGGGGACCACCCGAGGTGTTTTTTGTTGTCACCCTTTCCTGGCACCACTATTTCACTCTGGACTTTCCTGGACATTTTGGTTTTTTCACCAGAGACTTTATCTATTCATTTATTTATTCATTCATTATTTTGTGTATCCAGAGGCATTCCCCCATGGATTTTTCTCTGGTCTTATAGTCTGTTTGGATCTAGTATTGTGTTTTATTCATAGTTCTTTTGGTTTCACATTGCACCGCCTAGTTTTTTTTTCCTTTGTTGTCACAATACTTATTGGTAATCACCCTTAAAGTGTACAACCATTCACATTGTTCATTGTATAATGTTGGTTATTATGTTGTCCTAAATTCACCTTCATTCACCATCCACCCCACCAGTCACCTGCCCCATTCTCACACATATTCACCCATTCCCCCCTCCCCCCCTTTCACTATTTCAGCGCAGACACCACCCCCTCCCTTTTTATATGCCAATTTCTCTCTGCCCAGGACAGAGTGTTAGGGGTCTGCTGCAGTATCCCCAGTCCACCTCCCAGCTCCACTTCACCCCAACCCATCCCCCTTGGTAGCGCAGGAGCCTTTCCATATATCCATTTTTGAATTCGAACGTTCGAGTCCCTTAGACGTCGATGGGGTTCTAAATGTTTGCGCGAACGTTCGGTCCGTTCGAAGGTTCTGGTACAAACCAAACGCGGGGGTGTTCGGCTTATCCCTATATCAGGGACAGTTGGAAGCTATGCCCAAAGGTGTCCCAGGTCACTAAAGTGTTCGGGTTTGGGTTAAAGAAAAGGTAGCAACCCTACCCTGCACATTACACACAGCCATCCCCCAGCCCTAGATCCCTGCACATTACACCCAGCCATCCCCCAGCCCTAGACCCCTGCACATTATACACAGCCATCCCCTAGCCCTAGACCCCTGCACATTACACACAGCCCCCCACAGCTCTGGACCCCTGCACATTACACACAGCCCCCTAGCTCTGGACCCCTGCATATTACATCCCCCAGCTTGGACCCCATGCATATTATACATTCCCCCAGCTTGGAACCCCTGCATATTACACATCCCCCCAGCTCGGGAACCCCTGCACATTACACACAGCCCCATCCCCAGCTCGGGACCCCTGCACATTTCACACAGCCCCCTAGCTCTGGACCCCTGCATATTACATCCCCCAGCTTGGACCCCCATGCATATTATACATTCCCCCAGCTTGGAACCCCTGCATATTACACATCCCCCCAGCTCGGGAACCCCTGCACATTACACACAGCCCCATCCCCAGCTTGGGACCCCTGCACATTTCACACAGCCCCCCCCCCCCCAGCTCGGGACACCTGCACAGTACACACAAAAGATTTCCTATCATCTGTGCCTAGTCTTGCCACAAAGAGTTAATCCAGCTCTGAGCAATTCTCGAAATAAAACAGACTTACAGAGGAAAACCTTGGTCCGTTCCGCCCCCTTGCTGTGAGTGTCAGTTATTTACATATCTTATGCACTAGCCTGGAGACAGGCATTATTTTTTAATCCCCCCCCCCCACTCCTTTTCTGAAGTCATGTGGTTACTTTTCTGGATTTTGACTGGATGTTATTGATCATAGCAAAATTCAGTGTAAGTAATACACAGGAAAAAATGCATGTTGACAAGGGGAGTGTAGAGGAGGGCGGGGAGTCTACTGACATCATGACTCCACCCACCGAGCTCCAGACAACAGATCCACCCACAGAATCTGCAGTTTTTCAGTATTTATGCCCTTTTAGGATTTATCTCTCCAGTCAGATTTAGATCTGGACCGATCGGTCAGATCCTTCAGAGTGCAAATGTCAGCTTTATCAGCCTTTACAGGTGTATGCAGATCTAGCCATTTTTTTCTGTCCGACAATTCTTTAAGGGAGCAACTAGTCTTAGACTTCGAAATAAGGAGAAGCTTCCAAAATTGAACCTCCCTCTTGTTCTTGACCCCCTCTCGGGAATTGGAGTGGAGTGTTCTAGGTCTGTATCTGTTAAAGACCTCTGTCAAGTTTACCTTTCTCGTGGCTATCACTTTGGCAGTACTTTCCAGATCGAATGGTGCTGTTACCTATGCTTGAATCAAATCCCAAGGATACATCCAGGGCCGATCCGCCCTATAGGCTCACTACGCAAGCCGCTTAGGGCACCGCAAAGCTGCGGAGGGCCCCCCAAATTACTAGAGGCCCCGCCTAGTGAGAAGTCATTTCTGGCCCCTCACCCCCGCTTCTCAACTGGCTTCTGGCTGCATGGGAGAAGAGGTAAGAAGTCAGCACTCCCCCGCTTCTCACTTAAATGTAAGATGTAATTTCCAACAGGAAAACGCCCCCCTCCTCCTCCTTCTCAAACTTTAACAACTTTATTGTGACATGTCGGCAGCGCCCCCCCCCCCCACTTCTCTTTAATGTGACATGTCATTTTAGGCAAGCCCCCCCGCCTCTCAACTTTTAATGTCACGTGTCATTTTGCTTAGGGCCCCAGGGTGGTCAGAATCGGCACCGGATACATCAGTCTGTCATGGGAACCAAGAAGCTGTTTTGCAAACCTTTAGAGTGTTAGATGTGGGAGAGGTCACGTTGTGGCATAATTGGTTAAAGCGCCTGTCTAGTAAACAGGGAATCCTGAGTTTGACTCTCAGCAGTGCCTTTTCTTTTACAAAACTGTGATCTGACTTCTGCACAACTATGAATGACTTAGCAAGTGTAAAACAAATGTGAAAATACAAAAAAAAAAAAAACATGTGTCAAAGTGTATATTAAGTTGCAGCTTTACACCAATCCCATATGAACTATGTATAAGATTGCATTTTCTTTAGTTCTGGGAATCTGTCAGATATTGTGAAGTTATATCTACAGCTTCCTTCAGGCTTTTTAGCATGCCTGTTTATTCTTTTTTCCAGGAAGAACAAAGATAAATGTGCCTCATTTAGGACGATTGTGACATGGATTATCCAGGCCATCTCACAGGCTCACAGAGCGGAGGGCTTGGCTAAGGTGACCACATTTTTTAAATGAAATCCCGGGACATATTTTTTCTTTACTAGTAATGGCAACAATCAGCGACTCCCTGCCCGTTGCCGCCCACCTCACAGCCTCTCAAGTCTCACTCTCTGGGCCCCGGCTACTACTGGATGGGGAGTGGAGGAAGATCACTCCGCCAGGGAAGGCAAGGAGATAGGCAGGTGGCTGGCCAAGATTTGTGCCAAGGCAGAAGAACATGTGAGCGAAGCTAAATGGGCATGCGCCCGAAACTGAAGAAAAATTCCCTCCGCTCCGACTAGCACATGATCATCAGAACGGGGCACAGATAATTAAAAAAATACAACCCCCCTATGCTAGTAGGCACGGCCGAGCAGGGGGGTCTAATTCAATTTTTTATTATTCAAATTCTGCACTGACTGTCTTTGAAATTGCCCCTGCCCCCTATTAAATCCAATCTGGGGACAAAACCAGGGACAGACTTGGTCCGGGGACAGTGTCTTCAATCAGGGGACTGTCCCCTGAAACTGGGGATGTCTGCTCACCCAAGCGGCTTGGCTACTTTTGGAGGTAGTGATCGTTAACTCAACCAAGAGTGTGTCTACATCTTGGGAAGCATCACAGCATGTGGTTCCCAATGTAATCTGTAGGGCGGCCTTGTAGTCCTTAAAGTGGAGGTTCACCCGATTTACAAGTTAGCCTTAAACACAAGGGCTGATGTTACAACAGTTCGCTGTCCAAAATCATTAAAAAAGCTTCCATACCTTATTTCTGTCATCTTCACCAGGCACTTCCTGGTTTGAGTCCCGCGGGAGTGGGCGTGTCGGTTCGGCTGCGATTGCCGCAATGATTCCTGGGAGCACAGCGTGACGCTGCCCAGGAGATGATTCTCTATAACCCAGCACACGTAGTCTCGCGTGATTTCTGCATGTCACATGAATCTTCCAGCCGGTCATGTAACGAGGGCGGATACAATTCCGCCATTTCAAGTCCTGGAAACCAAGTGTTATTTACACTTACCTTTTCATCAGTTGCTCAGTGCGTTCTGAGCTTTCGCTGATAGAATAGATCTGTTGTATCTCGTCACAGCGGGTCGTGTCCGTTGTGATGGCAACTGTGCAGTGTAGATGGCGTGGCTCGCCGTCAACACTGCGCATGCGCGGGATAGAGAGGTGAATGCTGGGACGTCAGCATTCACCGCATCCCGGAAGGAAATCCTGCAGGGCTTCAGAGTGCCCACAATTAAGATGGATGAACGTCCATCTTACATTTTTATAAATTATCTTTTGCGGGGAAATGAGAATGCTGGCGGCTGCAATAATGGGACTGGTGAGTACACGATTTGTTATGCTAACAGCGGGAGAATAATCTTTAAAAAAAAAAAACGTATTCCCGCGGAACCCCCGATTCAATAGATTTATGGCTCCTTATTGTGTAGCGCCTGCTTCTTTATCCTATGTTTATTTTGGCTTGAAGGTCCTGTCTGTTGACGGAACAAATTAAAGCCTTTGGTTCAGCATTGCCTGCCCATAGGGTGTATGGCTAGTTAATGATCATCCGTATGCTGTTATGGAGTCTGTCAGGAAAATGGAAAATTTCCTATCAAATACTTACCGTAATTTTCCTTTCTTCAGGTTTCCAGCCGACAAAAGTTTCTAAGCATGCTTAGAAACTTGTCCGCTGGAAACCTGTCCAGCGGACCGAAATCCCCCGCATGCGTCAAATTGATTCGACGCATGCGTGGAAGCATTGTACTTTCTTGTTTGCGCACGTCGCGGCGTAAACATCACCGCCACGTCACCGCATTGTCTGTCTGCTGGGATTTTGGTCTGATGGTGTGTACACACATCAGACCAAAATATCCCAGGAGACATATCCGATGAAAACGGTCCGCGGACCGTTTTCATCGGACATGTCTCCTCGTGTGTACGTGGCCTTAGTGTCTTGAGTAGACTAGTTATGAAAGGTGGCCTCTGGCTCTAAGGAAAAAATGTATGTGAGTTGAGTCCTATAGGAGCGGAGAGGAGGTGGGGTTAACCCATACGTATGCTGCCATTACGTTCATTAGGAAAGGATAATTACGGTAAGTATTTGATAGTAAATTTACAGTTTTTTGCTCCTTTTGAGACCTCTTGCTCTCCAGTTCCCCCTTCAGCTCCTTACATGTTTGCATTTAATACTTCTCCAGAGCTTCTCGCATCCTCTCCGACCCCCTATCCCAACTTGTCCAGCTGTTTCCACCTTTAGGCGATGCCTAAACCTATATCTGCAGGGAGGCCTTTCCTATACCTCCCAACCTGCACGGATTCAGCGGGAACTTCCCGCACAGCCTGCATCTTCCCGCAGTCCTGCAAAGGGGTTAATTTTCCCGCACAGGAAGCACGGAGGGGAGTCATGCCCTTTAACCCCTTGATCGCCCCCTAGTGTTAACCCCTTCCCTGCCAGTCACATTTACACAGTAATCAGTGCATATTTATAGCACTGTTCACTGTATAAATGTGAATGGTCCCAAAATAGTGTCAAAAGTGTCTGATGTGTCCACCGTAATGTCACAGTCACAATAAAAATCACTGATCGCTGCCATTACTAGTAAAAGAAAAAATCCAATAAATCTATGCCCTATTTTGTAGCCGCTATAACTTTTGCACAAACCAATCAATATACGCTTATTGCATTTAAAAAAAAAATATGTAGAAAAATATGTATCGGCCAAAACTGAGGAAAAAATCGTTTTTTTATATATTTTTGGGGGATATTTATTATGGAAAAAAGTTAAAAATATTGCTTTTCTTTTTAAATTGACACTCTTCTTTTGTTTATAGCGCAAAAAATTAAAACCGCAGAGGTGATCAAATACCACCAAAAGACAGCTGATTAAAATTAAATTTGAGTACAGTGTTGCATAACCGCGCAATTGTTACTCAAAGTGTGACAGCGCTGAAAGCTAAAAAATGGCTTGGGCAGTGCCTAGTGTTGAAGTGGTTAAACTGGTACAAATTGTCTGGAACTGGCATTTCAGGAAATGTTCCCCCAAGTAAGATATTGCACATTCCTTGGTATAGAAGCTGTTATTATGAACACTAGATGGCACTCCGTCCATGATAATAAAAGTGTTTTTACCGCTAAATTATTCCGGTGAGGATAAATAAGTAGAGAATATTCTTAGCTTGTTTTATTAAATATTCTTATGTAGAGGTTCTTGGCTTGTAATATTTTTTCTAATGTTTTATTATATTATGAGCAGATCATTTATAATAAATTAAATAAACCCTTGACTATGTTACAGAATTAGTAGACCGAAATCCAATCATTAAATCTTCATAAAAGCTTGTTTTGTCATTTCAAAAGTCATTTTGAATACTTTTAAATCTTCAGCTTTCATTAAAGTAACAGAACATGATCCTGCCATGTAGGTTCGTATTCAAGCACCTGCGATCATAATGTACCAACAGTCTCTCAGTAGTTTTACATGAATTGTCATTCTGCCACATACAATGGAAACACTAAGGCCCAGATTCACAGAGAGGGGGCGCACATTTACGCCGGCTTAGCGCACACACAGTACGCTACGCCGGCGCAGCGCGGAGAGGTAAGCACTGCATTCAGCAAGCCATTGCTTACCAAGATGTGCCAGCGTAGCATATTTTTGAAGGCGCAGGCCAGCATAAGTGGAAGTGAGCGTGATCCATGCAAATGAGGCGTGACCCCATGCAAATAATGGCCGAGCGCCAGACAAGTACGTATAACGAATTGCGCATTCGCCGCGCATGCTCACAACCACGTCGGAACAACTGCCTAAGATACGCCGGATCACTGTGTACTCCGTTATTGTAACCTACGCCCAGCCAGACACGTGTCCAACGTAAAATACGCCAGCTTGTGTTCCCTGGTGCAGACCTGAGCATGTCTGTTGCTGAGGTACACCTCCTTTATGGGGAATAACTTTACGCCAGACGTGGCGCGGCGGGGGACACACACACAGCTATTCAAAATGAAAGCTGTATGTTCCCCGTGCTGATCATCTAGGCGGCGGCAGGGGGGAGGAGGAGGGCTTGGCTTGGCTTTCTCTGTGGGGAGTGGGACATGGCTGAATTACTGGGGGGACATTGCTGCATTACTGAGGGGACATGGCTGCATCTCTGGGGGGACATGGCTGAATTACTGGGGGGGGACATGGCTGAATTACTGGGGGGACATGGCTGAATTACTGGGGGGACATGGCTGCATCTCTGGGGGGACATGGCTGAATTACTGGGGGGACATGGCTGCATTACTGGGGGGACATGGCTGCATTACTGGGGGGACATGGCTGCATTACTGGGGGGACATGGCTGCATCTCTGGAGGGACATGGCTGCATCTCTAGGGGGACATGGCTGCATCTCTGGGGGGACATGGCTGAATTACTGTGGGGGACATGGCTGCATCTCTGGGGGGACATGGCTGAATTACTGTGGGGGACATGGCTGCATCTCTGGGGGGACATGGCTGCATCTCGGGGGGGACATGGCTGCATCTCTGGGGGGACATGGCTGAATTACTGGGGGGACATGGCTGCATTACTGGGGGGGACATGGTTGAATTACTGGGGGGACATGGCTGAATTACTGGGGGGACATGGCTACATTACTGGGGGGACATGGCTACATTACTGGGGGGACATGGCTGCATTTCTGGGCAGACATGGCTGCATTTCTGGGCGGACATGGCTGCATTTCTGGGGACACATTTAAAAAAAAGTATCGGTAATCAGTATCGGCGAGTACATGAAAAAAAGTATCGGTACTTGTACTCGCTCCTAAAAAAGTGGTATCGGGACAACCCTAATCGTCACCATTAAAAAGCCTGTCCTGAGCAAAGACATGTATCAATGACATTAACTTTTGAGCATCAACAGCCCTGAGATACAAAGAAATATCGAAAAGGGTCAAAACTATAATTTCTAAAAGTGAAAAAAAAAAAAAGAAAATGAATGCACTGTGCTTATACAAATAAATAGCATGGAGCTAGAAGTTACATCTAATTTAAAGCTGAACTCTTGGCAGATAAAAAATATACAAATTAATGCAGAAATGAGATGGGAGGATGGAAAATAGAGAGACATTTTTTCATGGGATTCCACTTTAAATGTAATATTTAAGTGCAAGTAGTGTAAGTACTTGAATGTGGTATCAACCTTCTGCATTCCCTTACAGCTGCACAGAAGGGCTGTAGTCTGATGCCTCGTACACACAACCGGTTTTTCCGATGGGAAAACTGCTATGAGAGCTTTTCGTCAGGAATCCCGGCCGTGTGTATGCTTCATCTCAGTTTTTCCGAAGGGAAAACTGCCGGACAAAAAAAGAGAGCAGGATCTCTTTTTTCCCATCAGGAAAAAATCCTGGCAGGAAAACCGTTCGTCTCTATGGTTTTCCGACGGGTAAAAAAACGCACATGATCAGAATCAAGTATGAGACGGGAGCGCTCGTTCTGGTAAAACTAGTCTTCGTAATGGAGATAGCACACTTGTCACGCTGTAATGCCGCGTACACACGGTTGTTTTTTGCGATGAAAAAAAACAATGTTTTTTAAAACGTCATTTAAATTGATCGTGTGTGGGCAAAACGTTGTTTTTTGTCTTCAAAAAAACGACCAAAATTTTTTTTCAACATGCTTGAATTTTTTGTGTCGTTTTTCAAAACGTCGTTTTTTGTTTCACAAAAAGTCACCGTGTGTAGCAAAAACGTCGTTCAAAACAAAGTTTTTCAACCCGCGCATGCCCAGAAGCTAGTTATGAAGCGAGCTTCAATGGAAAAGAGTGGTGAACGTAACCTCGCTTTTTGTGAAAAAACTATGGTGTGTATGCAAAATTGTCTTTGAAAAGTGACGTTTCAAAAACGTCGTTTTTTACTTCACAGAAAACGTCGGTTTTTTTTCATCGCAAAAAACGACCGTGTGTACGCGGCATAACAGACTGAAAAGCACAAAGACTGAAAAGCGTGAATTGTCTCTCATCAAACTTTTACTAACATGAGGATCAGCAAAAGCAGCCCAAAGGGTGGCGCTGTTGGAATGGAACTTCCCCTTTATAGTGCCGTCGTATGAGTTGTATGTCACTGCTCTTTGGAAAGGCGGACTTTTGTCTGAGCGTGTGTATGTAAGGCAGGCTGAGAGGAATTCTGTTATAGAAACCATGTTTTTTTTATCCGACGGAAAAAACGGTCGTGTGTACTAGGCATCGGAGAAAGAAGCAGAGCTGACAAGATGCATGCTGATAGGAGGTGAAAGCAGAGTGACAGAGATATGAACTCATCAATATGCTGCTTCTCCATGTCCAGTTACAGTTCCTAAAATACCTGAATACAGATAATACAGTTTCAGTGATTCTAACCAGCTGTAAACGGCGCCGTTTCCGTATTGCGTTCCAGCTTGGAACGCAGAATTGCCGAATGCAATCAACACTGCATTCGGCACACATGCCCCACAACTATAAACAGAACGGCATGTATTACACACGCCGTTCTATTATTGTCAGCCGTATCAGCCACGCTACAATCCTGGCACCATAGCTTCCATACTGGACAACAAGCCAGGGTGCAACTTCATGGACATTCTACCACTTCCTACATCCAGGCCGTCATTGCTGGGGACACTGTGACAGATCTTCCCTGCTGACAACCTACACTACATAATCCTTTGCTGGTAACTTCAAGCCCTGCAAATTGGATAAGTAGCATGTGTTCCATCTGTAGTACCTTAGAAAGACCTGCTACATATATTGCCTTTAAACATTTGTTGCATATAATTCTGGCTTGCTAGATATTAACAAACTGCTTGGGACTGACTGTTGTGTTGCTGCCTGTTGCTGTGGAATATTTTAAAGGAACATATACTCTCAAATTAAGCTGAGCTAAATGCCACTCTTACGCAACTATTAGTTGCTATCACAAACCCCATTTACTACGTGCTTGACATAAGTTGTTACTTATTTGTGGGCCCATGACCTAAGTTACTGAACATGTTCACCTTATCTTTTCTATGCTAAGGGTTGAGGTATTTTGCATTTCCTTATTTTTAAGTTATATCATGTAAAGAACCCCCAAACTCCTGTTCTTGATTGGAGTGACGCCTGGGGTACAGTACTGAAAATCACTTGCATAAGGAAGTGCATTGGAATATACACGTGCATCGAAATCCTTTAACGCTAGTGGTTGGTCGCATGTTGTAATATGTCCACCCCTAGTAGCTCAACGCATTCCTTTATGTGAGAGAGATATGATGTAGAGAACCCCCAAACTCCTGTTCTCTGATTGGAGTGGCGCCTGGGGTCCAATACTGAATTCTCACATAACATAGAGAAGTGCATTGAAATCCTTGCTGACCGCAGTTATGGTTCACTTGCTTTCAGAAGAGCTGTTACACCAGCAGATGGGATATCTAGAGGCAGAAAAAAAACACTGTGGGAGAAAACTCTGTATTGAAGGTGAGCATATCAAATATAAAATATACATTTTTTTGTGTTCGTTTTGGCTGGATTTCTTCTGCTTGAAAGCAAAATCTGTGCTTTGCCAATGGTAGACAGACCTTGCTCCCCTTCCCTGTGTTTTTTAATCACCTGCTTTGCTGCTAGAACCCTGAGCAATACCCAACACTTCCTGGTGTGGTGTAACTCTCCATACTCCAACGTTCTCCATAATGCAGCATTGGGTGCATCAGTGTGCAACTATCACTCTCCTTTTTTTTTCCCTCCCAATTGTTTTTTATTATTTTCCATTTTAACAAACATTGCGTATAGTTACATGTAGTCTTTTAGTACAGCTAGATTATTTACATACAGGCCATTATACAGTGTGCAAAAAGACTAGTATACAAAAAACTGATGGGGTCCACACACAATCGGTTTCGTCCGATGAAAACGGTCCATCGGTCCGTTTTCATCAGACGAACCGATCATGTGTACAGGGCATTCGAGGTGCCTCTCTTCTCTTTTATACCCTTTAAAAAAATGCTTTGATATACAAGTGAAAACACTCATTGTTTCCCAAAAACATATAAGACTATATGTCACATGATATAGTGAATGAGTCCTCGTATATTAGAAGCCAAATTGCTTTCCAAAAAGAGGGTTCATAAATCAAAAAATAAAAGAAAACACAGAGATTATGTGTCCAAAAAATCTGTAACCAAAGAAGATGAAGAAAGAAATTCAGATCCTCCTCCACCCATGTGAAAAAGTCCTGATGGTGTGGTCTTGTGTGATGTACATGTGGTATTGAATTGATAATAGGTGACAATCCAACCAATAGAAGCCTCCACCGAAAGAGCACACAGATCTGCTTATCAGATCAAGATGGTCCTTTACCACTTGCCGCCCGCCAATGACATATTGACGGCGGCAAAGTGGTTACTAGTTCCTGACTTGACATCATATGACGTCATCAGGATATTGAGCCGCTGCGCACCCCCGGTGGCGCGCATCGCGTCGATCGGTGATGTGGGGTGTCAGTCTGACACCCTGCATCCCCGATCTCGGTAACGAGTCTCCGGCGGAGCCTCGTTACCACGTGATCAGCCGTGTCCAATCACGGCTGATCACGATGTAAACAGGAAGAGCTGTTGATGGCTCTTCTTCACTAGCGTCTGATAGACGCGAGTAGAGGAGAGCCGATCGGCGGCTCTCCTGAAAGGGGGGTTCGCGCTGATTGTTTATCAGTGCGAACCCCCCCTCGGATCGCCACACTGGACCACCAGGGAAGCCCACACTAGACCACCAGGGAATAAAAAAAAAAAGAAAAAGAAGGGGCAAAAAAAATAAATAGTAAAAATAAATAAAGAAATAAAAAGACAGTAAAAAAAAAATGCCAATCAGTGCCCACAAATGGGCACTGATTGGCAACATGAATGCATCAGTGCCACCCCTCAGTGTCCATCAGTGCCACCCCACAGTGTCCATCAGTGCCACCCCACAGTGCCAATCCATGCCCAGTGCCCACCTATCAGTGCCCATCTGTGCCACCCATAAGTACCCATCAGTGCCACCCATAAGTACCCATCAGTGCCACCCATATGTGCCACCCATGAGTGCCCATATGTGCCGCCTATGAGTGCCCAGTGCCGCCTATGAGTGCCCATCAGTGCCCATCAGTGCCGCCTATGAGTGCCCATCAGTGCCACCTATGAGTGCCCATCAGTGCCGCATACCAGCGCCGCCTATCAGTGCCACCTCAACGGTGTCCATCAGTACTACCTTATCGGTGCCCATCAGTGCCACCTCATCGGTGCCCATCAGTGCCCGTAATTGAAAGAGAAAACTTACTTATTTAAAAAAAATTAACAGAAAGAAATAAAAACTATTTTTTTTTCAAAATTTTCAGTCTATTTTTAGTTGTTGCGCAAAAAAAAAAAAATCGCAAAGGTGATCAAATACCACCAAAAGAAAGCTCTATTTGTGGGGAAAAAAGGACGCCAATTTTATTTGGGTACAGTGTAGCATGACCGCGCAATTGTCATTCAAAGTGCTACATGGCTGAAAGCTGAAAATTGGCTTGGGCGGGAAGGTGAGCAAGTGCCCTGTATGGAAGTGGTTAATTACAGGGGACCCCAGATCGCATATAAGAAAACGCAAACTGCTGGGCTTTGACGGGACACAAACAGCCTGGTAGGGTCATCTCCTCATTCCAATTCTCCAAATGATAGTAATCACATATACATAAAAAGAGACAAAAGGAATGCCTCGATCGTGTAAAACCCTTAAAAATGTATTAACAGATAATCGTATGTATTAAAAACTCACACTTTTGCAGTAAGAAAACAGCCTTAAATCTGCTGTACTGGCCGGATACATGCAGATAAACCTGTCAGTGTAGGAATCTTGGAGCAGTCCAGGGGGTGATGCCAGTGTGCCGCTCGTTCCGCGGAACAGCAATATTTAGAGGCATTACAACCTCTTCCAGCACTACTTGCAAATATTGGGCCATATAGGGTCCCAATAGATAATGACCACTTCTAGCATATTGGAAAATCTAATTCATCCCAAAGGTGTTCTGAGGTCAGGCCAGTTAAGTTCCTCTGCCCCAAACTCGCTCATCCATGTCTTTATGGACCTTGCTTTGTGCACTAGTCCAAATCATTTGGTGGAGGGGGATTATGTTGTTGGGTTGTTTTTAGGGGTTGGGCTTGGCCCCTTAGTTACAGTGAAGAGAACTATTAAGGTGTCAGCATACCAAGAGTTTTTTGGACAATTTCATGCTCCCAACTTTGTGGGAACAGTTCCCCTTCCTGTTCCAACATGACTGCACAGTAGTGCACAAAGCAAAGTCCATAAAGACATGGATGAGCGAGTGTGGGGTGGAGGAACTTGACTGGCCTGCGCAGAGTCCTGACCACAACCCAAGTCCCGCTACAAGTCTAAAGGAGAACGAAGATTCGCAGTCCAAGGACCTCAGCTGTGGAACGCGCTACCAACTAACATCTGAATGGAAGAAAGTCATTGGGCCTTCAGAAAAAAACTCAAGACCCACCTCTTCTGAAGCATAAGGAAGAAAATAGATACCAAGCGCCTTGAGGCGATTCAGTGCGCAATTGTAGGACTATACAAATTATTTACTCACTCAGAAGCTGTTGCCTCAAAGTGTGGGCAAACTCAATATTAAAACCTTATGGACTAAGACTGGGATGCATGTAAAGGCAGGTGTCCCAATACTTTTGGTAATATAGTGTACAGTATGTTGTAATGTAACCTTGGCCAAGAAAGTGAGAAAAGTCTTGTCCTGTTATTCAGCAGTCTTCTGATTTGAAAAAGACCAAACAAAGTGAGGTTTCCTGTTATTCTAATGTAGGCAGAGCCTCATCAGTGTACCCAAAGATTGGAGGGAATCACCACACATTATTTAAACATTGTTTATATTGTAGAAATGTAATAGGCATGAAACATGTACATGGCACTACATATGTTGAAGATCATACAGTTCTTCAGGCAGACAAGGTAATGTTCAAAAAGCCTTGAAGTCAAAAACTATTTAAAGAGGAGGAGCTGATGGAACTCTTGTTTGCCTTTAATCCCCTGTTCACACCGGTGCGACTTGTCATGCGGTTTGAGAGGTCCAAATCGCACGACAAGTCGCACCCTATTGTTGGCAATGGAACTGTTTAAATCGGTGTGCCGCACCTTGTTGGAAAAAAAAAAGGTTACTGCACTATTTTTGGCAATTTCAGGTAAGACATCTATGCATGAAGTCGAAAAAAATGACTAAAGTATCCTGCAAAACCAAACTTAAAGGAGTTGTAAAGGAAAACAATGTTTTGCCTAAAATTAATGTCTGCAGGGTAGACAGACAGAATAGTGTAATGATTCTGTTAAAAAATAAGTAAATACCTATAAAATTCCTTCATCTATATAACCTCCGGCGTTCTAGTTCCAGTTCTCTCATTCACTTCCTGATTTGTGGCACTCGTTCATGTAAGAACTCCATTTCCCAGTATGCATTGCGGCACACCAAGTAATTCACACCTCCTCCTTAAAGTCTCTAACACGTAGAGAGCGTCCTGCCGCACAGATGTAGTTCCCAGGAGGGGGCGAGCACGTCACTGACCACTGCAGTAAAGCCTCCCTTCACAGTGGTGAGTAACGATCAGACAAGCTGGAAGTGAACAGAACAGAGAAGAAATAGAGCAACTTATGAGCAAAAACGAACAATGAGGAAGGGAAAAGAGGAATGTCTGCAGGTAAAGGATGCTTATTATGAAAAAAAATGTTTTCCTTTAATGCAAGGGTATGTACAAGAGAGTGTCATCTAGTGGCTCCATATACGGACCAAAATCAGTACCACATAAACAATTTAAATCCATATCTATTATATTTTAACAAAATTCATATAATGTATATAACATTTAGAGAATAAATACAGAAGAAAACTTAAAGAGGAACTGCACTGCACGGCTCACATAATTTGTAATAAAAAAGTCTTTGCCATTCTGAAGCTTCTCTCCAACCACTTTGCATATTATTTTATATATACTGTGATTCTGTACTTGCCAAATATGCTGCAGAAATCTCCTTCCACTGAGTCTGTCTGCAACCATTTTACCTGTGGGCAGCTGAAGCTGCTGCCTGCTCACTTCCTGGATTTACCCAGACTCACATGTGCACACCTCCAGCTCTGCAGCTCTCATTGCCCCTTTTATGACTCATCCACTTCCTTCCTGGCAAACTCTCACGAGAGAGAGAGAGAGAGAGAGAGAGAGAGAGAGAGAGAGAGAGAGAGAGAGAGAGAAAGAGAGCTGTGCATGATGTCACAAGCCTAGGCTTTTTATCAGACAAGAAACAGGAAGTGATCTGTATAAGGTATTTAACGGCGGAAAAAATATATATTTTACTATCCAAAGTTAAAACAACAAGGGTAGAGGATTTAATAGATGGAAAGATGAAAAAATGACTGAAGTTCCGCTTTAAAAGATTTTATTAAGGGAACTGACATCCCACTCCACATTGAGGCCCAAAAGCTAAAAGTTTTTAAATCAAAAATCCACCTGGTCTCTCTGCAAGAAATATGCCTTTTTAAAACACTACCTCACCAATAGTGTATTTCTCAATTCTAATAAGACCACACAAGCACTGAAGAAGATATACCACACCTTTAGCAGAACAGGTTATACATTTCTATATAGTATACTGCTTAGATGTAACACTAGACATAAAGGATGTGGTATGGACAGTTTGGGGGTTCCTGCAAGCATTACATATTTCACATGGGTAAAAGCCCCTTAAATTACCAAACATTCTTATTTTGAGAGGATTTTCCACTATGTTAGGGGCAATCATACCCTTATAAGAACAGGCTTTTTGAAAATTATGTGTGGCATATCCAGAAGCGAAGGGCCCAAAATTTGATCTGCCTTCAAAATCTGCCATTGCTTCCGTTGTGAACACAGCGTCTCCCCGCAGGGATGTAGTCCCAAGGGAGGGGGTGAGTACGCTTACTAACCCCCAGCCAGAATGGCTCGGATGATGGGGGCAAATCGAAGAAAAAGTTAAGTGCACCAACAATGCACTAGCTTAAAGGAACCTATTTAGAAAATAAAAATAAACCTTTACAACCCCTTTAACCCCCAAAAAACAAGATCCTGTTCCCTTAAAGTATGTTATACAGCACAGTGCTGTGTCATTTGGACCCCTGTATCACCTAAAAAATCTGGCTTATCCTGCCTGGCTATACCCTCCTCTCTGCAAACTGACCACGATAATCAGGACTACTGAGCCCTGACACTGTGGTCCATTTACATGATTCCATCATCCACAGCCCTGCTATCTGTCCCCTGTGTCTCCTCCCCTCTCTGCCTGTCTCTACTCGTACCAGCGAACAAGTGTCCCTGTGCCTGTATAATGCAAAAAATCTTCCGATCTGTACCTATATGAGCGCGGCTACCTGGCGCTCAGCTGACTGTCAGTCCTCTCTCTCCTCTCTTCCTCTACTCCCAGCTGATATCAGTGGAAGTGCTCCGCCCCGCCCGCTGCAGCTGTGCGCCAGGAGCTGCAGATTTTTTTACATGGCACAGGAACACTTGTTATTACGGTACAGGGAAGATAAGATGATTTTATTTCAGTGGGTTAACAACCACTTTAATATTTTATTTACCCAACGTTGCTGTGTTGAAAAAGATGTCAAAAAAAGACCCTTCATGTATATTGGATTCCCCTACTGTCCTATCTCTAAGGACCAAAAAACAATCACGTTGTAAATCAGAGACCTTTTGTAAATCATTTTCTAACATCGCTTGTCGATATCCCTTCTGGAGGAACCTTTCCTTCAGGACATCCGCCTGGACAAGAAAATCTTCTTTGTAGGAACAATTCTTATGGATACACTGAAATCGTCCTTTCAGAATGGCTCTTAACCAGGGGGCATCTTTAACTTTAGTGTTATAGAACTCACGGAGCTTGAAAAAATGTCCACAATTAGGCAAGGGCGGATCCAGAGTCTCGGGAGGGGCACTGCCAGAAAATAAGGTGTTGCTTACAGAACTCAATTAGGTGTCCGATGTGTCCGCTGCAATGTTGCAGTACTGCTAAAAAATCAATGATCCCCGCCATTACTAGTAAAAAATATTTAAATATGAATGCCATAAATCTATCCCATGGTTTGTAGACGATTGTCAGGGACTGCAGACGTGGTACAAGAGATGGTCAGAGACTGCAGACATGGTACAGGAGATGGTCAGAGACTGCAGACGTGGTACAAGGAAATGGTCAGAGACTGCAGACATGGTACAAGAGATGGTCATAGACTGCAGACATGGTACAAGAGATGGTCAGAGAATGCAGATAGGGTACAAGAGATGGTCAGAGACTGCACACATGGTACAAGAGATGGTCAGAGACTGCAGACGTGGTACAAGAGATGGTCAGAGACTGCAGACATGGTACAAGAGATGGTGAGAGACTGCAGACATGGTACAGGAGATGGTGAGAGACTGCAGACGTGGTACAAGGGATTGTCAGAGACTGCAGGCGTGGTACAAGGACATGGTCAGAGACTGCAGACGTGGTAGAGGAGATGGTCAGAGACTGCAGACGTGGTAGAGGAGATGGTCAGAGACTGCAGACGTGGTACAAGGAGATGGTCAGAGACTGCAGACGTGGTACACGAGATGGTCAGAGACTGCAGACGTGGTACAAGGAGATAGTCAGAAACTGCAGACGTGGTACAAGGAAATGGTCAGAGACTGCAGACATGGTACAAGAGATGGTCAGAAACTGCAGACATGGTACAAGAGATGGTCAGAGACTGCAGACGTGGTACAAGAGAAGGTCAGAAGCTGCAGACGTGGTACAAGACATGGTCAGAAACTGCAGACGTGGTACAAGGGATGGTGAGAGACTGCAGATGTGGTACAAGGGATGGTCAGAGACTGCAGACGTGGTACAGGAGATGGTGAGAGACTGCAGACGTGGTACAGGAGATGGTGAGAGACTGCAGACGTGGTACAGGAGATGGTGAGAGACTGCAGATGTGGTACAGGAGATGGTGAGAGACTGCAGATGTGGTACAGGAGATGGTGAGAGACTGCAGACGTGGTACAGTAGATGGTAAGAGACTGCAGACGTGATACAAGAGATGGTTAGAGAATGGAGACATGGTACAAGAGATGGTCAGAAACTGCAGACATGGTACAAGAAATGGTCAGAGACTGCAGACATGGTACAAGAGATGGTCAGAAACTGCAGACGTGGTACAAGAGATGGTCAGGAAAACTGCAGACGTGGTACAAGGGATGGTCAGAGACTGCAGACGTGGTACAGGAGATGGTCAGAGACTGCAGGCATGGTACAAGAGATGGTCAGAGACTGCAGACGTGGTACAAGGAGATGGTCAGAGACTACAGACGTGGTACAAGGAGATGGTCAGAGACTGCAGACGTGGTACAAGAGATGGTCAGGAAAACTGCAGACGTGGTACAAGAGATGGTCAGGAAAACTGCAGACGTGGTACAAGGGATGGTCAGAGACTGCAGACGGGGTACAGGAGATGGTGAGAGACTGCAGGCATGGTACAAGAGATGGTCAGAGACTGCAGACGTGGTACAAGGAGATGGTCAGAGACTGCAGACGTGGTACAAGAGATGGTCAGAGACTGCAGACGTAGTACAGGAGATGGTCAGAGACTGCAGACGTGGTACAAGGGATGGTCAGAGACTGCAGACGTGGTACAAGGGATGGTCAGAGACTGCAGACGTGGTACAAGGGATGGTCAGAGACTGCAGACGTGGTACAAGACATGGTCAGAAACTGCAGACGTGGTACAAGGGATGGTGAGAGACTGCAGACGTGGTACAAGGGATGGTCAGAGACTGCAGACGTGGTACAGGAGATGGTGAGAGACTGCAGACGTGGTACAGGAGATGGTGAGAGACTGCAGACGTGGTACAGGAGATGGTGAGAGACTGCAGACGTGGTACAGGAGATGGTGAGAGACTGCAGACGTGGTACCGTAGATGGTGAGAGACTGCAGACGTGATACAAGAGATGGTCAGAGAATGGAGACATGGTACAAGAGATGGTCAGAAACTGCAGACATGGTACAAGAGATGGTCAGAGACTGCAGACGTGGTACAAGAGAAGGTCAGAAACTGCAGACGTGGTACAAGACATGGTCAGAAACTGCAGACGTGGTACAAGGGATGGTGAGAGACTGCAGACGTGGTACAAGGGATGGTCAGAGACTGCAGACGTGGTACAGGAGATGGTGAGAGACTGCAGATGTGGTACAGGAGATGGTGAGAGACTGCAGACGTGGTACAGGAGATGGTGAGAGACTGCAGACGTGGTACAGGAGATGGTGAGAGACTGCAGACGTGGTACCGTAGATGGTGAGAGACTGCAGACGTGATACAAGAGATGGTCAGAGAATGGAGACATGGTACAAGAGATGGTCAGAAACTGCAGACATGGTACAAGAAATGGTCAGAGACTGCAGACATGGTACAAGAGATGGTCAGAAACTGCAGACGTGGTACAAGAGATGGTCAGGAAAACTGCAGACGTGGTACAAGGGATGGTCAGAGACTGCAGACATGGTACAGGAGATGGTCAGAGACTGCAGGCATGGTACAAGAGATGGTCAGAGACTGCAGACGTTGTACAAGGAGATGGTCAGAGACTACAGACGTGGTACAAGGAGATGGTCAGAGACTGCAGACGTGGTACAAGAGATGGTCAGGAAAACTGCAGACGTGGTACAAGAGATGGTCAGGAAAACTGCAGACGTGGTACAAGGGATGGTCAGAGACTGCAGACGGGGTACA
The DNA here is from genome assembly GCA_029574335.1 of Rana kukunoris. Lineage (NCBI taxonomy): Eukaryota > Metazoa > Chordata > Amphibia > Anura > Ranidae > Rana > Rana kukunoris. Next base: position 106,014,711 of record CM056060.1, on the reverse strand, counting down.
GGAGATGGTGAGAGACTGCAGGCATGGTACAAGAGATGGTCAGAGACTGCAGACGTGGTACAAGGAGATGGTCAGAGACTGCAGACGTGGTACAAGAGATGGTCAGAGACTGCAGACGTGGTACAGGAGATGGTCAGAGACTGCAGACGTGGTACAAGGGATGGTCAGAGACTGCAGACGTGGTACAAGGGATGGTCAGAGACTGCAGACGTGGTACAAGAGATGGTCAGAGACTGCAGACGTGGTACAAGGGATGGTCAGAGACTGAAGACATGGTACAAGAGATCATTGCAGCCTCACTGTGTATATGAACGCAGCCCCACTTTTGCATATCAATGCAACCCCACTTTTGCATATCAATGCATCCCCACTTTTGCATATAAATGCATCCCCACTTTTGTCTATCAATGCAGACCCACTTTTGTCTATCAATGCAGCCCCGCTTTTGTCTATCAATGCAGCCACACTGTGCACGGCACTCACCATGGCATTGCCTCGATCACACACAGCAGGCATCTCCTCTCCCGACGTGTGTCATGGAACAAACAGGAGCTGAAGGTCTGTGTTCGGTAGGCCAGTGTGCTCTAGCAAGGTCCCCCCCCTAGACAGGCTTGTGTGATAGACAAAACACTGATTGTCAGGAAAGGTCTTTGCAGTATGGAGCACACAGCCCTTCCTGCGTTCAGGTGTGACCTGAATGCAATCAGCACGCCTCTATAATACCCGGCGTGTGTAATCACTCCTCGCCCTGGTATCTGTCTACTAACCTGATCCTGAGATCTGATATCTGACCCTGAGCCTGCTGTCCCCTTTCTTGACTTCTGATCTGATCCGACCTGACCTGATCCCTCTCCTGGACATTCCCTTCCTGCCCATTCCCTGTCTGAAGCTTCTTCTGTGATCTCCTCGTATATGACCTCGGCTTGGCTTTTGGTTTATGATTACGGCATTTCCCCTTCACTTATATATGCTTTGTTGTTATTTTTGCACTGTTTGTCTTCACCTGTTTTGTTCACCTTGTAAATAAACACCTTTTATGTCACTGCATACTATGGTGGTCTCCTCTGTGTAGGCACACAGTACTGGTCTATTTAGAATCCCTGACACTGATTCAATCAGTGTTCCATCTCCATCTACTATCACACGAGCAGGTCTAGCACAGGCAGCACAGCCGAACACAGATCCAGCTCACACACAGCCAGAGATGCCCGATGTCAGCAGGAGAGAGGGGAGTGCTGCAGTCAGCAACAGCTCAAAGCAGCCTCAGGACAGGCAGCCTACCAGCCCTGGTGATGAGAGAGAGAGAGTGACAGACTCGGCAGCAGCAGCTGCAGGCACCGCAAAGCAGTTTAAAAAAAATGATAAAAAAAAAAAGTTATAAAAAATAAATAAAACAATATATAAAAAAAATAAAAATAAACATTTATTAAAAAAAGGGGGTTTGACACATGGGGCCCTGGGAACCTCTGAGCCCTTTAATAAAAATATATCTACATATAAAAAAAGAGAAAAAAAAATATATAAAAAAAATAAAAAAAAATTATAAAAAAAAGGAGGGTTGTCCTCCGGGGGCCCTGGGGACCTCTGTGCCCTTTAATAATAATACTAACAATAATAATAATAATAATTTTATATATATATATATATATATATATATATATACAAATTTTATAAAAAAAAGGGGGGTGGTCACCTGGGGATCTCCGGGCCCCTGGGGACCTCCAGACCCCTAAAAAAAAAAAATGTCCCTTTAATAAAAAAATAAAATAAAAAAAAATATATTTTTTATTAAAATAAATAAAAAAAGGGGGGGTTGCCATACGGGGCCCTGGCGGCCTCCGGGACCCTGGGGACCTCCGGACTTCTAAAAAAAATAAAAGAAAAAAAATTGGCCCTTTAATAAAAAATAAAATAAAAATATGTTAAAAAAATATTTTTTTTAATAAAAAAATAAATAAAAAAAGAGGGGTTTGCCATCTGGGGCCCTGGTGGCCTCCGGGCCCCTGGGGACCTCCGGACCCCTAAAAAAAAAATCTGCCGTTGCAATTAGGATCCTTCTTCTCTAAGTTTTTGGAATTGAGAAAAACACTCCCCACTGGTGAGGCAGTAATTTGAAAAGGCATATTTCTCGCTGAGAGACTCAATTAGTTTTTTATTTAAAAACATTTCAGCCTTGGGGCCTCAATGTGGAGCAGGATGTCAATTCCTTAATTAATAACAGTTAGGTTTCTCTGTATTTATAATGATTTTGAGTACATTTTACTATTAATTTTTATTCTTATTTTTATTTATTTTTTTCATTGTTTCTATCATCAGCTTCCTTTGTTACTTCCACTATAAGTAGAGAGCTAGTGACGTCCCAGGTCAGCCTCCTATCCCAGAAGACGTCTATTACAGAAAAACGCGTCAGGCAGAACTAGATCTGTGACGTCAACACGCATGGGCACACAGACGGACCCATGCAGTGCGCGCAGTCTGGATTATTCTAACTTTAAATTAGCCTTTAATTAAGACCAGGGTTGGCGTGAGTTTGGTGGCTTGAGGGCTTAGCCACATATTCTTGCTGTGGGGAGATCATTGCTGCATCCTGCTGGTGGTATCACAAATACAATTGGAAGTCTGATGGTGACATTGGTGAGCGCATCAGTCCTCCTTTGGATAAAAATCGCTTGTGATCTCTTATATTTGAGAGCATTCCTCTCCTCTACGAGGCTTAGCCTTTATAACCAGCACCTTGAAAACCGGAGCATGACTATGTTTACAATCATTTTCAAAGCACTTGGATGATCATGTGTAAATTTGGACTTTTTACATGCTTATGAACTTTTAAAGGATTTCTTATGATATTATAGTTATTCACTGTTTGTTAAAATGTATTGATTGTTCAACTTTCTCCCTAATCAGTAATGCTCTGTCCCATACTTACTCTCACACTGTGGGCTTCCAAAATTGTGCAGAACGTGCTATTTAGGCAGTTCTGAGACAAGATGGCCACCTAAACCTTGCAGGATTTCAGCATCCAATAAGGAATGCGGGCCTCCCTAAGATAGCCTTGTAGAGCTCATAATGGCTGACAGAATAGTCCTCTATGGTCTACTGCCAACCTACCTGAAGGAACAGCACAGTGGCACATTTAGGTTAGCAGATATGCTGTAGTCCACCACCTGCCTACACTAAGGGTCGGTGTCCATGTTTCTTCTCTGACTACATGTCAACGGGAATGCAAAAGCACCTCAGAGGGTCAACTGCAGGTTTATTGTACAGATCAATCAACTGTGATTTATCTCAGAAGCATATCTAACTGATGACAAATGCTGCAGAATACACTGAAAAGCAAACAATATTTCCCATCGACAGAACCCTTAGGCTAGCAAATCCATATATAGACTGCTTAGATATAAATGTCAGCAGGTAATATAATAATATACAATATAGACTGATCAGTATACACTTCATAGAGTTAGGATATAAAGCAGAAGAGCAACCAAGACTTTGGAGTTTCTGAGCCTTTTTCTTCATTGCATTTCTATATCAGAGTAGCCATGACATGTTGAGCAGTAAAAAGGGAAGGCATAGTGTATGCTGACTGCTGCCAGCTGTGAGACTGTACATCTTTTCCATCGTTCGCTCTTCTTCTTCTCTCTAACATATTTTCCGTCTGACAGAGGCTTTCAATTAGGAGGATGAAGCTTCTCTCTCCATCCCACCATGCGCTAAGGGATCTCTCCTTGTGTTTAGCAGTTGTTTGTGCAGGATTTTGCCTGCGCTTTCGCAGTGTGTTCTGCCCCAGGCGGTAAACCATTTAGAAGCAGACCCTGCCCTGATAGAAGTAGTTGCCGATAGAAAATAGAAAGCTCTTCAAGAGAGGAATGACTGGTCTAGGGACTTGCCCAGCATCACCCTACTACACATCAAAATACTGTTTCTTGGCAACTGAAGTGTTGTTGCTTAGCATGAAGATCAAACCTTCTTAACCTTATAGATATATACAGTATATGATTATTATGAATTTTCAGAATGTGTGAAAGTTTTTTTTTTTTTTGCATTGAAACACATCGGCTATGAACTTGAAGTGAACCTGTATCTGACCCATTCAGGGCAAAGTAGCAGGTTCACTTGAGAGGTTTTTGCAGATACTTTACAGCACACTTACCAGCTAGCCTGCGAAAAAACATAAAAAACGAAAACAAATTAGCCCCGTCTAAGAATATGTCAAAAACAGGGGGTTTGGACGCTAAGAAAAAGAGAAAAAAATTGCCGGAAAATTGTAGCAAAATCCTGACCTCTTCCAGTCTAAGAAGAACCTTCAAGACCAAACATAGCTGACATCCTTCAATATGTGGTGGGTTGTGAGGTATAGTGGGTGAAAAGGTGGTAAAAGTCACTGGGTGAATGGGAGCCTGAGCTAAAGTAGAGAATATTTTTAAGGTAAAATTTCCACTGTTATTTACAGTAATTCAATAAGATCACTTCTTGATAAATGGCACCACAAATTATATTTGTGGTTCGGCCTCTGTAATATCATTAAGATGAGTATCTTACCGAAAATTTTGTTTTTGTTCCAGGCACTACTGGTTACTATTCCGGCAGCCTTTCTTCACCAAATATGTACCCTTTTTATGAAATTTATATGGGCAACGGGCAAGGGTTAATAGAGGCCTGATGATGATACCGAAGAGCTTTGGCGGGATGGCTGACCCAGATGTAGTCAAATATTATCGGGCAGTACATATAGGGAGGGTGGTCAACTGGTGTAGACACACAGACCTTAAACGATGGATAGACATGGAACAACAGCCAGTCCGGTACCAGTCCGGTAAACAAAGCAAAAGACTTTTCATTGTCTACAAGTTTGACATATGGATGTCTGGAGCAGGGTGAATATGCGTGGATTTTAGTAACTAGTGGCAACACACTGCCACATATGTTTATGTTGCTTAGCTTACGGGTTAATTAAATCACTGTCAGCTATTAGTTGCTAGATGTGGATTAGCATACAGTATATGCTGATTGTTCTTTAGTTATGTTAATTCTATTCCAGTTTCCTTTGCATACGATAATGTGATCAGGCTCACCTGTTTTGGTGTACTATAATTTCTGTATGAGTTTTCAATAAAGACTTACAGTTTGCATGTACAAGGGATTGTTGGCTACTCATGCTCAGCTATAATACCTGGTTCCTATGTCCAGACTGGAGGAAGCTATATCTTGACGGAACCACAGCCATGTCTGGGGATACTGCTCCAGCTTCCACAATATTCCCCAATTACTGGTTCTGTTGCCTCATTAGATGGCATTAGGGAATGTTCAGTTTTTCCAGCAGCAACTCGTCTAAAGAATATATGACTATTTACCATGGAGCACAAATAGCCCCTACTCCAGTTTGAGCCTCTGAGATGCAGTGACTGGGCACTACATACAGGTCTGCTAGGGTGGTATGGTTGGGAAGTGAAACCAAGGTTGTTCCCAGGTTGATGAGCTATACCTGGACCTTTTCTTTGAGAACTTTTGTCAAGGTGTGTCAGACTAGCCACTCCCTTGGCACCACCGCTTCCTTGCAGGGTTCCACTATTACTGTGGTCCCTTGAAGCTTCTTGTGAACCCCAACGGGAAGAGACCAGACTACCTCTTGGAGGGGTGCCAGGATTAGTTTTTGCTTGGGTGGCATGCAGGCGACTCCTTCTTGCTCAGGCTGTTTCCTCGCTGCCTTCTGGTGAGCTTTGTAGGCTGTATCAGAACTCACACATCACAGCCCCATGCACACCAGCCCAAATGTTCAAACTCTGCCAGTAAGCGGGGTAAGTTCAGGTCCTTTACCACGTTTATGGGCAGAGCAATGGGCACTGCTAAGCTTACTAGTCCATGAGCCATAAGTTACTACTTGGTCCACCACTTTATTGTCAATCTGGATCCTCACCCAGCTGACTCCTTCAATCAGGATAAGAAAGTAGGGATAGAAAGGAGGGGTCTAGTTGGTTTCATGTCCCAAACTGCTGGGCGTAGAAGTTATACTCAATGACAGTGACTTCTGAACCTGTAGCAATCAAGCATGGGACCTCTTGACCATTAACAAGGTATGCCACCACTGGATTTGGCACGACCATAGACTCTGATTTGCTGGAACCTTGTGCTGACTGTCCCGGGGGGGTCATGCCTCTGCCCAGGGAGCCACCTGAACTTTTGAACTATGTGTAGCGCCCCCCCCCCCTATTTGCGGGGCGTTATGCTAAAGTTAGTGGGGAATGGGAGAGTTAAGTTACTCCCATTCACAAATTGCCTAAATTTGGGTTGCTGCCAGGTTTAGAACTGCCTTATAGGTCAATCTGCATGCCAGGGGAGGGTTATTACCCCTGGGTGGCAGTCGGCGCTAGAAGGGGTTCTGACAGACCCACCTTCTCCCAGCAGCCAATCAGAGGAGCAGTTCTTTCTCTGGACATGCTGGCTGGAGGGTATATCTAGGGAAGTCCCCTGTGAGAATTGTGCTATGCGGGGCCCGCGTTCCAGGTGCGGCATCCACCTTCAGGGTGCGTGCATCCATGGGCCCCGCCATCGAGGCCTGCCTGGCAGAGGTTGCGTACCAGGCGCAACTTCATTTTGATGCAAAGAGGGGCCCCAGCGGCTTGCTGGGTCCCAGATCCTAAGCCGGGAGCTGAACGGTGGGGAATCGGCTCGGGAGAACCCAGAGGTAGAGGTTGTTTGCGAGGCCTGGACGAACCACTGGGGATCCGGTCACCACGCCACATGACAGGTACACTTCAGCTGTCAGTCACTGACCTTGAGATTGGACTTACTGGGAGGGTTCATTGGTTCTAGCCTTTGACAAATCTAAGAAAATTCACCAGGCCTGTAGCAGAGGCCCTGTTTTCTTCCCAGTGACTTTGTTTAAAAGTGGCCCTTCGGCTGCCAGGCTCAAGTAAATCGCCTGTCCAGGGTGCTTTACCCACTCTGTTGAGAGTGGCGACGTTTGAACTTGACTGAGCTGAGAGCAGGCTTGCTCTCTCTTTGATATCCAAGGCCTGATACTACAGTTCTCTCCTTGCTCATCAGCCTTTCCTCTATCGTGTGTCATGTTGATGTTGGCCATGTTGGGCCTTGGAATAAACCATTGAAAACTCAAGTTGACATCTGGACACTTTTTCTTTAACCACCTTCACTAATACTATCCCTAGACAAGAATAACCTAACATGCCGGTCCCAAACTAATCAGCGGCTCCTTCAGGGGTGAGTGCTACATATGGATTGGAAGAAGGTGAGGAATCGCGCTAGACGTGAGATAATGCCTGATAATAGCACAATAGCACAATAGCACAATGTGTTATCAAAAAACAAAAAGTGGTATGAAATACAAAACCTAAATGGTGTTGATAAAGCCCACAAAATAAAATAATATATATACTAAAAAGAACCTGATGAGTCAAACGTGAACAGAAAGAGTTAAAGTCCTCTGTGTTGGTCTGTGGTTCATCTGTGAAGCCAGTGATGTTGAATTTATACAAGCGAGATGCTAGAAAACCAATGTCCCGTTATAGGTCACGACACTCTTGCACTTGTAGATATCAATGTGTAGCAGTAACTCCAAAGAAAAGAGAAAAAAACATTCATAGTGTGATACCGTTAAAGATTGTAAATGCTATCCACCCGTGAAGAATAGCTATATTGTAGACATGGTGCAGTGACAACCCTTCACCTAGGAACACAGTTATCTCACGTCTAGCGCGATTCCTCACCTTCTTCCAGTCTATTTTATGTTGTATAACATTTTTGAATCGCAGCTTGTTTATTTTTGTATATTAGGTACGCGCAATTTTCTTTCCATTTTTCATGCTACATATGGATGACTGCAGTTCTAGCTTACATATCCTCCTCCTTGTGGTCCTCCTCTGCGTCCCTGCATAATCAGTTCTCACCCTTGGGTGGACACAAGAACAATGAGGCTCTGTTCACATCTGTGTGTTCCCAAATGAGAAGCAGAAAATGCCTGCTTTGCCATGCTTTTCAGAAACGCTGCAAATGTGCATAGTTTTTTGTGTTATTACATTTTAAAGGCTCCCTAAGTGCAGAAAACGCACCAAAAACTGCAGTAACGCACCATGCACCACTCCAAAAAAAAATTGGAGCAGGAATGTGAGTTTTCGCTACATGGATCAGTGCATTGCTGGCTGATGATTGGCCAAGCATTCACCATGACCCGCATGCTTGGCCAATTACAGCTTGCAATAAACGGACAGCCATAATTGGCCAAAGCCAGGGTGGCTTTGGCCAATTATGGCTCAGGGGGTTTAGTACACGCCCCACACTATAAAAGGCCGCCTGCAGGTCCGCCTTGTGTAGTGTGTTGCGGTGGTTAAAAGAGAGAAGACAGAGAGAGAGAGTGTCATTTTTAGTAGGTAGATAGAGCAGGCAGGCTAGTCAGTTAAAGTTACAGTGTGTAGAGGATATATATGCATCCCAGGTGTTGAATATATATTTATACACTGTATAGTTTAGCTAGATCAGCTCTCCCTAATTTACTGGCAGGCAGGTGATTGTGCTAGCTGCAGTATTCTCACGTGGTGTATTGCCTGTGTCCTCTGCAGTCTGCATCATAAAGCTACGTGGTGTGTGTACTGCCTTTGTCCTCTGTAGTTTGCACCTAAAGCTACTTGGTGTGTAATGCCCGTGTCCTCTGCAGTTTGCACCTAAAGCTACGTAGTGTGTGTACTGCCTTTGTCCTCTGCAGTTTGCACCTAAAGCTACTTGGTGTGTATTGCCGTGTCCTCTGCAGATTGCACCTAAAGCTACGTAGTGTGTGTGTGTACTGTCTGGGTCTGTGCTATTTTTCTCAATGATTTTCATCCATATTGCAGAGACCAGACATTACATTAAAGCCGCACGCAGTTTTAAATTACTTTTTTCTTATAGTAATCTCATTTTGTGCAGGGACTGTTCTAAACACGTGCCACTTCACAGGCATACTATAGACACCCAACAGGTACAATATTTAAACACATTTTTCATTCTTTTTTTATTTAAGCATCATTAAAATCACTGCTCCAGAAAAAAACAACCGTTTTTAAAACTTTTTTTTCATTTATACATGTTACCTGGGGCAAGACCCGGGTTCTCAAAGATGTTTTACGACAATAACTTGCATAGTAGGCTTTAAAATGAGCACTTTTGAATTCGAACGTTCGAGCCCCATAGACGTCAATGGGGTTCTAAATGTTTGCGCGAACGATCAGGGGGGGTGTTCAGCTCATCCCTACTACTGATCTACCCTGGTAAATTTCAACGTCATTGCTCATTCAGAGTTTCTGACTATTAGAACTGTATCCATCTATCCGTGTGTAGCGCCTGTGTACTTTATGGTACCTGTGCTAATTAAATTTAGAGGTAGACCAGAGTGTAGTTAGGCTCTGAACCAGATTGTTAAGTGCAAAACAGGGTCTCTGTCTCAGCTTGGCTGTGCTGTGGGCTTATTCTGTTGTGCTGGGGTGTTCTTCCAATCCCGGTATACAGAAAACACATTTTCGGTCTGTGTCTCTATGGTGCCACACCCAAAAAAAGAATCGAAAGAAAACAATGGGTCCCCTAACTGGACTTTAAAGGCACAAGGGTATAACCCACTGTGACGGTCTGGGTCTGTCTCTCCTGAATGATGGTGGGTTTTTGCCATATTTTGGAGAGACAAACACCTTAATTATACAGCTGTGTGGTCAGCTTTTTAAGTCTGACCTGAAAAGCATTCAGGGCTCCATCCTCCCGAGGAGACCAGGCTTGCAAGGGAGGACCCCAGAGAGTACAGGTGTGCATAGAATTAGCTGGAGAGTGCAGGCTGCACGGTGAGAAACCCCAGAGACCTGAGTGAGGTTGCTGACAGGAGTCAGGAAGGTTCCATGCTGGAGCCTAAACAGTTTGGGCTACTGCTGAGGAGAGCCAGGTGGCTTGGTATTTTCTTTGCACATATAAGCCAGGAGGCCGAAGCTATCATTTTTGTGTGGATAGTGAAAACCCCCCTGCGTGGAAAACCTGTGTTTGGACTTTTGTTTATTTTTGCCTTTTCAATAAAAGTGGGCCAACAAGCCCTTAAAGACAGTTCCTGACTGGCGTGGATCACTGAAACGCTTATACCACGAGAGTTAACAACCCCCAACATTACAAGTGGTGGATTCAGCGAGCACAAGGCGGTGAAATCCGGGTCCTTGCTACAGTGGTGAGTCGCATCAGGAACTGCTGCTAGCTGTGTGTGGTAGCCAGGCAAACAGCATTGCACAGAAATTTGATGGACTGTGTTGCATACAGGTTGTGTACCTATGAAAGGAGAATCAATTTTTTTTCTCTTCTCTGCTGTGAACTGTGTTACTGGTTGCTGTGTGCAACACCGCAAGGATGGGGCGGTCAAAACAGAAAAAGGAGGTGTTTCTTGCTGAAGCCAGAGATAGAGCTCTGTGGCTGGAGGGGTTGTTACCGCCTGATAGAACCCCATACATGCCTGGACAAAGTTTTCCAAGTGAAAAGAGGGCTGCTGTCGCCCCTAGCAACATGGCTGCAATGAGTGCATATGGGACTGCTAGTGTGGAGCATCCACCAGCGTTTGAATCTGCAGTGGATTGGTGCAAGTGGCACCTGGCAGGAATGGACAAAGCTGAAGTGGAAGGCAAGCCAACCTTCACTACAAAGAGAGGTGTTGTTGCCCCTGGCAACGCTGCTGCAGTTAAACAAGCAGCTATTGCAAAAAGTGTGAAAGCGACACAGCTTAAGACAGGATCCAGCGGAGAGAAGCCTGTGTTCTGTGCCAGAAGAGAAGCTGACCAAAGGACAGGATGGGGAGTGGTTGCCCATAGCAACACAGACGAGGCCAGTCGGGCTGTCTGTGCACCATGGGGTGTGCCTGCCAAGCGTCATGATAAGTGGCTTCCGGAGGAGCCAATACAGCCTGTTGGAGAGAGGCAACAATGCTTTGCTGGGAGAGTGTGATCTCCCATTGCAACAGAGAGCCAGGCATTGAGGAGATGTCAAGAAATTAAATTTCAACGTCCAGTAGCGTGCCTGGAATGTGGCCGAGTGGGACATGGTATCTTTACTTGCCCAAAGTTCTGGAACACCGCTGAGGAGTCTGGAAAGGCTGCAGTGTCATCCTGTGGCCCCAAAGAGACAGTAGCTGGTATAGATGCAGCCAGAGCCGGACTGGCCAACCGGGACAGCGGGAAATATCCCGGTAGGCTGGCTGTCATGGGGCTGCTATGAACAGGACTCGGGGCTGAATGAGGAAATTAATTCCAGCAGCGGAGCGCGGAGGGCTGGAGGAGCACGTGACCATCGTGCGGCAGGCACTGGCAGGTATGATGTGCTCTGCGGTGTGGAGGAAAAGAAAGCAGGTGGGAGGGAGCATGGATGGACACTTACTGAGTGTTCTCTGGCCAGTCATTTCTCTAGTAGGGAACCCACAGCCAATAGCGCTGCTTAAAGGAGTGCAAGGGAGGACCTGCTCTTCCTCCGGTCCATCCACAGCCAATCAACAGGCAGTGTAGCTTTTCCCCGCTCACATTTGATTGCAAGTGCTGGAGTGAGGCTGAATGGGGGACGCCAGGAGGGAGAGGCAGGAAAGGTAGGATGACAAATATCCACGTTCTGCAGCCTCCAGGACACACAAATCTGGCTCAATAGAAAAAAACAGGATCACCAGGAGAACAGTAACATGTTGCTGGCCGGCTGCAGTGTCTTTCAGATGTGATCAGGCAGTGTGCAGGTTGCCAATCAGCCTCCTCCTCCCTCTTGTCTCCCTTGTTACTTTTTTTTATCTGCCTAACCTGACCTGCACATTGTCTGATCGCACTGACAAGATCTCTGAAAGACGCTGCAGCAGGGTTCTATGAGACCGGGGATACATGGCTGTTAACCATTTCAGCTTCTAATCAGCTATTTAGGCAGAGCTCTGTAATGCTGCTGCACAGATTGTTTGATGGGAGTTTTTTTTTTTTTTTGGAGGATTTACTGCTGGATCAGGCTAAAAGCTTCACAGACCAATTTACTGGTTACTGTCCACTAATCCTGAGCAGTTCAGTTTTCCAAGAAAATTTGTATTTTAGAAATTGGATGCGATTATTTCTTCTGTCACTTGGTTGTACTTTCAAAGAAAAAAGACTGATTTGATCCCTCAGAGATGGTTTACATAGAGTGTAGCAACACTACAATACTATATACCTGTACACTGAGTTCAACTTGAAATGCAGTCTCTGACCATCTCCTGAATCAATCATGTCTGCAATCCCTAACCATCCCCTGTGCCATGTCTGCAATCCCTAACCGTCCCCTGTGCCATGTCTGCAATCCCTAACCATCCCCTGTGCCATGTCTGCAATCCCTAACCGTTCCCCTGTGCCATGTCTGCAATCCCTAACCGTTCCCCTGTGCCATGTCTGCAATCCCTAACCGTTCCCCTGTGCCATGTCTGCAATCCCTAACCGTCCCCTGTGCCATGTCTGCAATCCCTAACCGTCCCCTGTGCCATGTCTGCAATCCCTAACCGTTCCCCTGTGCCATGTCTGCAATCCCTAACCGTTCCCCTGTGCCATGTCTGCAATCCCTAACCGTTCCCCTGTGCCATGTCTGCAATCCCTAACCGTTCCCCTGTGCCATGTCTGCAATCCCTAACCGTTCCCCTGTGCCATGTCTGCAATCCCTAACCGTTCCCCTGTGCCATGTCTGCAATCCCTAACCGTTCCCCTGTGCCATGTCTGCAATCCCTAACCGTTCCCCTGTGCCATGTCTGCAATCCCTAACCGTTCCCCTGTGCCATGTCTGCAATCCCTAACCGTTCCCCTGTGCCATGTCTGCAATCCCTAACCGTTCCCCTGTGCCATGTCTGCAATCCCTAACCGTCCCCTGTGCCATGTCTGCAATCCCTAACCGTTCCCCTGTGCCATGTCTGCAATCCCTAACCGTTCCCCTGTGCCATGTCTGCAATCCCTAACCGTTCCCCTGTGCCATGTCTGCAATCCCTAACCGTTCCCCTGTGCCATGTCTGCAATCCCTAACCGTTCCCCTGTGCCATGTCTGCAATCCCTAACCGTTCCCCTGTGCCATGTCTGCAATCCCTAACCGTTCCCCTGTGCCATGTCTGCAATCCCTAACCGTTCCCCTGTGCCATGTCTGCAATCCCTAACCGTTCCCCTGTGCCATGTCTGCAATCCCTAACCGTCCCCTGTGCCATGTCTGCAATCCCTAACCGTTCCCCTGTGCCATGTCTGCAATCCCTAACCGTTCCCCTGTGCCATGTCTGCAATCCCTAACCGTTCCCCTGTGCCATGTCTGCAATCCCTAACCGTTCCCCTGTGCCATGTCTGCAATCCCTAACCGTTCCCCTGTGCCATGTCTGCAATCCCTAACCGTTCCCCTGTGCCATGTCTGCAATCCCTAACCGTTCCCCTGTGCCATGTCTGCAATCCCTAACCGTTCCCCTGTGCCATGTCTGCAATCCCTGCAGGAGAGGGCACACACAAACTGTACACACTTCCTCATCTGCCAGAGCAGAATTACATTACAGCCCCAGTACAGAGGGAGGATGCTTTATGATGGGCGCTATGGCCAAGGCACATTTCACATTGAAATCCACTCTCCCCCATAATTATTCATTGGGTGCAATATACATATAGGTATAAATACATACAGTACACTGTGTGTGTGTGTGTGTGTGTATAGATATAGAGGTGAGAGAGGAAAAAACAAGGAATAAGAGAAGGAATAAAAAGAGGGGGAGGAACATAAAAAAAGGATAAAGAGCGATAGATTGGGGGGGGGGCAAGACATTAGGATAGAGCGAGATAATAGGTAAAGAAAGGAGAACAAAGAGAAAGAGTGGTACATCCTAAGAGGTACCATATGGGGGTTTAATACAGTACGAGTGGAAGGGATTTGGTCTGCTAAATGTCCGTGGGTTAGAGGTGCAAATTACTTGCCTTGGGTGCTGACAACCCACACTAAGCCACTGGGGCTGCTATGAAGTCATTTCCAGGGCTGGTTTTTATGCCCAGTCCGGCCCTGGATGCAGCTCAGAGACAGCGCACTCAAGTGAAGACTATGATACCAGGCACTGAGAATGGTAAGACTGTTTCAATGTATCGCAGTGAAGTGGGAGTGTGTCCAGCGGAGAGATCTGCACTACAAATGGACATGGACTTGCTGCAGTGTGTTACCCAGAGCAGTGGGATGGCATATGGGGAAGCCCAGCTGACAGCAAGGTTAAAGATTCAAATGGACATGGGGACTGTGCATGCGCCTGCTATAATCCAGCAGAGTACTGGGAAAGTTGAACTAGGGGTGACCAAAAGTGTCTTTGTGCCATGTTCCCTAGTGACAGGTGCTGCAGAGTTGCCCAGGGAAACCTCCAAGGAGCTCGCAGTGATGAAGCACAGCGTTTCCCAGGTCAGCTATGGAGCTGCTCAAGGAGCAAAGAGTTCCCCTTTAAATATAGAAGGTGCTGTGAGGAGAGGCTCACAGGCTGTGGTGGGTAATGGACAATCTGCAAAAGTAGAAGTTATGTCTAAGCGTAATGAAAATTCTGATGGTTATGCTGATAAAGGGGTAAATGTTGGCAAATGTGATGGTATTGGTGATGATGACATTGAAAAATGTGTTTCCTTTAATGTCATGTCTGCAAATGTTAAAAATGTGTTTACTACCAATGGTGGGAGGAGGATATCTCCCATAGCAACCGGACGCACAGGATTGTCCAGGGAAGTCTCATGGGTTGGAGCCAGAGGTTTTCCAGGATGGTTGTGGTGCTACTCTGGTAAAACAAGGGAAGACTGTGTCACACAGTGAGTGTGTGTGGGCGGAGCCCCACAACCCTAAGTGTAACCCAGTTGTCAAGGGGTTAATTCAGCCTGCAAAAGCTGAAAGTGCAGAGCTGTGTGTGTCAGTAGCGCCCCCAGAGCTGGTAGGGCAAAAGCATGTATTACAGCCTGCCTTGTCAGATAATGTGTCATCCCAAGGGGATATGTATAGAAATGACCCAGGTGATGTTGTGGCTAGTGATTCCCAGGTTCCTTTGGTGCCTCTTGGGACAGGTGATGCAGCGCTGCAGAATGCCTGTCAGGGAAGTACCACAGACTGGGAAGCATGGTGCAAGGAAACAGTCGCAGCGCTAAACAAAGTAACCATGAGTTATAAAGCAATGATGGGAGACAAGTGTGTGGACACAACATCTGTTGTGCCAGACAGAGGGTTTGCAGAGTGGCCGGTGCTCAAGGGCATGTCAGCCCCTGTGAAGGTTGATCCCCTCCAGTCTGAAGGAGCGGTTCGTGACATAGACATGGCAGATGTGTTGTCCACAACCCAGCAACTAAGTGGTAGCAAGTGTCAAGGTGACAATGTGACTTGTAATGACCTGCAGAGGCTCATTGACACTGGTGCAGAAGGGAAAAGTGTGAGACATGTGTCTGACAGCGCCCCAGGGGAGCAACAGGCGGTGATGATGGGTACCTTCAAGGAGGTGGAGGTCTCTTTATATGTCTCAACCTTTCAACCTGCAGTGGATGAGCCCCTCCATGTCTTGGACAGGGAAAAGGTCCCTAGAAAGGTCTGGTATTTAGACATGGGTTGCATAGAGATGACACAAACTTTATTAGAAATGCTGGAGTTGGTAAAAATGCACTCGCTGTACACTTGGGTGTCTCCACCGCAGACGGACCAGGTTGTGCTGCATAGTACCAATAGGTGGAGCCAGGTGGTACAGGCTGTGCAGGGAAACTTTGATCAAGAGTGGTATTGGTGGGTCCAATACTTATTAACAATGTGGCAAATAGTCCTGAGGTTCTCTAAGAGGGTGCCCCTAGTTACTGAATGGTATGGAAGGCGCTCAGAACTGTTGGAGACATCAAAGGTATCTCCGGCTGATGTAGTGACTGGAAACATCCCTGCTGGTGTGGTCTGAGGTGCAGCTTGAGCAGAGGTCAGTGGAGGGCGCAGATACTGTCTCACCAGCTGAACCTCATGAGAAGGAAGGGTCCAGAATAGACGCAGCACTAGCAGAGATGCTTTCTAACACTCAGAAAGAGGTACAACTTAAAGTACCCGGAGATGCTGTGAGAAAAATTACTAATGTTGGTTTCTGCAACAATGTAATGTGTACATCAGAAAGAAGTAGTTTATGCGTGGATCAGTGTCATTTGTTAGATCAGTTGCCCATGGAGTGTTGGACAACAGGTGAGGTGGAGATGTGCTATGGACCAGTGGGTTGTAGTCACTTACCTGTGTGTGATCCCTCCTCGGGTCTAGTTCTAACAAACACTGAGATGGATGACACTGATTGTGTTGGACTGGGTGACATTAAAATGTCTGATTGGCTAATGAGTGGTACTGTTAAAAGTGATGTGGTTGCCGTGGGTAACCAGAGAGAGGTTCTTGAACCTGAGGCCCCATACACACGATCGGACATATCCGATGAAAACGGTCCGCGGACCATTTCCATCGGATATGTCCGATCGGGAGTTTGATCCGATGGCGTGTACACACCATCGGATCAAATTCCCCGCCGCCGGACGGCGCGGTGACGTGGCGGTGACGCGGCGGTGACGTTGACGCCGCCGCGTCACCGCCACGTCACCGCACCAGGAAGTAAAACACTTCCGCGCATGCGCCGAATCCATTCGGCAGCGGCGCGGCGGCGGTGGGGGACGACATGTCTGCTGGTAAGTGTACTAACCAGCAGACATGTCGGGCGGACAGATCCCCACCGGATAGATTTCAAAGCTTGCTTTGAAATCTGTCGGGTGGACAAATCTGTCCGCTAGCCCATACACACGAGCGGAGATGTCTGCTGAAACGGTCCATCGGACCGTTTTCAGCGGACATATCCCCTCGTGTGTACGCGGCCTCAAAGACCTGTGGTGAAAGATAAAACTTGCTTCCGTAAGCTGAAAGGTAGGATCAGGGAAGGCAGAGTTCCCCCAAGAGAGGAGTGTATGCTCAGGGACCCGAAGAGAAGAATGGGAAGACGGCGCTTTTGGAAGCGTACACGAAAAAAGGCATGGGAGTGTCTTTGCAGACCCCAAGTAAATGTAGCAGGGGGACACGGAGAAAGTCACCTGATGGGACAAGATTTGGCCCATGTGGGTAGTAGCTTGCATGGGCATGCCAAAGTAAGGAGGTTGTACTGGTGTGTTCCGCCATCCGGTTCGAAACAAGGGGGGGAGGTATGTGACGGTCTGGGTCTGTCTCTCCTGAATGATGGTGGGTTTTTGCCATATTTTGGAGAGACAAACACCTTAATTATACAGCTGTGTGGTCAGCTTTTTAAGTCTGACCTGAACAGCATTCAGGGCTCCACCCTCCCGAGGAGACCAGGCTTGCAAGGGAGGACCCCAGAGAGTACAGGTGTGCATAGAATTAGCTGGAGAGTGCAGGCTGCACGGTGAGAAACCCCAAACCTGAGCGAGGTTGCTGACAGGAGTCAGGAAGGTTCCATGCTGGAGCCTAAGCAGTTTGGGCTACTGCTGAGGAGAGCCAGGTGGCTCTGTATTTTCTTTGCACATATAAGCCAGGAGGCTGAAGCTATCATTTTTGTGTGGATAGTGAAAACCCCCCTGCGTGGAAAACCTGTGTTTGGACTTTTGTTTATTTTTGCCTTTTCAATAAAAGTGGGCCAACAAGCCCTTAAAGACAGTTCCTGACTGGCGTGGATCACTGAAACGCTTATACCACGAGAGTTAACAACCCCCAACATTACACCACATAGTGGAAAAATGTTTGTAAAAAGGAAAATATTGTTTATTGTGAGTACAAAACAAAATATATTAAAACATGAACATATTATGGAATGAATACAGACTAGAATATGATTAGATACAAAGTGCAAATAGTCATTATGGGACGTGATTCTTCGAAATGTACCCGACGTTTCTGAGAGATGCCTCTCTTTCCTCAAGGGTGTGAAGAAGAATCAGCCATTTGTCTATAATGCGTATAACAAATAGTCAGCATAACCATACATCATTTATAAAAAGTATGTGCAATAATAAAGAAGTGGTAACTTCTCAATACTCACAACTTTGAAGCTATTCTATCAACGGATCATTCAATTCATGCGTTAAAAACAAAGACGATGAGCAGCTTTGTGATCTGGGTTCACTGGTGTGATAAAATGTAAATACAAATCATTCAGATGTCGCCTGACCGATGCCTTGGGCGCCCCGCAGTGCTGCTGGAGCCAGCCTCCACTGGGCCCTGTGAAAATTGTGTGTGATGATAGGTATGTAATTGTCCTTCCAGGATGGGATTAGTATTGTATTGTTAATTGTTTTGTTATATATCAATTTATTTTGATTCATGGGTTAATGGTTCTTACCAGATTGTTCACAACAAGGAAATTCTGCTGCTGTGACTTCTAACCTCTGCAAATAAAAATTAATAAAATGCAGAGGTTAATTAACCATAATGTGTAAATTGGTAAATTAATGCAGGAGTTAAATATTAGGTATGAGTAGTCTGGCTATTTGTTTAAGATTAAAAGGGTTATAAACAGTGCTTAAAATATAGTTTTTTTAAGAAAAAAATTCTCAACATAGAAACTTAAAATTAGATTTTTTAGTAGTATAACCTAAGGTTTAACAATGAACTGCCACATGGTGGCGTGCATCTCAAGATTATTAGTGTGTGGTATTTAAATCACTTTACTGTTTCTCTAGCCCAGGGGTGCCCAACCTTTTGAAGTGCAAGGGTCACTTAAGCGGCTTGGTAACTGGTCACGGGCCACAATCAGTGGGGCGGGTGGATGGCAGGTCCGTGTCCACTCTGTTTATACCCTTGTGCCTTTAAAGTCCAGTTAGGGTACCCATTGTTGTCTTTCGATTCCAACCCCTGGTACTGCAGGTGGCAGCAGTGGAGTCAAGGTTTGGGTGGTCTTTCCCAGCAGCCAATCAGGAGGGTTTGACCTCGCTGTGCATGCTGGGGAGGGGTATTTATGAGGCAGGCACCATTGGTTCTGGGTCTTCTTCGTCCAGTGTGGCACCCACCTTTAGGGTGGCCACATCATGGCACCCCGGCGTTATGGCCTACCTGGCCGGGGCGTGCGTGCCACACGGTGTTCCTGGTTCCGGGACCATGCTGGTCCGGAGCACCTGAAGAGCGACAGGAACCCAGTGAGTGACTGGGTTCTCACCTTTGAGGACCCCAAGCTGTACTGCTGTTCGGTGGGGAGCGCCGTTGAGAGGCTGGCGGTCCAAAAGGGCATGGACAAACCACTGGGGATCGAGGAAGCCGAGCAACTGAGGGATAGCTCATCTGTCAGTCGGTACCTGGGCGACAAGTTGAAGGAGTTTGAGGCGTAACTTATCTAAGGAGGGATATCTCCAAGAATTCAATCCAGAGAGGGTCTGTGGCAGAGGTGTCTTTCTGAGGCTCACCGAGGAGGGTCTGTGGCAGAGACTTTTCCTCAAGTTCAAGTTCACCAAGGAGGGTCTGTGACAGAAATTTCATCCTACAATTGTCCGAGTGATACTCCAGCTGCCAGGTCAGTGAGAGAGGCCTGACCGGGTACGCTAAACCCACTCCGGCAGGAGTGGTGCAGAGAAGTGTTATGTTTGGGAGCAGGACTGTTTCCGTATCATCACGCCTGAATCTGCTATTCTCCCTTCTTCTTCAACTTTACTTTCCTCGCCACAAGTTTACTGTTTTTACCCGGCTGGGTAATAAAGAGCACAGCAAAGAGCACCTGTCGTGGACATTCCTTTACTTCTACTATATGCAATACGCATCACTCACCCCTAGGAATTCAGAGGAGCCATGAGGTAATGTGCCGCCCAAACATCCAGCAGCTCCTCCGGGGGTAATGCTACACGTACATCAATAACTCATATATTATTTTTTGTTCTTCAGCACTCAACAAGAAATACAAAAAAAGAAAATCTTATTGGTTGCTATGAACAACCAGATTCATCTTCTAACAGTCCCCATTATGAAGCCCTTAGTTATTTCCAAGCCAAGATTCTTTCAGTGCGTTCGATGTTTACCAGTGAAAAATGGAGCTGTCAAGCACGTGGGAGCTGATTCTCAAACTGAAAAGCAAAAGGCAAACAATCTCAGGCTCACACAGGAGTCACGCTGTCCTGTATTATAATCAAATATTGTATTTTTGTACTATTTTTAAACCCTCTGCTGCCAGCAGAAACAATCCAGGAGCTTTAAAGATGATTTGCTTTGTTGATTTAACCCCTATGAAAGCTCTCTAGTAGATGGATAACATTCAATGGCTGCTAAGCAAGTTAATTAACAAGGCTGAGTCGATGGCCTGTCCCCTGAGGGGCAAGTAATGGGAAAACAAATAACCTGATTCCTTTAAAACCAGAAATCCGTATTTCAAAGGCATCATGAACAGAAAAGGCTGAAAAATTCCAATAGCAGCGGAGAAGAAATTTATTTTCCAGTCAAAGTCATCTCAGCGGACAGGATGGTGCACAGCTGCATGCAGAGCAAAGCAGAAGGGTCCCATTCTGCTTCATGTTTAATTCAGAGGAGTTTGGTGTGTGTGCACATTTCTCATCTACTATTTCCCTTCAGATTAACACTGTTCCAGCATTAGAACCCCTCTATTGCTAGATCACATTGCAAGTTTAAGCTGATCAACTGTGTCAAAGCAATCCCTCTGGCCACTTCACAAACTACCAGAACATGGCAAATATATACTGTATACAGAGCATGCATGAAGTATATCTAGATCTGAAAAAAAAAAATGTAATATATTGCAGCTTACCAGTTTTTAGATGTGGTGACTGCATTCATTTTCTGGTGATAATCCCAGTAATGCCCCGTACACACGTGCAGGATTTCCGACGGGAAAAGAGCGAAAAATTGTGGAACTTGCCACAGATTTATGTATGTGTTGGTAAGGTGTATATGAATCTGTCATCTCTCTGCAAAGTGGCAGTTTCACAGGTAGAGAAGCTATTTAGAGAAGCAGGGAGAGTAATGAAAATGTGTCAAATATCAGATCCAGAGGAGCTAAAAGACACATTTTGACCTAATTTTACCTCCACTTTTTACCAATATAACGGTACGTCATTTTTAATTTGCCACAAGCATAGCACCATACGATAAACGTGTTGGAATCCAAGAACAAAACTGTTGCAAACTAATTGTTGTTTCACTAGTAATGAAAATATCTTTGGGTTTTAATAAATTTGGCACAAGACTTGTGAGTGGTTGTAACCACGCCACCAATATGCCTTCTGAACCCCCCCCCCCCGTCAATGTCTTTTGGGCTCTGAAATTCTAAGCACATACATGGTGTCAGCCCTGCCTTCTTCATTTTTATGGATTACATGGAAAACAGATATCTACTCATCTCCCCTCTCTCCACATCTCCAATTCTCGATGTGTGCACAAGCAGAGCACACAGGAATATGTCAGCTCATAAGATTTCTGGCAAGATCAACTGGTATTTTTTGCGCTTATCAAACAAATATGACAACTTTCTTTCAATAGTTTATTTAACACAGCCAAAGGGAGTAAACAAGTTGAGATCATTGTAAGTGTTTTAATACATTTTAAATGCATCTATTCAATTGGTTGTAAACCCACTTTGACAACTAGCACCTACAGGTAAGCCTAGATTAAGGCTTACCTGTAGGTGCAAGAAATATCTCCTTAACCTACACGGTTAAGGAGATATATGCAAAAAACACTGCACCGATGTCTACGTCGCAGGCGTGCCGTAGATAACGGCACAGGTGCACTGAGTGTCCCGGCATTCTGAATGGGATAATGCCGGGATTATGCCGGTCACGAGTGCATGCGCGGGAGTGACGTCATCGCCGTGCCAGCCAATCGCAGCGATATGAGGAAGAACGAGGAACACTTTGGGGGCTTCGATCTCAGGTAAGTGCAACATAATGAGTTAGTATGCTATGCATACTAGCTCATTATGCCTTTCTCTTGCAGATGGGTTTTCTTCCTAGATTATTTTAAGAGGGTTTACTTCCTCTTTAAGATCTGCGTAGGAAGGGTAATTACTCTAGTCTGCTGCATAGTACATAGTGCTGTGAATTAAATGTAGCACCCTCTAGTGTGCTACTAGTATAAGTGCAAGCAAATTTAAGTTATGACACATAGTTTGTGAAATCTGAAATTGGTTCAGGGATACTGCAGGTCAGGCTGCAGGGCTCCAGAGGCAGGCCCCTATTACCTCTCACTGTATCTAGAAGTTTGGAGAAGCGTCTAGAAGTTAGTGGGCGGAAGCCAGGAGGGACTGGTCTGCATACTTGAGGGAACTTGGCCACTCCCCAGGCAGAATGTTCTGGCAGGGTGGCTAGGTCAGCCCTTACATATAGAGAGAGTCGGGTGGAAGATGGAGTGCTGAGGAGGCTGTCGGTGGCCTAGCAGGGAAACACTGGGTTTAGGGGGGGATTTGCCTCCAGGGTGATCTTGGGAAAATCCTATCAGTGTCTCAGTTTGTGGAGAAATCTTGCCTAAGGAGCAGCAGGGAGCAAAAGGGACAGAGAGAGTACATCAGCACACCAAGGGATTCACAATGGGAGAGATTGCCACATGTAGCAAGGTTTCAGGAGGACAGCGCTATGCTTAACCCCTCCCATCCCTTGTCCTGGGAGATCTTCAGAGCAGCCAGGAAGACTGTTAGTTGCCGTGGGCAGTAGAGCTGGGAGCAGTTCTACAGAGGAGAGAACAGTGGCGGAAGTATCGGGGTCGCTGAGGTTTCCATGGCGACTGGACCCCTTGCTACAGGGGGCCCTCGAGGACCCCCTGTATACAGTACTTGGATAGGAGGAGTGGAGACTAGCTTCCTGATCCTAAGCCAAACTGTAATCGGCACTGTGCGGGGAGCTTGACTCATTGATTACAAAGTGAAATCACAGTGTGTGCTGTGCTCTTTGTCTACCCCTACAGTGAAGTACCCAGCAGAAAGCGCTAAGGTAAAGGTCTGCCATTTTTTATCTACTGTATGTGTGTGTGCATGTGTGTGTGCTCATGTGTGTGCGTGTTCATGTGAGTGTGCTCATGTGCATATGTATGTGTCTGCATGTATGTGTTTATATCAGTGGCAGTGCATCCATAAGGGCGCATGGGAGCGACCCCCTCTCTCCAGCCACCCCTCTACCGTGTTTCCCGGAAAATAAGACCTACCCTGATTTTAAGAAAACCCTGTAACATAAGCCCTACCCTGAAAATAAGACCTAGTTTAAAGTGCTGGTGAAATACTAGTATTATACTACAGTGTTATATAGTGTAGACTGTGTGTGTGTGTGTTTATATGATCTATTTGTGCCAAATACCTTCGGTATAGCGCTGACCTCCCACTCCTCTCAGCTGATCTCATGCTGCTCTCCTCTTCTCCTCTCCCTCAGCTGTCAGGGGGGATCTCGGGCCCCCCTCCCTCTGTATTCTTTAGAGCTGGGAATAGACCTCTGGTGGGCCAATGGAAGCGCCGAGCGAGTGGCGCTCAGCTGATGTCACGCTGCTTTGCTCTCTGCTCATCTGCAAGCTGTCAGGGGGAATTTGGGTCCCCCTCCCTCTGCATTCCTTAGAGCTGGGAAGAGAACTCTGGCGGGCCATGGAAGTGCCGAGCGAGTGGCGCTCAGCTGATGATGCACGCTGCTCTGCTCTCTGCTCATCTGCAAGCTGTCAGCGGGAATTTGGGCCCCCCTCCCTTTGCATTCCATAGAGCTGGGAAGAGACCTCCGGTGGGCCATGGGAGCGCCGAGCAGCGCTCAGCTGATGTCACGCTGCTCTGCTCTTCTGCAAGCTGTCAGCGGGGGATCTTGGGCCCCCTCCCTCTGCAGTGCTAGAAGAGGGAAAGAGAGCTCCAGGGGGTTATAGATGCACCCAGCACTTGAAGAAGGTATGTGGCACAATTGAATTGCAGACATACACATTTTGCAATATGTGGTGCTGTGAATTTTAGGAACTTACAAGCTTTTTTACACAGTTCCACAGGGGATTTCTGACAGGCAGAAGGGAGAGAAGACAGCCCCCGGGATGATAAGACCTACCCTGAAAATAAGCCCTAATGTGTTTTTGGTTGCCCAAATTAATATGAGACCCGGGCTTATTTTCGGGGGAAACACGGTATCACCAATAGATAGATAGATTCATACATTGGATGAATCTATCCATGGCCGCCGCTGCCACCCCCTATTCAGGTGCCCGGCCCCTTTTCAGACGCCCGGGCGCCTGAATTACAGTGGCGTTTTTTTTTTTAAGCTCTAAAAGGCTTCAAAGTAGGTGAAATGCGAGTGCCATGCTGAGCGCTCGCAGTCCACCCGGTTGTGTTAGAAAAGCGAATGAATATTAGCTGTCCTAACACTGAACCACCTCTCTACCAATCAGGAGCTTGGGTCTGTTACCTGTCACCTGATTGGCTGAAATGACAGGCGCCGCTATTGGAAGCTATCAGGAGGAGAGGATGGGAGGGGAGGCATGGAGGACACCACTTGTCGCCGTCACCCGCTATATGTGTACAATCAGAATTGATTTTAAATTTCTGTTTTTGCTTGTTCATAGTACCAGCAAAAAAATGCTGTTCCTCTAAAAAGTGATCCAAAATTAAAGCAAGTTAACCACTTAAGACCCGGACCAATACGCTGGTAAATGACCCAAGGTGTTTTTGCGATTCGGCACTGCGTCGCTTTAACAGACAATTGCGCGGTCGTGCGACGTGGCTCCCAAACAAAATTTGCGTCCTTTTCTTCCCACAAATAGAGCTTTCTTTTGGTGGTATTTGATCACCTCTGCGATTTTTATTTTTTGCGCTATATACAAAAATAGAGCGACATTTTTGAAAAAAAAACACTATTTTTTACTTTTTGTTAAAAAAAAAATCAAATAAACTAAATTTTAGTCAAACATTTAGGCCAAAATTTATTTAGCCACATGTCTTTAGTAAAAAAAAACATCGCAATAAAAAAAAATAGCTACCTAGCGGGAACAGCGGCACTAATACAGCGATCAGAAAAATGATCGCTTAGTGACGCTGGCAATAGGGAGTGAAAGGGTTAACTAGGGCGGTGATCAGGGGGTTAAAACTTTATTAGGGGGGGGTGGGGGGGCTATCCTGAACCTAACACTAACTGTTTTTTACACTGCCTGTCACACTGACACTAAATGCAGTGATTAAATCACTGCATTCAGTGACACTGTGACAGGGGGGTGGGGGGGCGATCACAAGGGGTTAATATGCCTATGTGAGTGTGTGTCAGTGTTGTGTTGGTGCACACTTACTTGTGATGTCTTCTCTCATCAGCAGCGCTGGAAAACAGCGCTGCGATGAGAGAATACATCATTTCCTCCTTCCTGTGTAAACACAGGAGGAGGAAGTGACAGGCTGGGAGCGCGCTCCCATTGGCTGGGAGCGATCGCGGGGGGGGCGGATATCACGGACATCCGCCCGCAGATCCTGGATCGCTCCCAGAGGTAGGGGGACCCCCGCACGCCGCGGAGGGGGTCCCGATGGGACCCCCGAACCGCACTCAGGCGGGGACGTAAATTTACGCCCTTGTGCCTGTACGAGCCATTCTGTGGCCGTATATGTGCGTGCGGGGGTCCTTAAGTGGTTAAAGCAAGTTAGCTTTTTTTTACCGATGGTTAAATAACCTATGGGGCCCACACACGATCGGTTTTGTCCGATGAAAATGGTCCATAAGACCATTTTCCTCTGTTTAACCTATCTTGTGTATGAGGCCTTAGGCCTCGTACACACGATCGGACATATCCGATGAAAACGGTCCGAGGACTATTTCCATCGGATATGTCCGATCGGGAGTTTGATCCGATGGCGTGTACACACCATCGGATCAAATTCCCCGCCGCCGGACGGCGCGGTGACGCGGCGGTGACGTTGACGCCGCCACGTCACCGCCACGTCACCGCACCAGGAAGTTAAACACTTCCGCGCATGCGCCGAATCCATTCGGCGGCGGCGGCGCGGCGGCGGTGGGGCACGACATGTCTGCTGGTAAGTGTACTAACCAGCAGACATGTCGGGCGGACAGATTCCACCGGATGGATTTCAAAGCATGCTTTGAAATCTGTCGGGTGGAGAAATCTGTCCGCTAGCCCATACACACGAGCGGAGATGTCTGCTGAAACGGTCCATCGGACCGTTTTCAGTGGACATATCCCCTCGTGTGTACGAGGCCTTAGAGTTCAGCTTTATACTTGACAAATCTTCTTTGCCCTTTTCAGCTGAATTAAAAATTGATTTGTTCATCTCTAGCCACAAGGCCAAATTTTACATGGTTGCTACATCAGACACGTAAAAGATAACAGCATGTGGAGATATTGTACCTTAAAGCTAAAACATGAAATACATACATCTTTATTACTTGATTATCCCCTTGATTTCATGCATTAATTTGAGTACAGTCCGGGTTTTGGTTGGTATGGAAATAATCTGGGAAAACTGCCATGTTGTATACGAAACCATTCTGCATCTCAATGTGGAAACATTACATTGGAAAGTTACAGATGATTTAATAATAGTCTAAAACATCTGCCACTTGGAATAATGAGGAATAACTTGCATTATTTTGATGTTATTCAAGGCAGTTTTCCAGAATTCTGCTGCTACTGCAGTATGGCTTAAAAATTGTAATCAATTATGCAGTTTATTATGTATATAGGGAACATCAAAACAAACAGAGAAGGAGAGATGTAGATACAGGTGATACTCGAAAAATAAGAATATTGTGCAAAAGTTCATTTATTTCACTAATGCAACTTAAAAGGTGAAACTAATATATGAGATGGACTTATTACATGCAAAGGAAGATAGTTCAAGCCGTAATTTGTCATAATTGTGATGATTATGGCTTACAGCTCATGAAAACCCCAAATCCACAATCTCAGAAAATTAGAATATTGTGAAAAGGTGCAATATTCTAGGCTTAACGTGTCCCACTCTAATCAGATACTTAAGCCAAAACACCTGCAAAGGGTCCCTGAGCCCTTAAATGGTCTCTCAGTCTGGTTCAGTAGGAATTACAATCATGGGAAAGACTCCTGACCTGACAGTTGTGCAGAAAACCATTGACACCCTCAATAAGGAGAGAAAGACTCAAAAGGTAATTGCACAAGAAGTTGGATGTTCCCAAAGTGCTGTATAGAAGCACATTAATAGAAAGTTATGTGGAAGGGAAAAGTGTGGAAGAAAAAGGTGCACAAGCAGCAGGGGTGACCGCAGCCTGGAGAGGATTGTCAGAAAAAGGCCATTCAAAAGTGTTGGGAACTTTCACAAGGAGTGGACTGAGGCTGGAGTCAGTGCATCCATCAAGAGCCACCACACACAGACGGATCCTGGACATGGGATTCACATGTCGTATTCCTCTTGTCAAGCCACTCCTGAACAATAAACAACGTCAGAAACGTCTTACCTGGGCTAAAGAAAAACAGACCCGGTCTGTTGCTCAGTAGTCCAAAGTCCTCTTTTCTAATGAGAGCAAATTTTGCATCTCACTTGGAAACCAAGGCCCAGAGTATGGAGGAAGAATAAAGAGGCACACCCTGCAAGATGCTTAAAGTCCAATGTGCAGTTTCCACAGTCTGTGTTGATTTGGAGACGTCTGCTATTAAAGCATCCTGGTCTTCCATAACACCTCAGCAGTGTCAGTCTGATTGCTTCCATGCCATGCCGCATTGAGGCAGTGATTGCTGCAAAAGGGGCCTAAACCAGTACATATGCATGCTTATACTTTTCAGAGGTCCGATAATGTTCTATGTACAGTCCTTGTTTTATTGATTGCATGTAATATTCACATTTTCTGAAATTGTGGATTTTGGGTTGTCGTGAGCTGTAAGCCATAATCATCACAATTATGACAAATCACAGCTTGAACTATCTTGCTTTGCATGTAATGAGTATATCTCATATATTAGTTTCACCTTTTAAGTTGCATTAGTGAAATAAATGAACTTTTGCACAATACTCAAATTTTTCGAGTATCACCTGTAGATACTGTAGATAGATAGTGTACTGATCTGTAGTAGACATGTGTGGTTTGTTTCGTTCCGGATTAATATTCAAAGTAATTTTTCGTTATTTGGAGATTTCGGATATGTCCGAACACCCGAATTACAATATACATTTATTTTTACCGAATGTTTCGAATAACGTAACAAAATTGTGTGTGTTATTAGAGTACCATTTCGAAAAAATTCTGTTTTTGATAAGCTAAATGTGATTTAAAGAGTCATTGTAATCATTTGATGGAAATGTTTCTTTTGCTTGTTCACTTTACTGCATTCAAATCAAAAACAATATAACATTTCTTCTTTACAGTACATCACGGGACACTGAGCACCAGTAATTACTACATGGGTGATGGACACCGGAAGTCCCCCTCGATATAACCCCTCCCTCATGGGGAGTACCTCAGTTTTTTTGCCAGTTTCTAAGGTGATGGTCATGGTTAACATTATGCTCCCCAGAAGGACCCTAGCCAGGGCCAGCAAAATATACGACTGGATCCATTCAAAAATCCAAAGCAAAGGCAAAAGTGGATGGTACCTGAGCCTTGATAAGGAAGAACAAGGTTATTTAGAAAAAAATTATATTTTCTACTTTTTGTTATAAGAAAAATCAAACTAAATTTTAGTCAAACATTTAGGCCAAAAGGTATTCAGCCACATGTCTTTAGTTTAAAAAAAAATCGCAATATAAAAAAAAAAACTAGCTACCTAGCGGCAACAGTGACACTAATACAGCGATCAGAAAACCGATCGCTTAGTGACACTGGCAATAGGGGGTGAAAGGGTTAACTAGGGCCGTGATCAAGGGGTTAAACCTTTATTGGGGGGGAAGGGACCTAACACTAACTGCCTGTCACACTAACTGTCACACTGACACTAAATGCAGTGATCAGTAAATATATGATCACTGCAATTAGTGACACTGTGACAGGGGGCTGGGGGGATGATCTAAAAGGGTTAATGTGCCTATGTGTATGGTGTCAGTGTAGTGTTGGTGCAACTTACTATGTGATGTCTTCTCTCCTCTCGCCGGATCGAAATTTGGGCATAGGGTGGCTAATAAATCATAATTCATGTTTGCAGGATATACTGGAATATTACAAGTGGTTTATGTTGACCTGACTAGGTCAACAAGACAGTGACTCATTTGTCTGTGTAACAGGCTGTTGAAATGCTAAGTGAGGCTGGCTCCTGAAAGACAGTTCATTGTGTGATAACACGGTTTAAAACCTATTGATGCCCAGGTGTGACTACCTTTCTGTCGGAGACAGACCGTTTGTCTAAAGATGTGGATTGAAGGGCAACTCATTGTGTGATGGTATTTTGTTTGAATTCTATTGATAAAGGAATGTGGCTGCCCAGGTGTAGTAATTAGATCATATTAATTATAGCCAGGTGCCGAAATGTCTGGATACTAATTAGTAATTAGCCCCAGTGTGTGATTAGGGGGTGGAGATTTCATTGTCCCTTTGATTACTGTCACATGCTTGTAACTGCATAAAAAATCTGAGAAGAAACCATTAAAGCATTTATTCATTTTGGAACTAGAGAACAGAGCTGAGTCTCGTTATTCTGGGAAATGGAATGGATCGTGTCTGCTGGTTTGTTGGTGTGTCGGATAAGCTGTCGTGGGTGGATGGAAGGTCGTAAACGGTGGTGACCGTTACAAGTGGTTCCACTGTAATTGCTTCAGTTGTTTCCTTCTAACCAAGCTTATGGTCTTGTAGCCCATTCCAGCCTTGTTCAGGTCTTTAATCTGGTCCCTGACAACCTTTGACAGCTTTTTGGTCTTGCCCATGATGGTGAGGTTTGAATGCAAGAAAGAGATTCTGTAGACAGGTGTCTTTTATAGAGAAAAGGGAAACTGCTGCTCTAGGTGAGTGCACTCAGCAATCAAAATTGGAAACAGCACTACAAGTCACAGCAGACAGTGGAGTGGATAGCTGCCGCATTTCGCACTGGGGTATCAGCGCTTAATCATAGCTCTTTTATACACATAAGGAGTTGTCGTTAAGAGCACCTTCTTAAATTGACAGGACTAATCTGTGTACCACATGAGCACATAATGTAGCCAGTCTATGGGAGCCAGAATTATGGTTGGCTGGTAGGGGATCAAATACTTATTTTACTTACTGAACTGTAACTCAATTTATAACATTTGTATCATGTGTTTTTTTTGGATTTTTCGTTTATATTATGTCTTTATAATTTAAAATACACCTATGATAACAATTGTGGGCCCTTAATTTTTTGTAAGTGGGCAAACTTACAAAATCTTACAAAATATTTTTTTTTTCCACTGTACAGTATCTGCTTGCTGATCCCTGCTTTATTCTGTACATTATACTGTATCCAGTACCCTGTATCCTATTATCTCTTGTCCCCTTGTTCCGAGTCCCAGTCCTCCTCATGCCCTGTATGGGTCTGTTGTGTCTGTTTTGTTGCTTACTTCCATTGGTATATAGTGTATGTAGCCTATTGCATTAGTAGGATGTGCACCCCAAAGTTCAAACATGTGTGTGTGTGTGTGTGTGTGTGTGTGTGTATATATGTTTATACAGTGCCTTGAAAAAGTATTCATTCCTCATTAAAATTTTCCACATTTTGTCACGTTACAACCAAAAACGTAAATGTTTTAGTGGGATTTTATGTGATAGACCAACACAAAGTGGCACATAATTGGGAAGTGGAAGGAAAATGATAAATGGTTTTCATTTTTTTTTACAAATAAATATGTGAAAAGTGTGGCGTGCATTTGTCTTCAGCCCCCTTTACTCTGATACTCCTAACTAAAATCTAGTGGAATCAATGGCTTTCAGAAGTCACCTGTGTGTAATTTAATCTCAGTATAAATACAGCTGTTCTGTGAAGCCCTTAGAGAACCTTAGTGAACAAACAGCATCATGAAGGCCAAGGAACAAATGACACAGGTCAGGGATAAAGTTGTGGAGAAGTTTAAAGCAGGGTTAGGTTATAAAAAAAATCTCACAGAGCACTGTTGAATTCAGTATCCAAAAATGGAAAAAGTATAGCACAACTCCAAACCTACCAAGACATGGCTGTCCAGCTAAACTGACAGGCCGGGCAAGAAGACCATTAATCAGAGAAGTAGCCAAGAGGCCCTCTGTTCGACTGTAAAAACAAATAATTGTAAAAAAAAAACAGGCATTCAAGGGGTGGCAGTATTACGTATCGAGTGCCTGTTAGCCTCTTGCAATCCACCGGGCAGGTGCCACCTTAAGGCAGCACAGGCAGCCTTAGGGTACTTAGTCAGTGGGACATAGTAAAATGCCCCTTTACCAGTGCTGTATTAATGTACAGGCTCATGGAGCTGCAGGGCACTGCACAAGGCCCCCGGGCGCAATAACAGCATCCTGTCACTCAACAATAGATATATTCATGGATTGCATGAATATATCTATTGTCACCGCTGCTGCCCACTATTCAGGTGTCTGGCCCCCTGTTGAGCACTGGCCATCTGAATAACAGCGGTGTGTGTGTGTTTTGGAAGTGCCTGATCAAAGCCAGAGGCTCTAATCGGATTTTCCGATTAGAGCCTGTGGGCTCTAATCAGCTTCCAAATGGTTAAACAGAGGGTGCATTGCTGTGCATTCCCTGTTAAAACCATGCTGTGTTAGGGAATCACTTCCCTAACACTGACCCGCCTTTCAGCCAAATTAGGTGCACAGGGTCTGGTTACCGGTTACCTGATTGGCTAAAGCGACATCGAGGACTAGAGAAGACATCGAAGGAGTGGAGGTAGCGTGGAGGAGGACGTCGTTGACCCAAGGAAGGTAAGTGCCGGGCTGGGGACAAACTAGCGGCGTTTGGGGACAAACTGTCTGCATTTGGGGACAAACTGGCTGCATTTGGGGACAAACTGGCTGCATTTGGGGACAGACTGGCTGTATTTCGGGGGAAACTGGCTGTATTTGGGGGAAACTGGCTGCATTTGGGGGGAAACTGGCAGTATTTGGGGGAAACTGGCAGTATTTGGGGGGAAACTGGCAGTATTTTGGGGACAAACTGGCTGCATTTGGGGGAAACTGGCTGTATTTGGGGACAAACTGGCTGCATTTGGGGACAAACTGGCTGCATTTGGGGACAAACAGGCTGCATTTAGGACAGACTGGCTGCATTTGGGGACAGACTGGCTGCATTTGGGGACAGACTGGCTGCATTTGGGGACAGACTGGCTGCATTTGGGAACAAACTGGCTACATTTGGGAACAAACTGGCTACATTTGGGGGGAAACTGACTGCATTTGGGGACAAACTGGCTGCATTTTGGGACAGACTGGCTGCATTTGGGAACAAACTGGCTACATTTGGGAACAAACTGACTGCATTTGAGGGGGCAAATTGGTGGTGTTTGATAGGCACAATGGCTGCGTTTAATGGGCACAGTGGCGGCAATTGATGTTTTTTTTCAGTTTGTTTGTGCCCCCCAAAAATGTTAAGAACCAGCGGCCACTGCTCCTGAATGCCTGTTAGCCTCTTGCAATCCACTGTGCAGGGCAGGTGCCACCATAAGGCAGCACAGGTATCCTTAAGGCACTTAGCTGGGGGGTAGTAAAATGCCCCTTCACCAGGGAATTAATGTAGGGGCTCATGGTTCTGCATGGGAACTGCATGAGGGCCCGGGCCCAATAACAGCATCCCCGGCACCTGCCAGAGCCTGGACTCCTTCAACCTCCTCTCCACTCACAGAACTGAAGGATAGGCTGCCCAGGGGATCGGAGGAAAAGGACGGGAGGGAGACGCAGGCAGCCAGGGACCGTACCACCTCTGCTACAAGGAGCAGAGCACCTCTGTGACCACGAAAATGGGTCTGCTCACATGCCTGTTTCTGGCCATCTTGAACATCCTGCTGGCATAAATAAAACAATAGCATTTAGAACATAAAATCCATGGTACATGGCCTAAGACACAGAATTATCTGCTTTACATGCAGTAAATGGGGTAATACAAATGATAGTAACCAGCTATGAAACAAGTAACACATATAAGCTATGGTAAATGTCACAAGATAGTGCTCTTACCGACTATGCTTGAAAAAAGGCTAAATAACAAATGATGGGGCAGGAACCCAGTGAGAATGTTTGGCTCCTGAGACACAAGATGGTGACTGCTTGCTGTACAGCACAAGACTAACAAGGACCAGGAACTACCCAGAATACACTGGGACTCCCATAATGCACAGAGAAAATGAAATACATTAATTGGTCAGTAGATGGTACTGTTACCACACAATGTAATGCACATGAATTACAGGACAGGTGAAAAATGCAATGTCAACTGATAAACACACAAACAACTGGTCCTATATCTAGGGACATCACTCTCTCTCACCCCCTCTCTCTCTCTCTGTTACCCCTCTACCCCTCTCTTTCTCTCTCACCCCCTCTCTCTGTCACCCCCTCTCTCTCTCTCTCTGTCACTCCTCTTTCCCTCTGTCACCCTCTCACTTTCTCTCTGTCACCCCCTTTTTTTTCTCTCTCCCCCTCTATCTCTGTCACCCCCTCAGTCTCTCTCTGTCACCTCCTCTCTCTCTCTCTGTCACCCCCTCTTTCTCTCTCTGTCACCCCCTCTCTCTCTTGCTTTGTCACCCCCTCCCACGCTCTCTTTGTCACCTCCCTCTCTGTCTTTTTATCACCCCCTCTCCCTGGCACTCCTCTCCCTTTCACTCTCTGTCATCCCCCTCTCTTTCTCACACCTTGCCCGCTAGAGAGCTTTACACTGGGCAGACATGGGACAGCTTCCCTGGCACACACAGTATAGAAAGAGAGCAATAGGGGGAGAGGATTAAAACAGGAAGACATCAGGAGACAGGAGGAACAACATACACCACCTATCCCTGGCTAGAAATGATGATCCCACACTATACATTCATATCACCTCCAAATACTTGAGCGCAGTACAACAGCTGACTCCCCACTATATGATCATTAACCCCTTTTATACGATCAGTCTGATCAGGGTCACCTGTCCATTTTTCAGACAGGCCCAATCAGACCCTCCATTCTCCTCAACGGAGTAGTGGATGCAAACAGACTTGTGTCCATTTAAACACACCTACCCCCAATCCGTTCTGATCTGCTAAAAATTACCAAAAGGAGATCTGCTCCCCTCCCTCTGGGCAGAACAGATTGGAGGGCAGTTGGGTGTAACTGGACAGTGAAGTCCGTTTACACCTGGTTGCCCATAGAGCAGAGCAGCTTTCTCTGTATCTACTCTGCATAAGACACCAAGATGGGGTGGGCCCTGGCCCTCACTTTTTAGATTCTAATGCAGGTAAAATCAAACTTTTACTTGTAGGGTCAAGCTTTGAGCTCCTCCCAGTGTTAGCTCAGTTTTACCATACCTTTCATTCACTGTGATGTGCACAGTCCTCTGCGTACCCAAGGCTGAGCCACCCCAGGAAAAAATAAATTTGTACCCAGAAACAACATTATCTGGTACCATGGGTTTAACATTTAAACAATATTTTCAGCAAAGAAAACTGCTACTGTGGTGCATTCTTTTGTTTGAAACATTACTCATCCATATATCTGGCAAGCACTGTCTTTGGATGGCGTTACCCTTGAAGGTGTATAGAAATATGCAATATATCTGTCTGCGAGACATCATTTTTTCTGAGATGGATTGAGAGGTGATACTTAGCCAAAGAGCGAACAAAAAAAAAAGAAATGAAAGCTTGGTGAACCAGACAGAGCTTATGGGGAAAAAGCAATCTCTGTGCAAAGGCAAGATAGATTAAGATAGACGCCGAGACATAGAGACGCACAGTGTCATTACAGGGAGTAGCAACAGTGATGTCTGTAAGGGAGGGAGAGTTTCATCAGCTCCTGAGAGAAGGAAAATGTTTACTTTTGATTTATACCAGGGAGAGGTGAGACATGGAACAATAGAGCAACACACAAAAATCCAATAATGGCAGACACAAAATATACTATGATCAGGAAAATAGATGATGGATATAGCAGACATGCTAGCTATATTTATTAAAATCAGTAGAGACTGTGTATTCTGACAAAAACCTGACTATTAGGTGCATAGCTGGTTCTGCTTTTTAATAAACCCTGTCACCAAACCATTTATTTCAGCAGCAATCTTCTTATAAGCACGGGCATTGCTAGGATCAGTGGTGGTCGCTCCATTAGGGGCGCAGGGGTGCAACCACCCTAATCAATGTACCCGTCCCTTAAAGGGGTTGTAAAAAGAATTTTTGTAATTATAACAAACATGTCATACTTCCACTGTGCAGCTCATTTTGCACAGAGTGGCCTCGATCCACGTCTTCTGGGGTCCCTTTGTTGGCTGTCCCTGTTCCTGCCCGCAAGAACTTTCCACCTTTATGTGGGCGAGCTCCCATGGTGGTAAGTACTTGCAGGTGCGTTACCGTGATGCAGCCGGCGGCTATAGCCGCTCACTGTATCACTTGGGCACGCCCCGGCGTGCCGCGTCATTGGATGTGCTTGGCAGCAGCACGAGCCAGTAAATGAGGGGTGCAGGTTTGTTTGCTGCCCCCCAAATATTGAGCACCAACCGCCAATGGATAGAATTGTGAAAGACTGGGGGCATGCTTGGGCACCCTAAGAAGAGAGATGATGCACAACATGTAGTGCATCATGGTGAATGTTAAACATAATCATATTGTGCTAACCATGTAAGGAGCTTAAAGTAGGGTGACCAGACATCCCCCGTTTCCGGGGACAGTCCCCAGATTGAGGACACTGTCCCCGGACCAAGTCTGTCCCCAGTTTTGTCCCCATTTTGGATTTGAACAGGGGCTGAGGCAATTTCAAAGACAGTCAATGCAGAATAAAAAAAATAAAAAATCAGAATTACACCCCCTCTCCACCGCACCTACTAGCTTAGGGGAGGTATCTTTGTTTCCATTATCCGTGCCCCTTTTTGATGATCATGTGCTGGTCGGAGCGGAGGGAATATTTTTTCAGTTTTGGGTGCATGCCCATTCTTTTGCCTTGGCTCAAGTCTTGGCCAACCACCTGCCTTATCTCCTTGCCATCCCTGGCGGAGTGATCTTCCTCCGCTCCCCACCCAGTAGTAGCCAGGGCCTGGAGAGTAAGACTTGACAGGCTGTACGGCGGGCGGCGGCGTCGACAGGCAGAGAGACGCTAATTGCCACCATTGCTAGTATAAAAAAAATGTCCCCGGATTTAATTCTAAAAATCTGGTCAACTTAGCTTAAAGGGGCATGAGGTATAGATCCTAAGGCTATTCACTGTATACATAGCACACATTTACCACAATCCTTGTACCCATACAATATGGGTCTCAAAGACACACATAAATCTCAGCACAATAATTAGAAAAAAAACAAAAAAACTCTTCTATTACATATGCCTTTCAGCACACAGAATGTGGAATATATAATCATTTTTCTGAGCTCTTCTTAAATAGAGCTTCAATAAAATAGTCAGGTACTACTTAGTAACCAACAGTTGCTAAAGAAATACTTTGGTCAGTATTATGTAATGTACAATAAAGCTTTAAGAGTGCTATCATTAGGAGTGTGTTTATCGTGTGTACAGAATGCAGGGGACAGAAGTGTGTAACACACAGAGTTAAGGGATCAGAACTGTATAAAGCAAAGAGTAAAGAGTGTATGGGGTCAGGAGTACAAAAATCAATGAAGGGTCAGGAGTATGTAAAGCATAGAGTGTAGGGATTAAGAGTATGTAAAGCACAAAGGGCAAGTTAAAGATGAACAAGAGGGCATAGAGTGCAGGGTGAAGATGTCAGGAGTGTAATGCACAGAGCAAGGGGGTAAGGAGTGTGTAACTCACATAGCGCACGAGTCACAAGTGTGTAGTTCACACAGTACAGGGTTCAGGAGTGTAATACGCAGAGCATGGGCCAGGGGTGCATAACACACAAAGTGCAGGGGTTTTACCACATAGGAACACCACTATATACACTGAGCATAATTATAAATGCAACACTTTTGTATTTGCCCCTATTTATCATGAGCTGAACTCAAAGATCTATGACTTTTTCTATGTACACAAAAGGCCTATTTCTCTCAAATATTGTTCACAGGTGTGGCATATCCAGAAGCTGATTTGGCAGCATCAGTATAGCACAGGTGTGCTTTAGGCTGGCCACAAAAAAAGGCCACTCTAAAATATGCAGTTTTACTGTATTGGGGGGTGCTCAAAAACCAGTCAGTGGGACCATCATTTGTCTTACATAGTGCAGCACATCTCCTTCACATAGAGTTGATCAGGTTGTTGATTGGCCTGTGGAATGTTGGTCCATTCCTCTTCAATGGCTGTGAATGGAGGCAATGAGGTTGATCTTAAGTTGTTCAGGTTGGTATGGTCCAGTGAGGGCTTTTTAAGTATGTGAGTGATCTATGCATGCTTTAGAAGGGAGGGAAAGGTGCCACTAGAGAGGGAGAGATAAAAGATGTGCGTGAGGAAGCATAGGATAGAATAAGAGGGTATTAGTAGTTGTGAGGTAACAGGATCCAGGGGACAATTGGTTAGGTGGGCCTCAGTTCAAAAGAGGAGAGTGTCGACTGTGCTGTTAGACATGATATGTTGAGTAGGGAAGAAGTATGTACAGTGGAGGTGTCCTCACGTTCTGCATCAATCTTATCTTTGAAGTGATTGGCAATCTCTTGGGCAGTGAGTGAGTTAGTGGATAGAGGGGGTGGGGGAAAAAGCAGATAATTAAATGTAGAGAAGAGACGACGGTGACGTTTTGACATCACTTCTGCCCTGCAATGGTATGGAGCTAGGTGGGGGCCATCTTTCCCTCACTCCATACCACACACGGAGAAGGATCCGATTGCCTCCATCACTGCCGGCCGCTCTGGTAAAACGGTGGAGGGCAACGGAGCACCACCGATATCCCACCACCAAAGAAAGTTATCTTGCGGCAAATTTGTTGTCATTAATGTTGATGACAAGTGATTAATGTTGATGACACTGTTACTTCAGTGATTGCCACTAGCTTCTGAGTCCTGAGCTCGGGTGCTGCCCTGCTGCTTAGTGAACACAGCAGGGCAGGGCAATGGGCGCCATTGAAAGAATGCTTTGCATTAATGAGTTGGAGCGGCGGGATGGGGATGTCACACTCTCCACCTCATCCAATCAATGACTGTATTGTATTCCTTGAGAAAATGTAAAGTGTTCTCTGAAATGTTGCCTGTGCCAAGCAAGCTAACTCCCGTGTTTACTAAGCAGCAGGTTAGCCATGAGACCCAAGATCTAGTAGCAACAGCAGTAGCAGCAGTGCCTACTACAGTGATTTCCAGTTTCCACGGGGATGCCACAGCCATGGCACATGCATTTTTACATTGGGTCAAGTGGGATCAATATAACTATCCAAAATGTCTATACCCAAACTTAAGCTTTCTTTATGCTTTTGTTTGACACTTTATTTGACCAGGGCGTAGCGTATATCATTTACGATACGCCGCCGTAAGTTAGAATGGCAAGTGCCGTATTCACAAAGCACTTGCGCCCTAACTTAAAGTGGAGCTCCACCCTCTTTTTCAACTTTAAAGCATTTGTTTTCATACTGCCCCCTTAAATTGAATTGGTGTGTCTTTTTTTTTTATTTGAAAAACTCACTGTGCTGTGCAGATGAGTTTATTTTTCTCGGCCGCGGCCGCAGCGGCATTGCCCCGTCAATGAGTGCTGCGTTGCCTCCTGGGAGATGTTTGTCATCAACCCCAGGAGGTCCTGGCCGCGTAGCATCGCGTGATTTCCCCCCCCCCCCCCCCCGCGAATGAAAAAAAAAAACACAGTCGCCGCGGGTTAAACATTGTGCAGTGACTGACACAGACAGACTACAGTGCCCGAGTGGAGCAGGTAGTGGCTTGGCGGGGGGTGGGGGAGAGTGCAAGCTGCTCCCCTGTCAGTCGGCACATCTGGGACCGGCGCGGCGCAATGATCCTCTTCTCTCATGTCATGTCTCTGATAAGTGTAGGGCAGCGGCCGTCAGCCGAGCAGAGAAGCCGCCTCCCCCTTCTCCTTTATGTCTATACAGTGCTGTGCATCCAGGAGAAGGGGGGAGGCGGCTTCTCTGCTCGGCTGACGGCCGCTGCCCTACACTTATCAGACATGACATGAGAGAAGAGGATCATTGCGCCGCGCCGATCCCAGATGTGCCGACTGACAGGGGAGCAGCTTGCACTCTCCCCCACCCCCGCCAAGCCACTAAGTCCCCCCCACCCCCGCCAAGCCACTAAGTCCCCCCCACCCCCGCCAAGCCACTAAGTCCCCCCCACCCCCGCCAAGCCACTAAGCCCCCCCACCCCCGCCAAGCCTCTACCTCGGGCTCTCTGACTGATACATTGTGGGTCTAAATGGGGGGGGTCTGTATTGTAGCAAGGGGGGTTTGTATTGTAAGGAGGGGGGGTCTGTATTGTAGGGGGGTCTTCACTGTAGCGGGGGTCTGTATTGTAGGAAGGGGGGTCTGTATTGTAGGAAGGGGGGGTCTTCACTGTAGCGGGGGTCTGTATTGTAGCAAGGGGGGGGGGTTCACTGTAGCGGGGGTCTGTATTGTAGTAAGGGGGGTCTGTATTGTAGGAAGGGAGGTCTTCACTGTAGCTGGGGTCTGTATTGTAGGAAGGGGGTCTTCACTGTAGTGGGGGTCTGTATTGTAGGAAGGGGGGGCTGTACTGTAGGAAGGGGGGGGTCTTTACTGTAGCGGGGGTCTGAATTGTAGGAAGGGGGGTCTGAATTGTAGGAAGGGGGGTCTGTATTGTAGGAAGGGGGGGTCTTCACTGTAGCGGGGGTCTGTATTGTAGCAAGGGGGGGGGGTTCACTGTAGCGGGGGTCTGTATTGTAGTAAGGGGGGTCTGTATTGTAGGAAGGGAGGTCTTCACTGTAGCTGGGGTCTGTATTGTAGGAAGGGGGTCTTCACTGTAGTGGGGGTCTGTATTGTAGGAAGGGGGGGGCTGTACTGTAGGAAGGGGGGGGTCTTTACTGTAGCGGGGGTCTGAATTGTAGGAAGGGGGGTCTGAATTGTAGGAAGGGGGGTCATGTATTGTAGGAAGGGGGGTCTTCACTGTAGTGGGGGTCTGTATTGTAGGAAGGGGGGTCTGTACTGTAGAGGGGTCTGAGTAACAATTAGGGGGCCCAGAACTGTTAAGGGGGGTGCCTGTGTAACATACAGGCGTCTAGAGGTGCAGGGTGCTGTGTAATGTAAAGGGGTCCAAAGGTGCAGGGTGCTGTGTAATGTAAAGGGGTCAAAGGTGCAGGGTGCTGTGTAATGTAAAGGGGTCCATAGGTGCAGGGTGCTGTGTAATGTAAAGGAGTCCAGAGGTACAAGAGCTGTGTAATGTAAAGGGGTCCAAAGGTGCAGGGTGCTGTGTAATGTAAAGGGGTCCAGAGGTGCAGGGTGCAGTGTAACGTAAAGGGATCCAGAGTGCTGTGTAATGTAAAGGGGTCCAGAGGTACAAGGGCTGTGTAATGTGCTGGGGCGATGCGATTTGGTGGCAGTGTGATGTGATGTGCTGGGGCGATGTGATGCAATTTGGCAAGGGGGGGGTGCTGGGATGGAGGAGATGTGATTTTGCGGGGGCAATGCGATGTGCTGGCTGGGGCGATGCAATTTTGTGGGTATTGTGATGCAATTGGGCGGGGGGTCTATGCGATGTGGGAATATTTACTAAATGTTGTGCTGCGATCGGTGCGGTGTGCTGTGCTGTGATCGGTGCATTGTGCTGTGCTGTGATCGGT
The DNA here is from genome assembly GCA_029574335.1 of Rana kukunoris. Lineage (NCBI taxonomy): Eukaryota > Metazoa > Chordata > Amphibia > Anura > Ranidae > Rana > Rana kukunoris. Next base: position 105,974,035 of record CM056060.1, on the reverse strand, counting down.
AAGCTGTGATCGGTGCGCTGTGATCGATGCGCTGTGATCGTGCATTGTGATCGGTGTGCTGTGATCGGTGCGTTGTGCTGTGATCGGTGTGTTGTGCTGTGCTGTGATCGGTGTGCTGTGATCGGTGCGCTGTGATCGGTGCGCTGTGATCGGTGCGCTGTGATCGGTGTGCTGTGCTGTGATCGGTGCGCTGTGATCGGTGCGCTGTGATCGGTGCGCTGTGATCGGTGTGCTGTGCTGTGATCGGTGCGCTGTGATCGGTGTGCTGTGCTGTGATCGGTGTGCTGTGCTGTGATCGGTGTGCTGTGCTGTGATCGGTGCGCTGTGATCGGTGCGCTGTGATTGGTGCGCTGTGATCGGTGCATTGTGCGGTGTGCTGTGCTGTGATCGGTGTACTGTGATCGGTGCGTTGTGCTGTGATCGGTGCGCTGTGATCGGTGCGCTGTGATTGGTGCGCTGTGATCGGTGCATTGTGCGGTGTGCTGTGCTGTGATCGGTGTACTGTGATCGGTGCGTTGTGCTGTGATCGGTGTGCTGTAATCAGTGCGCTGTGATCGGTGCGCTGTGAGGTGCGCTGTGATCTGTGCATTGTGCGGTGTGCTGTGATCGATGCGCTGTGATCGGTGTGCTGTGATCGGTGTGCTGTGATCGGTGCGTTGTGCTGTGCTCGGTGCGCTGTGATCGGTGCACTGTGCTGTGATCATTGCGCTGTGAGGTGTGCTGTGATCGTCGCACTGTGATCGTCGCGCTGTGATCGGTGTGCTGTGATCGGTGTGCTGTGATCGGGGCGTTGTGGTGCGCTGTGATCGGTGCGCTGTGATCGGTGCGCTGTGATCGGTGTGGTGTGCGGTGCAGATATATCTACATAACAAATTATTTAGTATATTTCCTGGTTCCTGGAAGGAGGAGGGGAGGAGAGATTTTGCTATTGAAACCTGATCTGTAACATATTACATTGCTTGTGCAGCACTGAGCATGTGCGAGATATGCAAAGCTGAAATCCAGGAAGTCATACAGTCTGGCTTCATGGATTCCCACACTTAAGATGGCCACGGTCAATTCCTGTTTTATAAAGTATCTAAATGCTATAACAACCTAACAAAACGGACCTCAGTTTACAGACTACCTTTACTAGAATACATTAAGCTTGTGTATTACAGGGGTATTTATATTTAAAAAGTGAAATTGTGGCCGGAACTCCACTTTAAGGCGGCGTAGCATAAATGGGCCGACGCACGCGCGTCTAATTCAAATTTCTGAAGAGGTGGGCATGTTTTATTTAAATTAATCGTGACCCGACGTAAATGACGTTTTTTTTTACTGCGCATGCGCCGGCCGTGGACGTATCCCAGTGCGCATGCGTGAAATCACGTCGCAAATAGTCAATAAAAACGACGTGAACGTAACTTACGCAAATCCCTATTCGTGAGCGGTTTACGCAAACGACATGAACGACAGAAAATTCGACACTGGCCCGACGTCCATACTTAACATGGTGTACGCCTCTATATAGCAGGGGTAACTTTACGCCGGACATACGCAAACGACGTAAAAGGAATGTGCCGGCCGCTCGTACGTTCGTGAATTGCTGTAACTCGCTCATTTGCATATTCAACGCGGAAAAACGACGGAAGCGCCCCTAGCGTCCAGCGTAAGTATGCAACTAAGATACGACAGTGTAATAACGTTAGGCCAGTCGTATCTTAGCGTAATTCTGGCGCATCTTGTTTTGTGGATACAAAACCTGTCTTCCAGAGCTCCTGTGTTCCAGAGAATCCAGCCACCTAGGACCAGCCTCCAGCCCCAGCCCCCAGCCCCGGAAGAGGGCATTGTCTTTTTATATAGCTAGATAGAGCAGGCAGGCAGGCTAGTCAGTTTAGCTTAATTTACAGTGTGTAGAGAATATATATACATCCCTAGGAGTTGTACATATATTTATACACTGTATAGCTTAGATAGATCAGTTCTTCCTAATTTACTGGCAGGCAGGTGATTGTGCTATTTAAAGATGTTATCACAGGTATAGACACCCAGCAGGTACAATATTTAAAGGAATTTATTTTTTATTTTTTATTTAAGCATCAATAAAATCACTGCTCCTGGAGCAGTGATTTTAATGATGCTTAACTTAAAAAAAAAAGAAAAATTCCTTTAAATATTGTACTTGCTGGGTGTCTATAGTTTGCCTGTGAAAACGTCTTTGAGAACCCGGGTCTTGCCCGAGGGAACATGTATCAATGGAAAAAAGTTTTTTCCATTGATACATGTTCCCTCGGTCAAGACCCTGGTTCTTAAAGACGTTTTCAAAGGGAAACTATAGACACCCAGCAGGTACAATATTTAAAGGAATCTTTCATGTTTTTATTTTTATTTAAACATTATTAAAATCACTGCTCCAGGAGCAGTGATTTTAATGATGCTTAAATGAAAAAAATAAAAATAAAATTCCTTTAAATATTGTACCTGCTGGGTGTCTATAGCTTGCCTGTGAAAACGTCTTTGAGAACCCGGGTCTTGCCCGAGGGAACATGTATCAATGGAAAAAAGTTTTCAAAACGGTCACTTTTTCAGGAGTCCTGCTCCTGAAAAAACGACCGTTTTTTTAAACTTTTTTCCATTGATAGATGTTCGCTGGGGCAAGACCCGGGTTCTCAAAGACGTTTTCCAACAATAACTTGAATATTGGTCTTTAAAATTAGCGTTTTTGAATTCGAACGTTCGAGTCCCATAGACTTCAATGGGGTTCTAAATGTTCGCGCAAACGGTCGGTCTGTTCGACGGTTCTGGTGCGAACCGAACACGGGTATGTTCAGCTCATCCCTACTGGTGAGGAATGAGTCGCTCCCTCCGAAGGACATTGTCACCTGGCTCGGGAGGTACGGGCAATTGCAAGCCCCCCTGAGAAAGAACCTCGATGAGCGCAGGGTTTGGACCGGGGCTTGGTTGATCAGGAAACCCGGCTCAAGAGGGAGGGCAACAGTCTTGCCCACCTCCCTGGCAGCGCCTTCCTTGGCAGAGACCGGATCCTGGCCTTCTTCCCGGGCCAGCCCTGCCGCTGCTTTAAATGTGGCAGCCCGACCCACATGAGTTCGGACTGTACGGTGGTCAGATGTCGCCGGTGCCTTGAGTTTGGCCACCAGTCCTACTCATGTGGGAAGATCTGTTGCAACATTTGCGGTGAGATGGGGCACCCATTCAGGAGGTGCCCCAAAGCATATCGAGGTCCTTTCTCAGGGGGGGACCTCCCGGGCCGGGAGCGGCCGAAGCTCCCCCGACGAGTCCCTCCGGAGGGACCAATAGGCCCACAGCCTCAAAGAAGGCGGGGCAGGCGTGGGCGAGGGGCTCCCCCCCAGGAGACACAGGCTCAGTTGGCCAGTAGTGTTGCTCACGAATATTCGCATTGCGAATATTCGCTACGAATATTGCATATTCGAGTATTCGCGAATAACTCGAATATCGCGGCGAATATTCGCTATTTCGAATATTCGTATTTTTTTCGCAATCAATTTCGCAATCAATTTCGCATTCGCATTAGCGAAATTTCGCATTAGCGAAATTTCGCAATTTTTTTTTTCGTGATATTCGTGCTATTTTTATAAAAAAAATAAAAACATGCGAAATTTCGTCAATGCGAAATTTCGCATTTTTTTTTTTTTTTTAATAAAATATAGCGAATATTCGTAAATATCGAATATTCGTGATATTTTATCCCAAAAAAAAACAGCGAAATTTCGCAATTTTTTTATTTTTATAAAATATCACGAATATTCGATATTAACGAATATTCGCGAATATTCTTTGAAATATTCGCAAAATATCGCGAAATCGAATATGGCGTATTCCGCTTATCACTATTGGCCAGGAGGCATCCGATCTTCCGGAAGGCGAAGCCGGTGGGGAGGAGTTGGGGAGGCCTGAGGGTGTCCGGGGCCCTGGCCTTCCCCTCCTTTTGTTGCAGGAGGGGAAGCCGATCCCCATCCCCCTTCTCGCCATTGCCCCCCTCCACCTGTTCCATCTGTCTCCCCGTGCACCCCCCCTCATCTCCCCCCGTCCCGCCCCTCGTCTCCCCCCCCCCCTTCTTCTTCTCCCAAGTCTGGTCCCCAGTCTGGTCCCCTTCCTGTCCCCTCCCCTGTCTCTGGCCCCCTCCTGCCTCTCCCATCCCCCCTTCTGGACCCAGTGTCTCCTCTGGCCCTGTGGCCATGGAGACGGAGGCTGCTCGGGCCTCATCTAGGGAGAGGGAGATCTCGAGCAGCGGGTCTGTGGAGGGGGGTGGCGTAGTCACCTCGGAGAGATGGCAGGAGTGTGAGCAGGTGAGACGCAGAAAGAAGGGGAAGACTGCAAAATCTGGGGGTGGGAAGTCCCTTGTGAAGGGTGGGGTTCCCCCAGGGGCACGAAGTGGGGTGTCCCTGGGGAACCCGTTTGGTATCCTCTCCTCCTCCTCGGACTCCGAGGAGGAGGGAGTGTAAATATGTAAATATGTTTTGGTGTTTGTAGTATGAAGGAGAACACGACCACTTTCAATCATTTTGATGGCGGTACCCTCTCCAATACGGCTTGCGACCATTAATGTCGCAAGTATTCATTCTGTAGGAGCTCGTTTTATGGCCTTTGATTTTCTCAGCCGTGTTGAAGCTGACATTTTGTTTTTGCAGGAGACCTGGCTGGCATCTGTGGCAGAGATGCATCTAGCAAAGAGGGAGTGGAGATGTGGGCCCTCCCTCTGGTCTCCTGCGGCCGAGCCCTGCAGTGGGGTTGCGGTCCTTTTTAAGACTGGTCTGGTGGCTTGCCGGCGAGTGATTGAAGTGGAGATTGGTAGATGTCGGGTGGTGGACGCCATCGTGAGGGGGCAATTCCTCCGGCTCATTCATTTTTATGGGCCTTAAACTAAGAGAGAGAGGAAAAGCCTCCTTACGGCGGTTAAGCCTTATCTTTTTACGTCCCAGCAGGTGATCTTTGGTGGTGATTTCAATATGATCACTAGGCCCAAAGACCGGGCAGGTGCCGCCAACCCTCTGGGCTATGATATTACTTTTTTGAATAGCGTAGTGAGGGAGGCCAGGTTGGTGGATGTGCACGTTCGTCACCTCCCCAACCTCACTGGTTTCACATTTGCCCGAGGTAGTTGTAAGAGTAGATTAGATTTTTTTTTAAAGGAGGACTCTGCCTGCTCGGCTCCCGAGCTGCAATCGGTAGAGTTCTCCGATCACTGTATGGTATCTGTGGCCCTGAATGTCGCCGTCACTCCTGAGAAAGGGAGGGGTTTGTGGCGCCTGAATGGGTCGCTACTGGAGGATCCGGAGGTTAGGGAAGCCTATGAGGTTTTCTTCCTGGACCAGACTTCGCTCCTTGAGGGCAACTGCTCCCGCCTTGAGTGGTGGGAAGTAGTTACAAAGAGGTCGGGCGACTTTTTCCGGGAAATCTCTGGGTACAGGGCAGCTTCCAAGTACCCAGCCTACCAGAGACTACGCAGGCAGCTTGACCGCCTGGTGTTCTCTGGGGACTTTCGGGAACAGATATCTGGTCTGAAGGCGCAAATGAAGGTTTCTGAGAGGGATTATGGGAAGTTTATCTCTCCTGATCCCTACAAGAGCTGTGGTGAGGAGGCGAGTTTGAAGATCGTACACGGCCTGAAGGATGCCTCGGGATCTCTGGTCCGGTCCAGATCGGGGATCCTGGGTGTCGTCAGAGACCACTTTTCGGACCTCCTGAAGAAGCAGCCTCTAGACATATAGAAAGTCAGAAAATTTCTTGATGAGACCCCACTCCTGACTTTCCTGACTCTCTGACAGAAGAGATCTCGGTTGCTGAAGTCGAGCAGGCTATCAGCTCTTTAGCTTCTAAAAAGTCGCCTAGGCCCGATGGGCTCACGGCCAAGTTCTACAAAACCTTTAAGAGCCTCTTGGCTCCTCATCTGAGGGACGTGTTTAGTGAATGTTTGGCCTATGGCCTGCTGCCTCCCTCAATGAGAAGGTCAGCTCTGATCCTTCTGTCAAAGGGGAAAGATCTGTCTGTGGTGGAGAATTGGTGTTTGATCGCCCTTCTTACCACAGATAGGAAGATACTGGTAAAGATCTTGTTTACACGTCTGTCTGCTTTGGCGGGCGGGATGCTGTCTCCCTCTCAGCACTGCACAATTCCTGGCCGGGGCAGACTGCGTGCTTGGATAAGGGCTTGGTCTGGATCTGGGGGGAACCCCACGCTGTTTTTTTCGGCGTAGGTTTAACTCCTTATGTTCCAGATCAAGCCTCCAGACATTTTCCCGGCGTACTGACAAGGTGTGCGTGAATCTCAGAAATTGCCGAGCACGCATGCCCAGTATGCAAATGAACCTCCCTGAGGTTTAGGCGTAGTGTGCAGGCGTACGGTGCTGTTTTCACAAAAGTCACTTTCACTTTCAATTCGGCCCATAACACTCAAACACATGTCACTACACTTCCCCACATCACCCCACACCCCCATAATAAACTCCCGCCCAAACCCTGTCAATTTACATTTCTAAATGCTGTGCACCAGGTCTATACAGTCCTGGGCGCACTAGGTATTATAGTAACTAAAGAAATACACTGCACTTCCGGCATATTTCTTTAGTAAATGTCAAAACGGCTGTTACTCCTGCCTTTGCGCCATGAATCATGGCGCAAAGGCTTGGTAAATCAGCCCCAATGTGTCTATAAAACAAAAATGGGGAAAAAACCTGGAAAAGCGATCCAGAAAAAAAACCCTGCTGGATAAATGTACAAAATTTGATAAAGTAATGGAAAACATGGCGGAATACGAATTGGAGACTCAAAATACAAAAGATTAGGCTTTATTGATTAAGGCTTTAATGTCCCATTCAATATTCATACCATGGGGACTGTAGAATTTTATTTCATAAATCCATTTGGTCTCTAATCTAGAGAACGCCCTCTTCAATTATCCCCCTCTCCGTGGTACTTCATATTTATCAATTGCCACAAATAGGGCACCTGTAGGGTCCTGTGAAGTAGCGCTTGTTTCCCATGCTTAGAACTGTCTCTGCACAAAGTGTAATTTCTGAAGGAAAAAAAGTAATTTAAAATCACTCACGGCTATAATGAATTGTCGGCTCCCGGCAATACAGAGAAAAGTCATTCATAAAAAAATAAAAAAAAGTGTGGGGGTCCACGGCATTTTTTTTTTAAATGTTTTAATTTGACGCAGGGTTCCCCCTAATATCCAAAGCAGACCCTAAGGTGAGTGATTTTAAATGACTTTTTTCCTTCAGAAATTATATTTTGTGCAGGGACAGTTCTAAGCACAGGAAACAAGCGCTACTTTACAGGCATACTGTACACCCCCCTAGGTACGAAATTTAAAGGAATCGTTCAATTTTATTGTTTCACTTTAAGAATGATTAAAATCACTGCTCCTGAAAAAACAGCCGCTTTATAAAACTTTTTTTGCATTGATACATCTCCCCTGGGGCAGGACCCGGGTCCCCAAACACTTTTTAGGACAATAACTTGCATATTAGTCTTTAAAATTAGTACTTTAGATTTTAAATGTTCGAGTCCCATAGACTTTAACAGGGTTCTAAAGTTCACACAAACTTTTGGTCTGTTCGCAGGTTCTGGTGCGAACCGAACCCAGGGGTGTTCGGCTCATCCCTAATTACTAGGATGTGTTATGATGTTATATCACCTCATGTTATGATAAACATAACATAACATATGATAAACATGTCCTAGCTAGATATGTAAATAACCTCTCACTCAAAGCAAGAAGAGAGAAAACTGACCTTTTATCTAGGCAGGGTTTTATCTGGAAGGCTGTTCATTTTCACTGAATATAAAAGAGGATTTCTCAGATCTGGATTAACTCTGTGTGGCAAGACTGGGCACATATGATAGGAAATCTTATACTCTACATTGTGACATCAAAAAAAAAAATATATATATTTTTTTGGGTTTACATCCACTTTATGTAAAAAAAATAAAAATAAATAAGAAATACTAATTAAATTATTAAAATAAAAAAGTAATTAAAAATGTAAACACAAAAAGTAAACAACAAGCTACAAAATAAAAAAAGTAATAAAAAAGTAAAAAAAAAAAGAAAAAAATAGTATTTTCGCCATTCTCCGTTAATTTGGGGGGGGGGGGGGTGGTTCGGTTGGCGGGGAGGGGGGTGCATTGCGGAACCTGGCCTTGGGGCGGCTGGGAGAGCAAATCCGGCCCTGGATGTACAGGTGATAAAATATCTAATTTTAAAGCATCTAGAGGTGGTCGTGGATTGAATTGTGTTAATCTTTCTACCTCTAAAGCTATTGATTTTACAGACTGGGCATCTCAAACAGGGAAAGAATCTTTTCAAATTATGAAAGAAGGAAGGTTTAATGGGAGGATCTAAGATAGTTATGGCGAACCTTGGCACTCCAGATGTTTTGGAACTACAGCGTGCATGAGCATCATGGGAAATGTAGTTCCAAAACATCTGGGGTGCCAAGGTTTGTCATCACTAATCTAGGACATTGGGAGCTAACCTAGATTGTAATGAAGGAACACCTCTGTAGATGACATTGGGTCTGTGTCAGAAACACAAGTACTTACCGAGGCCGAGATGCTGAGGACGGCTCACCTTTACGACCAAGCACACCTGCCCCCTGGAATTTGAGACAGGAGGCAGAGGCACAAGGAGGTACCGGTACCGGCGGGTAGGTAGATGGGATGCAGGTACTGGAGGTCAGCGGCTGAGATGTGCTGCAGGTCACCAAGGCAGATGAAAGTGGTAAAGTCCCAGGGCACAGTTCAAAAGCCAACAGACTAATGGTAGCAGATCCGGGGTACAGGTAAAAAGTCCGGGTTCCGGGTAGAGCTAAGACAAGTCCAGGTATGTAAGCCGAAGTTCAAGGGCAGGAGACAGAAGCAAATCCAGGTCACGGTCCAAGGACAAAGGGTTCAAGAAGGCAGCGGAGTCCACAAACAGGCCGAGGTCAGGTTTCCAGGCGAGAGCTGAGTCGGGAAGTAAATCCGGGTCAAAGAGCACAAGTCAAAGTGTCAAAACTTTCCTCAGAGCTGACGATAAACCAGCAACCTGTGCAAAGACAGGGGCTGGTTTAAATAGGGCTGTCAGGTCTGTGATTGGTCCCGGGAGGAGGCGCGCACGTCCGCGCGCACGTCCGCGCGCTCGTGCATGCGCCGCTGCGCCACGCACGCGCCACGCACGCGCGCGTGCCCCAGGTGCGTGGGCACGCGCCGTGACGCGATTCTAGCGTGCCTGTGCACAGATTGAGCGCTGTGAGCGCTGGGACCCTGACAGTCTGTCAGGTAAAAGTGGACCTAGAAGTCGATCATTCTTTAATATCGCCCAATGTTTATTCATAAGAGATTTAATTTGCTTATGTTGTGTAGAATAAGAAGTGAATAAAGACCATTTGGATTTATCCTGATTTCTAATCCTAGCCATTTTATCCAAGAGAAGGCCCTCTCTAAGTATTCCTTACATTTAATTTTTCCTCATCCAATTGTGTTTGTATATATCCTTTCTGAATTAAAGATTTTTGAGAACTAAGGCTTGTTTTGCAAAGTTAGCAATTTTAGTGCAATTACAGGGTAATCTAAGGAACTGACCGCGGGGAACAGAACGCAGCAAGGAGCTATAATGGCAACTATCTACAGTTATATGGGAATTCCTGTATGTAGATTTAAAATGAGTACGGGTAATTAACCTGTCATCCATCACTTTGATTTCAAGGTCTTAGAAACTAATACTACTAGTTGTAAAGGATAAGGATATACCTCTTTCATTGTCATTTAATTCTTCCATGAAGAATAGAAGAGATGGCTGACTACCATTCCAAAAGAAGGACATCATCTATGTACTTGGCCCATAACAGAAGCTGTCTTGGGCATAGATGAGATCCTCCTCCCACTTAGCCTTAAAAAGATTTGCCAAACTGGGGGCAAATGTTTCCCCCATGGCTACGCCTCTCTTCTGGATGTAAAACTTACTGTTGAACTAAAAGTAATTGTGTGTAGTGGCAAACAGAAGTAAATCCATAATTAATTAATTTTGATTTTGTGGAATGTCATTTTGTTTTGATACAACAAAACAGCCTCATAATGCAGGTATACAAAGAGGCTACATCAGCTGTGGCCATTAGTACTCCCATCATCAACAGTGATTTCACTCAGACGTTTAATTGCATCCTTGGTATCCTTAAGGAAAGAAGCTACTTTTTTATTAATGGGTTGGAGATAGAAATCAATATATCTCCCAATCCTAGCTGTGACCAAGTTCATGCCACTAATAATGGGATGGCTCGGAGGGTGAACAGGATCTTTGTGGACCTTGGGAAGATAATATATTTTAGGAATCCTGGATGCAACAGGTACTAGATACTGTGACAGAAAGTCAGGTAAATCTGTGGGTATTGTCACAGACGGGAGATACATTTCTGCCTTGTTTAGACAATGCACCAATTGCTATCAGGTTTAAGGACCTTGGATAGTTTCAGCTGTTGAGAATGAGGCAATTAAGGCCTCTACAAGTTATGCAGAGGATCACTACTGATTGCTGCATCCTGAGGCTTTTGAGTTAAGGAGAGCAGTGAGCTGAGAAAGACTCCTGAAGGTGAGGTGGTGTTAATTTTTCTGTGTGAAAAAAAATCAAAGAGACTATTGTTTTTCTGCTGAGTGACCAGCAGTGTCTGCCCAGCAATAGGCTGTGCCAGACTCCATAGGTAGGTTCCTGTGTTCTGAAGGTAGACGCCCCAAGCGGCAAGGGTTTATTTTATGTTTTGTTTTGTTTATGCTGTTTTGATGCTTGCACTTGTATCCAGCAATTTGGAAGAATAAACCATATCCTTTGTTTTTTAACCACCCTCAACTGCCTCTCTGTATAGTTCAGCGTGTAGTGAACCCATTCAGGGGGTCACACACACCCGCTACTAAGCTAACCCCTCACAATAGTTATTTTCTTTTTGATCTAGAATGTAATTCCAGTAACCTTTATTGATCAAATCTTTAAAAAAAAAATTGAAAGTTATAGTAGGATTATTGGGTAACAATTCAAATGTGTCTGAATCGCTGTTAAAGGGGTTGTAAAGACAAAAATACGTTCCTCTTAAATTAAAGTCTGACCGTAGCTGATAAAGTAAAAAGTAATGTTTTGCATTATAACTAGTTTGATACCTGTTGAAATCGAGCTGTTTTATTCACCTTCGTCACTCCTGAATCGTTATTCTCACTGACTTCCTGGTTTGCGGTGCGCATTCATTCTTGCTACATCACAGCCTAATGGGAACTACAGTTCCCATTAGGCTTAGCCTCCATGCCTGTGAGGGATAAGAGAGCATCTTCACGCAGGGCTGTAGTCATAGGGAGGGGGTGAGCACATTCTGCTTTCCACCATGCAAAACTGCTCAGGTGCTGGTGGAAAGCAAGAAGAGGAGAAACAGGAAATGGCATTTTCAAACCTGTAATACTGTATTTTGGAGGTCAAAAGGAAAAACAAGGTAAGTGATATTTAAATGCTCTAGCTTACAGCAATCAATTGATCTAATAAAAAACAAACCTTTAGTGTTCCTTTAAGTAGTCTTCTTTATCTAAAATGACAATCCCTCCACCTTTGTCAGCAGGATGTATAACCAGATCTTTATGTTCACATAGACTTTTAAGACCTAAATTGAAAGCAATGGGCCAGATTCAGGAAAGAGATACGACGGTTTATCTCCAGATAAGCCGTCTTATCTCTGCGTCTGAGCCCTCCTATCTATGCGACTGATTCATAGAATCAGTTACGCATAGATTTCCATTAGATCATTTCCATTAGATCAGACTTGCGTAAGTCTCATACGCCGTCTTATTTTCATATTTAGGCTGGACGCTAGGTGGCGTTCCCGTCTAAAATATGCAAATGAGCCTATACGCCGATTCCTGAATGTACGTTTTTTTTATACGTTGTTTGCGTTAGCGTAGGTCCGTCGTAATGTTACCCCTGCTTTTTTTTCCCGTCGTTTACGTAAAACATTCGCGAATAGGGCTTTGCGTAAGTGACGTTTACGTCGTTTACATTGCGTATTGACGTTGTGATTTGGATTTATATATTTATTTATAATAAGATAAATGAAAATAGCAATGAAGCAGTCAAATTTCAGGCACCTGATTCTGTTGGCAACAACTTTGGTGGATTCCCATCATCCCTTCAGATATTTCTCAGCTGGATTGGAGCAAACAATAACCACATTATTATTATGTTTGGCCATTACATTTTAAGTAAAATGTGGGCTGTTGGTTCATGACTGCTGCAGGGACAAGTATGTCTATTTGACCATGATCTTTCGATCAAAAACTGAACTGCTACATTTTTCCAATGTCATAACCCTGGGGAAAAATAAATGACTTATTACGGCTTCATTTAAAGGAGACATTTAACATACAAAATGTTAGTCAATAAAAACAATCGCTTTACTTTGTAACAATAAATGTTGATTGTTATTGGGGAAAGGACTGCTTGATGCCTGACACATATCTGAATGAGGCAAAGGATAACTGCCCAGCAGAGGGGACAGGTGGATCTTTCCTCCATCAATCTCCCCAGGCAGGTGGAGTGGAATTTATTGGGGAAGTGTAGTTGGTATTCTTGTCTCCCTCTTCATCACTAACTCAACAGATGTCTGATTCCAGGCATCTGAATAAACATTAAAGATCAGTTACACATAGAAAACCAGACAAGGAATATCAAAATCATTGATTTCAAAGAAAACATTAGGGTCCACGGCTTCTTCAATCCTTAGGTTGGGTATCTCCAGAGTGTTAATCCTCGGGTGCACTTTATTGTCATAATTCTGGAGAAGAAAAGACAATTAGGGCTGACCAGAACAGAAAAATGCTTTTGTAATTACAATATAAAATGTTGGTTTTAAAAATATTCAATATATTCAGCGATAGTAATAGCTCAACCGGTCAAATTTGCGATCCATTTATGGCCAGTTGAAGTAGTGCTATAATTGGATGCTGTCTGTGTCATTGGAAGCCAGAGAGACGCCATATAGAAGGTGACACCTGTGGACAGGGCCGGGACAAGAATGGGTGGGGGGTTAGGAGGGGAAGATGCCCAGGCACAGTGTCTTTTATGTGAGGGGCATCACATGCCTTACCTGCCTTTTTATACAGTGCCTTGAAAAAGTATTCATACCTCTTGAAATGTTCTACATTTTGTCATGTTAAAACCAAAAACGTAAATGTATTTGTAACAACACCCCCAGTATGAGAGGGGTTAAAGCCATTTAGGACATCCCTTTCCAAACACAAAGGAAGCTACCGACACTCCAGTCAGGCGAACAAGACCCATAAGAATAATTCTCCCCCAAATACGAGACGAAGCTCTGTGTTGAGGGTCAAACAGGAATATATCTTTATTATAAGGAATACAGGCTCTTTATATACACTTGAGAATACTGTAGTAACCACATGAAATATGACCCGGATCCACCCACAACATCACACAATAGTTACATAACGAGCCCCCAATACACATTATTCTGAGTGTCAATACATCCCTTAGCAGATAATGGGTGAGTTCATTAACTAGTATTTTGCACAGTATTTTATTGGGATTTTATGTGATAGACCAATACAAAGTGTCACATAATTGTGAAGTGAAAGGAAAATGTTTTTTTTTTTTTTACAAATAAATATCTGAAAAGTGTGGTGCATTTGTATTCAGCCCCCTCTACACTGATATCTCTAACTTAAATCTAGTGGAACCAATTGCCTTTGGAAGTCACCTAATTAGTGAATAGAGTCCACCTGCATCAAACCACTTCTATAAAACAAAAGGAATGGCTGATAATATTACAGCACTGTCCCAGCTGTATCAACCTATCATCTAACAATACATACATTGTATCAGGTGCAGTCCACATGATGGAAACAAACAGTGCAAAGAAGAAGAAAAGGTACTTAGTGAATTGAAGCTGGAATTTTCTATTCCAAAAACAAATAAAACACCCAAGAATCATAACTAGGTATGGCTCACAGTGGCACCAAATCCAAACAATCTTAGAGAGACTTTGGCATGTTTTAAAGGGGTTGTAAAGGTTCCTCTTTTATTTTCTAAATAGGTTCCTTTAAGATTTGCATTGTTGGTTCACTTACCTTTTCCTTCTTTTTCTTTGTTTAAATTTCTCATTTCCTGTTTCTCCTCAGTAAGCTTTCCACCATCATCCGAGCGGTGGAAAGTCATTTAGAACAGCTTACTGAACACCTTACTGAGGAGGAACAGGAAGTGAGAAATTCAGACAAAAAAAACAAAGAAAAAAAACATTTAGAAGGGAAATTGAAGGAAAAGATTAGTGAACCAACAATACACTAGCTTAAAGTAACCTATTTAGAAAATAAAAAAAATAACCTGTACAATCCCTTTAACTATGTCTCCAATGGTTTCAGAAATAATGGTTGCATTAATGCATTAATGATGGCAAGAAGAGCTTGTAATCTCAATGATACATTGGTGCATTCTGAATTACAGGGGACCCTGACAAAAAAATGGCTAACAGATCTCACCCCTATACTTGGAATGCACGCCTGTGGACATTGTCACATCTGTAAATAAGTTCAAAAGACAGATGTGTTTGCAAATTCTGATGGAACAAAGGAATATAAATTCAAACAATTTATTAATGCTCAACAACCAGGGTAATATATGTGTTACGCTGTCCCTGCAATAAGATGTATGTGGGTAAGACTAAAAGGCAATTACGCATCAGAATAGGCGAACACATCACAAGCATTAAGAAAAATTATGATGAACGTCCCCTAGCAGTGCATTTCATTCAGTTTCACCAAGGTGACCCAAAGGGCTTAACGTTTAAGAGTATCTATGTGTTCCTGCCCGAAAATCCCAAAATATTGGGACAATATACTTAGCCTAATAAAAGAAATAACAGGCAGAGAGATCAAGAAAGACCCCTGGGGGGTTCTCTTCCACTGTGGACACGAGGGTCCTAAAAAATACAAACAATCCCTCCTGCCTCATTTGCTGAATGCAGCGAAAAGACTCATCCCACTAAAGTGGCAGGAAATTGAAAGCCCTGTGATATGGGATTGGATGAACGCAGTTGAGGAAACGTACAGGATGGAAGAGCTTAAGGATAGTCTCCTAGAAACAAAGGGGGACTTTCTTGAAAAATGGAAAAAGTGGAAAGATTTTAAGAAAACTTGGAGCTATGTAGAGAGACTGGGGATCTCATAGCAACACCAATTTGAGAACAGAGTTTAAATTAGCATCAAAATCTAGGGTGATCTTTAACTGAGTGGGCCATCCTAGCCGCAAATTACTCCGAAAACCAATATATGTCATTATAACTACAGTAAATTTTTTCGTGATTAATTGTAAACTGGGAATTCTTGTCCCTGGGGAGCCACTTGGGGGGGGGGGGGGGTGGGGGGTTGTGGGGTGGGGTGGGGTGGGTGGTTTCAACGTACGGGGTCTATGTCCCTTTGTATTTTTCACTTTCTTTTTTTAGTTCCCCCCCAGTCAAGGGTCTGATCAAGAGGGGAGAATAGGTATTATATCAATGTTACGGTCCGCGGGGGAAACATTTTCACTTCATTCATTATACCCTGTTAAAAAAAAAAAAGAGATATTTATTTTTGGCTATAAAAACTACCACAAATGATGCAAACCGGATATAGAGACGAAAACAAGCATTATATCATGAGCTGGTCTCTTGAGCTTGGTCAAGGCTGAAGTGGTAAAAAAAGAAAAAAAAAAGAGTATCTATGTGTTGAACTTACCAACAAGAAGAGGGGATTTTGATTCTATTCTCATTCAGCAGGAATAAACGTGGATATATAACCTAGGATTTCTAATTCCACATGTTTTGAATAACAAATTTAAGCTGTAACCTTTCCTGGAGATATTACTTGTGTAGCCTTTTCTGTCCCCCTTGGAATAATTTGGGATGGTAAAAGTGAAGGGAGGGCCCTACCTCGATCCTCTTGGGTCAGAGTTGTTCTGCCCTGATTGTCTTCCCCTATCTGTCTATATGTGCCTATATCTGTTTATTGATCCGTGATGGCACATGGCACATATGGAGATAAATGTTCCCATTCAATCAATATTGGGTTAACACTGGGTTGAGTCAAGGAAAATCAAGGTTTTGTGTTTTTGTTCTTTATTGGTGTTTTGTAATTACCAGGACATAGCCATTATTTTTTGGGGATTGTAAAACTATGGTATTTAGCGGTATTTTAAACTAGATTACTGCCAGCGTGATTAATGAATGAGGGTATTTAGGAACAAATGACATCTAGGGGTGATAAGTTAATATTACACTGTTCAATGATAATTTAAGCTGGAGTCAGCAGGCCCCGCTTTGCTCTGAGGAAGTTAGCGTTGATTGGCATATGAAACGCGTCAGTTTGGCGTCATCATGCGTATGATGTCTCTGATGAGATTGGAGCTAGCGTGTCAGCATGGATAGTGGGGTGGTTGTGATATATGGTGGATCAGAGCGGAATACAGGATGGGATGCATCAATGTAGATTGGGAACTAAACGTGTGTCATAGGCAGTGATACCATTCTGAACTGTTCATAGATTTCCCCTTAACACCCATCCCTCATTGGGAATAAATCCTTAGCCTTAAGATCCACAAGACAGCAGCCATTCCACCTCACCTGAGGAGCGATAGTCTGTCCACACCCTCCCTTTTTGGAAGAGGATTTATTATTTTTGTCTTTGGACTGTCTGTATGCCCTAATACTATCCAGGGAGGATCACATACAACTCCTCTAACTGGCTGACCCTTCCGGACACGCAGTCATAGTATATGCATTGTGTTGCTCGTGAAGAACTGAGTTTAGCTATTTAGATTATCTGGCTACACACAGATACCTCGGTTGAGGTTCTAAGCTACTTCTAGCTGCTTTAATTGTGTTACATGAAGTTCTACATGACTACAAACAATTTGCATGAATCACACCCAAATGGGTGGGACTATATAGTGATGAATGAACAAATTACAGTACATAAATCATGAAGTAGTGCTAGGGATATTATACTCTTAATGTGCACATATCAAAGTGTTAAAGAGCATGTAGGAAGTCTTTCCAAAAAACAGTGTATAAACACCAGCAAAATGAATCTTCTTAGAAAGCAAGACAGTCCTGCATCATTGAGAATTCAAATGTGGGATGGGATTACACCAAACAATCCGCCTCCAAAAGCATGCAATGTAGCCAACATGATGAATTAAGAGAATGGATACTCTTACCGCATGAGATGGACACCTATGCCAGCAGCACCGTGTCAGATGGGCATGTGAGAGCTCTTCAGATGGATAGCTCAATCAGAAATGATGGTGAAGAAATGATGGGTCCTTCCCAGGAATCCAGGGATCACAGATGATGGATGGCTCCAGGGATTGCAGGTGATGGATGGCTCCAGGGATCACAGGTGATGGATGGCTCCAAGCTGTTTAACTGGAACTATTTGCATGTATGGCCATAGAAAGGATAAAAAAACTCCACATAGTGTAGTTTGTTCAAAAAAGGGAGAGCCTTTATTAGGCTAATAAAAAACAAAGAGAAATACCAGTACTATGGAAAGAACTGGCACACGTGATCACATGAATAAAAAAGCGTGGTAGTTGGGTATGTAAAAAGAGCTATGTACCCGACATGTTTCGAGCTAAGGGTTTTTCAACTGGGGCTACATGAGTGAATGGCTGAATGGCTGAGTGTATGGGTTGTTGTGTTGTGCAGCTGCGTCTCCTGCTATTAGACAACATTGTCTTTATTTTTAACTGTGGTTGGTGAAGGTATTAATTGTTGATAATTTTGTACTCAAGGAACACACCAGACAGGTCATGAATAAAGTTGTGGAGAAGTTTAAAGCAGGGTTAGGTTATAAACAAATATCCAAATCTTTGAACATCTCACAAAGCACTGTTCAAGCCATCAGCCAAAAATTGAAGGAGTATGGCAGAACTGCAAACCTTCCAAGACATGGCCGACCACCTAAACTGACAGGCCAGGCAAGGAGAGCATTAATCAGAGAAGCAGTCAAGAGGCCCATGGTCACTTTGGAGGAGCTGCAGAGATCCACAGCTCATGTGGGAGAATCTGTCCACAGGTCAATTACTAGTCGTGCATTCCACAAATCTGGGCAAGTAGAAAGCCATTTTTGAAAATAAGGCAAAAGACACAGCAAACATATGGAAGAAGGTGCTCTGGTCAGATGCAGGGGCATGTCCAGGGGGGCAAGGGACAATTGCCCCCTCAGAGAATGCGGGTGACAGTGCGCGAAGCTCCACGGGTGACAGTGCCCATGGCTCCATGGGTGACAGTGGCAGCGACTTCACAGTTGACAGTACGGGCAGCTCCGCGGGTGACAATGCGAATGGCTCCACGGATGACAGTGCCGGCGGCTCGGCGGGTAACAGTGCCGGTGGCTCCATGGGTGACAGTGCCGGCGGCTCCGCGGGTGACAGTGCAGGCGGCTCTGCGAGTGAGAGCGTGTAGCTGTGCGGCTCCGTGTGTGAGTTGGCTGCTGGCCTATCAGGGAGCCAGCGTGCAGGGGAGCAGAGAGATGACATCATCTCACCGCCGGCGCCCACCCTGCATCCCTGCAGTTCCACCCTTACTGTCCAGACAGCTATGGGCAGCAGAGAGATTACATCATCCCTCTGCTGCCTGACACTGGGACATAGAAGTCAATGGTTACCAGAACTTTTGAGTACTAAAATGTCTCTAAAAAAGTAATGGAAAGGGCTAGAGGGCTGCAAATGGCAGCAAAATGCTGGTAAGAGCATGGCAAGTACTCTGCAAACAAATGTGAATAGGGAAATAACTTAAAATAACATAAAATACATAAAAATTAAAAAATAATAATCTTGACCTAGGAGGACGAGGTCCATATGGAGTAGGAGGTTGAGGTTAGCGGTGGATGTGGCGGTGTAGGTGGAAGCGGTGGTGGAGGAGGACGAGGTAGCCAACACAGGTTTTTGTTTTTAATTTAGGGTACACCCCAAAAGAGTGAGAAAGATCAGAAATACAAGAATGGCTCGGTAAGGCCGGTATGCATGTCTATTCTGCACAAGGTACGGACAACTCCTGTGGGATCCTTGCCTGGTTCATTTTAATGAACGTGAGCTTGTCCACATTGGCTCTGGACAGGCGGCTGCGCTTGTCTGTGATAACGCCCCCTGCCCTGCTAAATACACGTTCAGATAATACACTGGCTGCAGGACAGGCCAGCACCTCCAAGGCGTAAAGGGCAAGCTCAGGCCATGTGCCCAATTTGGAGACCCAGAAGTTTAAGTGTAGTGTAGGCGTGTGCACACATACTGATCCACCATGTTGGTAAAAAAATGCTGCCTCCTGCTAAACACTGCAAAATATATATTTTTGCCCTAAATGGGTGTTTTTTGAATAGCACATCAGAAGAACAGTATCTAAAGTGTGTATCTCACACGTACAGATATGGAGCAAACACTGCAAAATATTTTTTTTTGCCCTAAATAGGTGTTTTTTGAATAGCACAATAGAAGAACAGTATCTAAAGTGTTTATCTCACACGTACAGATATCGAGGAAACACTGCAAAATATATATTTTTTTGCCCTAAATGGATGTTTTTGGAATAGCACAATAGAAGAAAAGTATCTAAAGGGTGTATCTCACAGTAACACATGCAGTGCTGGTGTAATTTGATTTCTGAAGCAGGACTGACTCCTATCTATTTCTCTCCCTAAAACCAACACCAGGAACTTTTCCCTAAAGCATGGGTCTTCAAACTACGGCCCTCCAGTTGTTCAGGAACTACAATTCCCATCATGCCTTGTCATGTCTGTGAATGTCAGAATTTTACAATGCCTCATGGGATGTGTAGTTCTGCAACAGCTGGAGGGCCGTAGTTTGAGGATCCCTGCCCTAAAGTATCTAAAGCAGAGTGACATGCTTTGCTATGTAGATTGCTGAGTAATTTGATTTCTGAAGCAGGACTGACTGGCTCCTATCTAATTCTCTCCCTAAAAACAACAGGAGCAACCTTTCCCTAAAGTATCTAAAGCAGAGTGACTTGCTGTGCTATGTAGATCGCTGAGTAATTTGATTTCTGAAGCAGGACTGAGTCTGACTCCTATCTAATTCTCTCCCTCAGAGCAGCAGCAGCGCCAGCCTTTCCCTACCCTATCTAAAGCAGAGTGATGTGCTGTGCTATGTGCCTCTAGCTTATATAGAGGCTGGGTCACATGCTGCACTGGCCAATCACAGCCATGCCGCTAGATTCTAGATTCTAGGTCACACGAGTTAAACGAATGTTGATTGGCTGCCCTGCAGCGCACCATTACATTGCCGAACACCGAACTCCAACCCGAACTTACAGTAAATTGTTCGGGTCCGGGTACCAACAATCCAAAAGTCCGGTACAAACTCAAACTTTTCAGTACGGGTTTGCTCAACCCTAGTGGCAGGTGACAATTCACTTGTGGCAGGTGACATGGCAAGTGACAACCTGCAATGTGTGGCAGGTGACATGGCAAGTGACAATTCACAACGTGCGGCAGGTGACGTGGAAAGTGACAATCCGCAATGTGTGGCAAGTCAACACCGCATTTGGTGGCAGGCGACGTGGCAAGTGACAATCCGCAACATGTGGCAGGTGACGTGGCAGGTGACAATTCACAAAATGTGGCAGGTGACATGGCAAGTGACAATCCGCAATGTGTAACAGGTGACGTGGCAAGTGACAATTAGCAGTGTGTGGCAGGTGACGTGGCAAGTGACAATTCACAACGTGTGGCAGGTGACGTGGCAAGTGACAATCCGCAATGTGTGGTGCTGCTTTCTTCCTGTCAGGTTGAGCTCACATCTGGCTCATTACTACCACCTCTGGCTGCTTGCTGCATATGCGCTCTTCCTGTGTGTGCTAACTGTTCTCTGAACTGTGTTCTGCTCCAGCTTGTAGGCAGGTGCAGGGTTTTCTCTGTCCAGTAGGTGACACTGTGCCATGATGCAAATGGAGTAGAGTTTGTTAGGGGATATTGTCCCCTTTTGGACTCTGTTGGGGTCTCAGAGAGAGCAGCTGTCTGATTGGACATAGCACTGCAACCTCTGGTGACCTTCAGCAGACATCATGGGTGAGGGAACTTTTTAAATATGGATCCCCTTGTCATTTTGGGGTGCTTCTGATGAGTGAATGGTAGGAAAAGTAACGTGTTTGAGAGGGACAGCGATTAGCTCAAAGTCAGGTTCCTGGCGAGGAGGGATATCTCAGAGAAGGTTCCTTTCTTAATATACACAGTCCAGTGAGCAGTGTGGCAACACGGAGCCTGTGAAGGTTTTCAGGAACAGCCTTTGTCTATGACTAGAAGGGACACTACCTTTATAAAATAAATCATCCTTGAACCTCTGGTAACATGTAAATGAAGAGACTGAAGAAGTTATATAAAAGGCATTAGTTCCATATATACTGTGTGTGATTATTTTCTCTCAACCCAAGGTACCCAGCTTAGATCATGTGTACCTACCTACCTACTTTAAGGAGACTGACTGGAACCTCTTTATCAGAACCAATATCTGCCAACATACGGCCTAGTTAACCACTTAAGACCCGGACCAATATGCTGCTAAATGCCCAGGGGCGTTTTTACAATTCGGCACTGCGTCGTTTTAACAGACAGTTGCGTGATCGTGCGATGTGGCTCCCCAACAAAATTTGCATCCTTTTCTTACCACAAATAGAGCTTTCTTTTGATGGTATTTGATAACCTCTGCGATTTTTATTTTTTGCGCTATAAACAAAAATATAGCGAAATTTTTGAAAAAAAAAACAATATTTTTTACCTTTTGTTTTAAAAAAAATTGAATAAATTAAATTTTAGTCAAACATTTAGGCCAAAATGTATTCAGCCTCATTTAAAAAAAAAAAAAAACTAGCTCCCTAGCGGCAACAGTGACACTAATACAGCGATCAGAAAAATTATCGCTTAGTGACACTGGCAATAGGGAGTGAAAGAGTTAACTAGGGCGGTGATCAAGGGGTTAAAACTTTTTTTAGGGGGGTATGGGGGCTACCCTGGACCTAACACTGACTGCCTGTCACACCTAACTGTCACACTGACACTAAATACAGTGATCAGTACGTATATTATCACTGCATTCAGTGACACTGTGACAGGGGGGTGGGGGGGGTGCGATCGGGGGGGTTAAATGTGCCTATGTGTGCTGGTGTCAGTGTAGTGTTGTGCAGACTTACTAGTGATGTCTTCTCTCCTCAGCGGCGGTTGAAAATACCGCCGAGTGGAGAGATTACATCACTTCCCCCTTCCTGTGTTTACACAGGAAGAGGGCGGGTGGCGCACTGTCATTGGCTGGGAGCGATCCGGAGGGGTCGGACAAAAACGAAAAGCCGCCCCCTCGTCACTGATCGCTCCTGAAGCCACCGGAACCGGGGGTCAAGGCAGGGATGTACAGGTACGCCAATGTGCCTGTACGTGCCATTCTGCCAATGTATATGTACATGCGCCGGTCCTTAAGTGGTTAAAGTCTGTTCCTGTCAGTCTTCACCAATCATGAAGACTTGTTGAGGGAGGCAACTATACTTGGGGCAAGGTTTCTTGAGAAGGGGTTTGACCCATTGGTATTGAAACAAGCACTTGAGAGTGCATCTATGAAGAATATAAATGATTTGTTGATTCCGCGAATTAGAGAAAGAAATCCAACTTACAAACATTAATTTTTCTATTTATTCTACTAATCAAAATTTGACGAAGAAGATTCTACATAGACACTGGAATGTTCTCCAGAACGATAGAGTATTAGGCCTTGTACACACAAAGGAATTTATCCGCTGAAAATGGTCTGACGGACCATTTCAGCCGAAAAATCCGCTCGTCTGTAGGGGCAAACGGACAGTTTTGGACGGATTCCTCCGGCGGAAAAGTTTCAAAGCATGCTTTGAAATTTTTCCGCCGGAGAGCTGCCCGTCGGATATGTCCGCTGGTTAGTACGCCTAACCTGCGGACATATCTGCCCGCACATGCGTCGTATCCTGTGAATGAATCTGACGCATGCGCGCGGAAGTGTTTTACTTCCTGGTGCGGTGACGTGGCGGCGTCAACGTCACCGCCGCGTCAGCGCGCTGTCCGCCGGCGGGGAATTTGATCCGATGGTGTGTACAGCCACTGGATCAAACAGCCCGGCGGACATATCCGATGGAAACGGTCCGTCGGACCGTTTCCATCGGATAAATTACATCGTGTGCCTTAGGGCCCCTTTTAGCCGAAAGCAATCAGATTTTTTTGACAACTTCTGTCTTTCGTGAACCCATGCTGTCTGTTGCTTTAAATATTTTTTTTCAGCAATAACTGATCTATGTGGTCTTTTATTAAACTTTCCAGTATTCCCGACTATAAAAGTTAAACGAACAGGTTAGTTACTTGGAAAAAGACTTTGTTCCCTTTTTAAATATAGGCACCAAATTGGCCCTAAGTCAATCCAGTGGTACTATTCTCATCATTAAGGAGTCCCTAAAATAAGAAACAATGGCTTTGAAATGAAAGAGATCAATTCTTTTAGGATCCGTGGGTGGATGCCATCTGATCCAGGTGCTTTATCGACCTTTATTCTGTCTAAATATTTCTGGACCATATCACTTTTGAGCCATTGTGGATCATTTGGGGCTGTGTCAATACAGTATACACAGAACTGAAGAATGTATTTAAAAAATTTGCCTTTTCTTTGTCTCCAGTCACCCACTCTAGATTATTTTGTAAAGGGCCTACATGCTAAGACCTGACCTTTACTATTATTATATTTGAAGATTTTTTTGGGGTTTGTTCTACTATCTTTTGCAAACGGTCCTTTGTTAATTTCTGCGTCCTTGATTTCCTTTTTACATATTCTGTCATATTCTTTGTAACATTTAAATGACAATTTTTTTTAATTTTTATATATTTTAAAAGCTCTTTTCTTATTGTTTATAGCTTTTATAACTTTGGCTGTAAGCCACATAGGTTTTATTTTTAGCCTTTTACATGTATTGCCCATATACTTTGCAGTGAATTCACAAACAGTCTCTTTGAAAAATTCCCACTTCTGTTGTTTGTTCGTCGATGCCAATATTGCCTCCCAGTCTAGTTTTCAAAGACGTCATTTAAAATCACCATGTGTGGGCAAAACGTTGTTTTATGTCTTCAAAAAACGACCAAAAAAAAATTCGAACATGCTTGAATTTTTTGTGTCGTTTTTCAAAACGACGTTTTTTGTGTCATAAAAAGTGATGGTGTGTGGGCAAAACGATGTTGAAAACAACGTTTTTAAAGCCGCGCATGCTCAGAGGCAAGTTTTGAGACGGAGCTTCAATGGAACAGAGTGCCGTCGAACGTGGTGTACGTCACCACGCTTTGCTAGAGCATTTTGTAAAAACGATGGTGTGTATGCAACGTCGTTTTGGAAAATGAAGTTTGAAAAACTTTGTTTTGTTTCATCACTTGAAACGTCGTTTTTTTTCATCACAAAAAATTATCGTGTGTACATAAGTCCTGGAGAGCAGCCCTCATCCTTGGAAAATTTGCAATGTTAAAGTTAAGTGTTTTTATCTTTCCCATGTGTGTTTTTTGCTTACAGCTAACTTCAAATACAATCATGTTATGGTAACTGCTACCCAGATGTTCCTTTATATGAACATTAGTAATAAGCTCTGAATAGTTTTAGATTACCAGGTCCAACAGAGCATTGTTCCTAGTTGGGGCCTCAATAAACTGGACCATAAAATTGTCCTGTAAGGCGGCGTACACACGTACGAGAACCTCGACAGGCGGAACACATCGTTCCGCCCGTCGAGGTTCTCGGCCGGCCGTCGAAATCGGCGACCCGCCCGTCGGGAATGGCAACCAGCCATTCATCCAGGCGGGCCGTCGAGCAAATAGAGAGCCTGCTCTCTATTCGCTCGACGGGATCCCTGATGGGCGGGGCGACCCAGGAGCGTACACACGGCCGAGGTTCTCGCTGGAATGCAGCTCCCAGCGAGGTTCTCGCTGGTTTCTAGCGAGAACCTCGGTCGTGTGTACGCCGCCTAATAGGTTTATTAATTTTTGCCCTTTAACTGATCCAGCAGTGCCATTACTACAGTCAATTTCCAGGTAGTTAAAATGTTTCTGTGCATTTAACTTCAATTAATTTAGTTGGTGGCATGGTCTCTTTTAACCACTTAAGACCCGGACCGAAATGCTGCTAAAGGACCAGGCCCCTTTTTGCGATTCGGCACTGCGTCGCTTTAACTGACAATTGCGCGGTCGTGCGACGTGGCTCCCAAACAAAATTGGTGTCCTTTTTTCCCCACAAATAGAGCTTTCTTTTGGTGGTATTTGATCACCTCTGCGGTTTTTATTTTTTGCGCTATAAACAAAAATAGAGCGACAATTTTGAAAAAAATTCAATATTTTTTACTTTTTGCTATAATAAATGTCCCCCAAAAATATATATAAAAAAAATGTTTTTCCTCAGTTTAGGCTGATATGTATTCTTCTACCTATTTTTGGTAATACGCGTTTATCGGTTGGTTTGCGCAAAATTTATTGGCCCAGATTCACAGAGCGATTACGCCTGCGCAACTGCTGTTGCGCGTGCGTAAGTCTAAATGTACGCATGCGTATAGTTGCACGCGATTCACAAAACAATATACGCCAGAAATCTACGTTTTTTGGTCCGGCGTAATTGAGTTAGACATTCGCTTCCCTTCGCGCAAAACTGCGCTAGACACACCATTGATTTGCTAGTCAAATATGCTAATGAGGGAGTTACGGGGATTCACAAAAAAACGCAGTTGCTGCGCAGGCTACGCGATGTGCGCAACTGCAAAATGTCCTGTCTAAAGTTAGAGCACCTAAAAGCTGGTCTAAATTTTGAAAAAAAGTCTAATTGTCAGATAAAGCAACACTGTTAGTGAGGAGTTCAGCAGTCACACGTGTTGCCCAACAATCTGTATGCCAACATGCCAGGGGCATCGTCGCGCATAGCTATACTACTGACTTTAGATGAACAAAGAAGGATGAGGGCACGGAGGATGGCACTAAGGAGGGCACGGGAGATGTTTTTTTTTTTTCTTATATAAAATTTACAATTTAAATTAATCTAATACAATATTATTATCTGATACAAGCCCCTCACTCTTCACTTGATATATCACACACGCATAGACATCTATGGCATGAGTGATTCTGAGGTGTCTCGCATCTTCAGATTCACCCCTCATGCCATCATGGAATTACCACAACCTTGCAGGAGGACATCAGCAGCCCAACACATGGCACCACCCGTGACACCCGTGACAGCTACATATACAATCAGAGCCCCATCCCCACAGATTTCAAACAGAACATGTATGGGGACAGCTGGCTGGTTGGTGAGTGACATGGGAGTCAGGCATGACTATCCCCTCCCGTGATGCACACCTCACAAGTGGCACATGCATGACTAACATCCTCCTGTCTTTTCCCTTCAATGTGACTCTGCATATGCACTGGTACCCCATCTCATGACCCCATCTCATGCCAGATCACATTATGCATCTTTGCACGTTAAACACACACATTAATCATAGCACAATGAGAATGCATGCATGCACAACACTGTGGTCCCTAGCACACACACACCACATCCTCATCAAATTGGATTGGCACCAGTCCACCATGCAAGACTGGTGAGCAGTAACGCCACGTCAAGGCTCCAATTATGTCACTGTACATTCATACACCATTCACACGGACCTGGGAATCACTTCTCCCTGGTCCTGGGGAACCCTTCTCCACCCAAATTGAGGATGACACCCCTTTTCCAGCAGGAATGTCACCCCCACATTCAAACATCATTCACAACCCAAAATATGCCAAAAATGTCAGCCAAAAAATCAAAAAATGCAGAGAAAAAAAAAAAAGGCAGAGAACAAAAAAAAAAATGCTTTCTAACCAAAAAAAGGGGGAAAAAAAAATTAATGCCCTCTGCCTGAGCCACGCCTGGGGCGCCCCCGGCCACGGCCCCGGACCCTCAGGGGAGACGCATGGGAGAGGGGAAAAGCCGGGGAAGGAGGAGCAGCCCCTGAGATCTGCCCACCTGGCGGCCTGCCCTCCAAGGCCACGGCAATTCTGTCCAGGGAAGCACCAAGTGTTGCCGTGTTGGCCTGGATAGCCTGGGTAAGGGCCCTCACATCCTGCCCAATGCCTGCTGCTGTAGTCTGCAGTTCATTTAGGCAGGTTGTGAAAGCCCGGGAGTGGGAGTCCAGGTTACCCAGTGTATCCTTCATGGAGGACAGGCTCTCCTCCACCCGCCCAAAAGTCTGGCAGAGCTGTCCCAGATTGCGGGTCTGGAGGGCCTGGTCCCTTTCGCAGACTGGCGGGCAGGAGATTGGGCGCCCCCCTGGTGCTCTGGGATGACCTCCTGGCTGCAGCTGATGGTTGTGGCCGGGGAGAAGGGGAGGCCCTTGTGAGGGGAGCCATGTTGGGGGAGGAGGGGGGGGGGCTCACCCTTAGGGAGGGCAGGCTTCTTGCAGCCAGAGGGGAAGAGTCCGCAGAAAACAAACGGCCAGTGCCTGCCATGGACTCCTCCTCCTCATGATTCTCCTCCTCCTCATGATCGTCCTCCGCATGATCATCCTCCTCCTCTTGTTCCTCCTCCGCGGACTCTGGCCTTGTTGGGGGGGCCTCATTAGGCTGCTGTCCTGGCGTTGGAGCGGTCAGGCCAGATGGCCCTGCACCCTCCTGCACAGCTGTGGATGACACAAAACATTCACAGGTTGGAGGATCCACACACCTGGCACATATTCCCTTTCACCCCCTCCCCCACACATGCTACACACCTGAGAGAAATAAAAACCTTACCTGGCACCGCGGGGACCGGACTTGTGTCAAAGCCTGGCAGGCCCTCCACTTCATGCCGGTGAAAGGTCAGGGCCACCACACGCTCCGTCGCTGTAAATCTAACCCGGCATGGTGGGCCCCCTCCTGTGCCCCTGGCATGGGCATTTATTGCGGCCAGTTTTTTTTTTCACCTCACGCCGGAGGTCGTTTATTTTCTTTTCAATCCCAGACCGGGTCCGTGTCTCCCCCTCCCCCGATGAATTGACCTGCTCCGTGATCATATCCAATATCTCCCTCCTCCTGGCCGGGGTGGTGGTGGCACTCTGCGGGCCGTGGAGGTAACGCCCATACTCGGTAATGGCCCGGGCAAGAATTCTTTTTTCCCCCACTGTAAAATTAAGCTTTCTTTTTCTCTCAGTCATACTTCCAAACAAACTCACTAGCAGTCACCAAAAATCTGTCACAAATACAAGCACAACCAATCAGACAAGAACACACACAAAGAGAAAAAGAACACCCAAAAATCACACTAGCACTCAGCAAGAAACAGACACAAAAAAATCAGATGAAAAAATAAAGCAAGAAAACAAACGCTCAGAAATATATCAATCAAACAAACAGTCTCTCAAACACTTATCAAAATACACTTTCACAAAACTACCAACAAGCACTAGATCACACAGAACACTAATCTGACAACTACAAAACACACTCTAACGAACAACAGAGCAAAAGCACTTGATTCAATTGGAAGGGACACAAAGGGATGTACTTTTGCAATGGAAGGGCGTTTGTGTGTGTCTATTTATGCTGTCTGCGTAGTTCACAACATTGCCCTAGTCCATTTCCAATTTCACTGATTGCGCCGCTCCCGAGTTGTGAGCATGCGCACAACGGAGCTGACATGGTTTCCTTCACGCGCGCATGCGCGAGTCGGCCGGCCCTTCATTTGCATGGGGTCACGGCTCATTTCAATGTAACACGCCCACGTCCCTCCCAATTTGTATTACTCCTCCTTACGCCTCCGGAAAAAACCTTACGCTTGCGCAATCTCTTGCGTAAAAGCTACGTGAATCGCGGGATTACGCGGCTAGATTGCGCAAGTCTAACGGAAAAGTGGTGCGCTACGCCGGACCGATAATGCGCCGATCTACGTGAATCTGGGCCATAGTGTTTACAAAATAGGGGATAGTTTTATTGCATTTTTATGAATTTTTTTTTCTACTACTAATGGCGGCGATCAGCGATTTTTTTCGTGACTGCGACATTATGGTGGACACTTCGGACAATTTTGACACATTTTTGGGACAATTGTCATTTTCACAGCAAAAAATGCATTTAAATTGCATTGTTTATTGTGAAAATTACATTTGCAGTTTGGGAGTTAACCACAAGGGGGCGATGTAGGTGCTAATGTGTGTTTACTACTGTAGGGGGGTGTGGCTGTAGGTGTGACATCATCGATTGCGATTCCCTGTATAAGAGATCACGCGATCGATGACGCCGCCACAGTGAAGGATGGGGAAGCCACGTTTACACACGGCTCTCCCCGTTCTTCAGCTCCGGGGACCAATCACCACGGCTCCAGCGGCGATCGGGTCCGCGAGTCCTGGTCCCAGAGGTTTAGACCGGTTCACGGGAGCGCGCCACGGGCGCGCGTTCATGACCCACAGCTCAGTACTAGTACAGGACGTACCTGTACGTACATGTGCCCAGCCGTGCCATTCTGCCGACGTATATTTGCAGGAGGCGGTCCTAAGTGGTTAGGATGACACTGGCGGTGTCAGTGTTAAATTCTACCCGTTTTTATGATTTCTGGTCAGGGGAGGGCTGGCAGCCTTAGGCCTGAGGGGCAAGTCCAGTCAGGTGGCCCATTGAACCGCCAAATCAGCTCACCATCCATGGCCCACCTGTTTTTTTCAATGCAGCCTCACCAGTGCCCATCAGTGCAGCTGGGGCAGGTTACATGGGGTGTATGGGGGGTGGGGGTCAGCTAGGGGTGTCAGGGTATCTCACCTCAGTGATCTCAGCTCAGCAGGTCCTTGCACGCCACAGCCTCCTGGGGGCATAGAATGCATTAAGGTGAAAAAACTTTTACCATTACAACCCCTTTAAGCAATGATTGGGTGAAATCAGTGATATCTACAGTATATACATTATCTCGGTATTTTACATAGGAAAATGTATTTTTAGATATGATTTTTTAAAGAGATAAATATTTTTTATACAAAAGGAGCTGGTATGCATGGGATGAAGTCTCAGTCCCAAATTATACAT
Organism: Rana kukunoris; assembly: GCA_029574335.1. NCBI lineage: Eukaryota > Metazoa > Chordata > Amphibia > Anura > Ranidae > Rana > Rana kukunoris. The sequence continues at coordinate 105,943,934 of CM056060.1, read as the reverse complement.
ACATAATCACAGTTCATCGCCAACGGGACTTTTACTAGTCACACCCCAAAAGGTATAAAACATACAAAAGAATTTATTATGCAAAAATAGCAATATTACATACATTTAAAAACATATTGTCATATATAGTAACCAACAATATGAGTACATAGGTGAACATCATCGGGACAATTAAAGTTGAAAACCTTTCATCACACATTAATGATCTGTGTTAATTTTCTCTCTACGCGTTTTGCGTGATAAAACTCGCTTCCTCAGGACAGGCACAGATAAATATCTGGAGATAGAAACAGCCACACAATGCAGAATTACGGTTTTAAGATAATTGCAGGAGACCTCCATATATTTACAATACTTTTTAGTATTTATGATAAAACTACTTTTCATTTTATTTTTGCAAATTGGTGGCACATCTAAAGTCCCCTCATTAGTGATTCTCTTCACTTGTCGTATTTATATGGGATGTGGTATCTTTATATGATGATCGTTCATAGGAATTATCTGCACATAAACTTCAAAACAAACTATTAAACTATATATAAAATAGTATTTTATAAAAAATATTGAAATTACAAATACATACCTATCAGAAAACTTCAATAATCACAAACACAACAGAGACAACATTTCACCTACTGAAAACCCTCCTATGTAGTTTTCCTCCATCCAATATTAAATGTGTTTGGATGCAGATTTCACAAAAATATTGTTCATTTTACACATACAACTATGAAGGCTTATCTTCCTGTATAATCATCTGGAAAATTTGTTTGTGCTACTTAATTTATTCCAGCTGCAAGCACAACCAGTGTGTGTAAGTGATCGAATGTGTATAAAAAAAAGTGTTATGCTATAAACATGAGAAAACAATAAATATACATAAAGAATTCAACCCACTATATCTAGCATGATTAGTCTATCACAACCGTGTAAGTGAATCCAAATGTAATGTAAATAAGCACAAACGATTACACAGTTCATAAAACAGCAGCCCTACCAGGGGTGGATAACTCATGGGGGCCCCCGGGCAATAGGAGATTATGGGGCCCCCAGGGCAGTGGGAAATTATGGGGCCACACAGTATACACACACATACAAAAGATACTGGAGACTACAGTATTTTTACATACTGTCCTTGGTTTTACTAAGGCTGGCAACCCTGATGGGGCCCCTAGTGGCATGGGGCCCTCGTGCAGTGCCGAGAGCCCAAATGATCAGTCCGCCCCTGAGCCTCACTAAACTATCTACAGAATTCAACTAAAGTGATAACACAATCTTCCGTGAAATTCCATCACCAAGAGACTCCCAAGGGTGTAGACCTGGGGTGGCCAACCAGTGGCCCGCGGAGCCCTCTGATGTGGTCCGGGACCTCCTGCTCTGGAATGGTGGGTTGACAAGCCCAGATCACAGGTTACGACCCACCATACCACAGCATCAGTGTTGTGAATAAAGCTGGTGGACAGTGGTAGGTAAGAAAGCGGCTGCGGAGCAGAGCCCCATAAACCGATGCTTCCTCTACAGCGTCGGCTTTTGCCACAGGTGAAGTCTATCGAAAGTTCAGCTAACCCACAGGATAGACACAGGTGCACTACGCTGCACCCACGGTGTGGGTAAACCACAGCACATCAGCAGTTTTAGGCCCTTTTCACATAATAAGCCCAACCAAATGGGACCCTCAATCCACATCTATAGAGCGACAGATGTATGTTTATGCCTGCCTACCTCCAATCCGAAAAACAGAAAGGAATTTTTCCCCTTTCATCTGGGTGGATCGGAGGGCCTATAGAGTAGCCGTGACCTGTCATCCACATGCTCCGCTTATTGTGGCCCTCGACTGGTTACCAAGTTGCTTAAGCGGCCTTCGCTCTTCAAAAGGTTGGGCACCCCTGGTGTAGACTCACCTCACTGACAGGCCCCAATAATGGGGCAGCAAAAGCCCTGTATTGCCTGAGATGTTAAATCAATGGCTGCAGGTGGATGCATTATGGGATTTAATATTCAGCTTAACATCAAATAGAGCTCCGTTCAAAAAAAAAGAAAGACAATCTTGTGGTGCAGACCATAATAAAAACAGTTATTCATTTAAATACCTGTATGCACTCACATTGATAAGGCTCATCAGAAAGTACCTAGCCGTCACCTCCTCTCTGGTGTCCGTCACTCAACTGCACCAGAGAAAAGGGATGACAGGTGCTGGTAATACATTAAATCTCACACTCTCCATCCTACATGTTTCGGTACATCGCTGTCATCAGGTGGAGGTCGAGAGTAGGAAGTAGGAAGCAGAGCCTGCAAATGAAATAAGCAAATATAGCTATGTGAACAAAGATTTAGAGCTGCGCCTTGTCACCCAGACTCAGTATAGTCAAAAGAGTCCATATAACAATCATGTGGAGATGAACAGTCCTTCAAACGAAAGAGATGTAGTAGATTGGCTCCAAAGACAACTCTCCGCTGATCTTAATTCAGGATGGACATATAATAATCACCACTGTGCTCAAACTTGGCTTTTTCAATGTGGCCCACCACCAGAAATATAAGCAGCTTACCAGAGGAAAGGCTACAATCAGCAGTCGGCTGTGACCCAGCCGCGGCCTTTAAGGGAACCAAGATGAATCCCAAATCCTAGGGCAGTGTCTCCACTGGAACTCCACTCAGCAACTCCACCAATTAGATCATATGTAAATGATAGATAGAGGCAGACATAGCGTAATCTCGCTGGGACATTTATTTAAAATCATAAAAAACCAGAATACTCACATGGGAGATGAGTTAAACAGGCATAAAAAACACAATGTTGCCGACCGGCAAACAGATAAGCAAGGACCCTCCTCCAAAGCGTGATGACGTCACCGCACGTCTTCCCAGACGCGTTTCGTCATAGGACGTTGTCAATGGGATCATCCCACTGAGTGGAGTTCCGGTGGAGACACTGCCCTAGGATTTGGGATTCATCTTGGTTCCCTTAAAGGCCGCGGCTGGGTCACAGCCGACTGCTGATTGTAGCCTTTCCTCTGGTAAGCTGCTTATATTTCTGGTGGTGGGCCACATTGAAAAAGCCAAGTTTGAGCACAGTGGTGATTATTATATGTCCATCCTGAATTAAGATCAGCGGAGAGTTGTCTTTGGAGCCAATCTACTACATCTCTTTCGTTTGAAGGACTGTTCATCTCCACATGATTGTTATATGGACTCTTTTGACTATACTGAGTCTGGGTGACAAGGCGCAGCTCTAAATCTTTGTTTTCTTGTTGTATTTTCCTTTGTTTCCTGGCACAAGAGCTGCTGCCTCCCTATTTTCTTTTTTAATATTAGCGACTGATTACACCAGTACTAATTGACTATTCATTTGTGACAAGCGCAATTTTTTTCTGTATTAAATATAGCTATGTAATTGTACAATGCAAACTTTATCCGTTTAAAAGATTACAGTGCATACGATTTTTTACACATTTTTACAATAAAGCAGTAATCCGAAAGCAAATTGTTATTATATTGCAGCTTACCAATCCTTATGCCGTGTACACACGATTGTTTTTTCCGATGAAAAAAAGTCTGATGGACTTTTTTCCATCGGTATAAAAAAATATGACATGTTTTAAATTTTTCCGATGGAAAATTCTGATTGTCTGTGTGGAACTCCATCGGAGAAAAAGGGCACGCATGCTCAGAATCAAGTCGACGCATGCTCGGAAGCATTGAACTTAATTTTTTTCGGCTCGTCGTAGTGTTTTACGTCACCGTGTTTTGGATGGTCAGATTTTGTCTGATCGTGTGTAGGCAAGACTGATGAAAGTCAGCTTCAATGGAATTTCGACGGAAAATTTCATCGGATTTTCTTCCATCGGAAATCCGATTGTGTGTACGCGGCATAAGATGTGATGGTAGCATTAGGTTTCTTTCTTTTATTTTTACCTGGTAATCCAGCCAGTTAGTCTGTTGTATTTCAAAGGATCAGCAGAATGTATCATTGACAAAGATGAAACAAACTATTTACCACTAACAGGGGTGCTTGCAATGATCAGCTTTAATTTGTGTAAAAATCCTTTATTTTTTTTGCTGTACCTGCTTATAAAGTGTGACCTGGAGTTCAGCTTCAATTGTTAGTGTATTTAAATCAGCTAGTACATCTAACAACTCCCCTCCCCTCAGACTAACAATGCTGCACTCCAAAGGTGCATCCTTCTTTTAAAGTGGGAGCAGTCTAATATGGGCAGTGTGTTAATGGCCAGCCAGATCACCACCAGGTGAGAACAGAGATAAAAAAAGAAAATGAATGCTACAATATCTAGTAATTGGTAAACTGCAATATATTACATTTTTGGTTTAAGATTTAAGATACCACTTTTACCTCTGAAAAAAATGAAATAAGACCATAGTTTTCATTTGATAAAAGATTTGTACGACCAAGCCCGGAATCAGAATACACATATATATATATATATATATAGATGTATATATACACAGATATTTATATATGTATATATATATATATATATATATATATATATATATATATATATATACACACACATACATACACAAAGTGGCCTATCATAGGCAGAGCTCTCTCTTACTATTTATGTGTATCTTAATCACTCTACAACATTGTTGCTGTGTCTTTTTCTGCCTGATTTAATGGCTGAATCACTTCTGACTAATTCAGCACAATGCTGTGCTTACATAAGTTTTTTTTTTTTTTTACATTTCCTGGAAAGAGCAGGCCTATGATTAAAGTAAATTTATTTTCAACTAGACAGTTTACCACTCAAAAAACTCTATGTAGTGCTACCCCCGCAGAAGCCGCTGGATAGATTTGGGATCTACTCTCACTAATTTATTCACCCCCTTCAAATGGCTCGAACCCTCCCTTGGCACACCAGACAAATGTAATATTATTGCGTCTCCTACTTGGTTGGGGCCACAATAACACATATGAAATATGCAATGGCAATATAATAATGTTGTTACCTTCTTCAGCTTGCGGCTTCCAAGAGCAAACACACCTCACACAGTCAATATAGTAAAATCAAAAGGGTAACTTTACTTGCCTTATAGTAAAAAGGGTAAAAGGGGTTGAACAACAAGTTAAACACACATAAATATTTGTATGAGAATGACTCCGCAAGCGTCCCTGCAGTAGTCAGCAAAACAAACCTAAAAGGTTAACACAAATGAGTCTATAAGTAACTGTAAGTAATCTATGCTCGCGAGCTCCCCCTGGTGGGCAGTTCCATAAAACACAAGTGCAGAAACCCTTGGCCAGGCCTGGCTCTAGTAGTTTCAGAATGTTCCTCAGGGATGAAGTCTATGTTGAAAGCATTGGTGCACTTAATTTAATTGTAATCCAAAAGAAGAAGTGAAACTCAGTCAAAGGAGTATGATAAACACAAATGCTTGTGGGCCGATCATCCAGTCAGCGTCAGTCAACTCTGCTAGCGTAACTTTCAGATGTTGGGCCTTTCAGCTAAATCAGTGAACAATACGAGGCTCCGGCTTATAGAGTGCTATTAATTTATAAGCTGGGGTGATATTGGAGCTTGGGCAGGTGCCCTCTTACCCGAGCAGGCCTAGTCCGCCTGAGTCCTTCACGAACACGCGCCAATCAGCCACCGCTCCGCAACACACAATCTCCGGTATCCGACACTCCACTGCTACGATCGTCAGCTGGTGAGTTCTCTCCGGTCTCTCGGTAACACGAGCTGGAGGCAATTGGTCTTGACTCTCTCTGGATGGCTGGTCTCCAGATGGATCTCCTCTTAGGCTTCGGGCCTAGCTGCTTAGCTGGAGTGCTCTCCCCTGTTCCGCAGAGGGAAGAGCGCAGATCCTGAGAGAGCGAATTCAGCTCCTCCCCGCCTTTAAATAACCTCCTTCATAAGGCTGTGCAGAGGTGTCATGTGCTCCAGGAGGGCAAGGCATTGTGGGAAGTATAGTCTATTACTACTAATTGTCAATGGAGTCCGTTTCTCCTGGTACCTCTAGTCCCACAATGCATTGCTTTTTAAGGAAAATAAACACATGTACAAGGTAACTGGAACTCCGGTGGGGATTCAGGTCTCTATCACTATCAATAGTCCAGGATAGTATGACCCCGCTACATCTATATATAAAATAATCATATATTTTAGAGTAATATCTTATATGTTTCATTGACGTATTGAAAATTTTAGATTTTTTTTTCTTGTCCAGTGCACCCACATCTCAGCCAATTGCTATTTTGCAAACTGAAATTTGCAAATAGCCCCAAATCCAGCATTTACAAAAAAAAGTCCTCATTAATAGCAGTAGTACAACAATTATCTGGGTTACACGTTTTATTCAAACCCAGCCTTGATCATATGTATGTCGTATGTCATTTACGTTACACCGCCACAACTTTTTCAGGCAAGTGCTTTATTCACAAAGCACTTGCCTGTAAAGTTGAGGCGGCATAGCGTAAATGACCCGGCGGAATTAAAATTCGGCAGGTAGGGGGCGTGTAGTATTTAAATCAAGCGCGTCCCCGCGCCGAATGAACTGCGCATGCGCCGGCCGTGACTGAATCCCAGTACGCATGCTCAAAATCACGCCGCTAATTGTCAATGAAAGCGACGTGAGCGTAACTAAGGCACAGCTCCATTGTGAATAGACTTACGCATTTGACGTAAATTACGTCTGTCCCGACGTCCATACTTAACATTGGCTGCGCCTCACTATAGCAGGGGTAACGTTACGCCAGGCGTAAGTCTTACGTAAACAGATAAGCCGGCCTGGCGTACGTTCGGGAATCGGCGTATTTGCTCATTTGCTTATTTTACAATGGGAACGCCACCTAACGGCCAGCGTAAATATGCAACTAAGCTACGACGGTAGCCTTACGCCGCTCGTATCTTAGCAACATTTAAGCGTATCTCATTATGAGCATACGCTTAAATTTGCGCAGGCTCAGATTAGGACTTATGACGGTGTATCTACTGATACGCCCGTCTTAAGTCTTTGTGAATCTGGCCCATAATGTACAGAATACAGGAAGGGTGCAAAAATCATGAAAATAAATAAATAACATAAAATAAACAAATGTCATAAAAGTCCAAATATAAGGCATAGAATCCCAACACCAGCTTCTGTGAAATGGATGTGCATACACACTTGTCACCACTCTGAAACAGTGTGGTTAAATCTGTAGCCAGATAGAACTGACAAACTCCCATTGGTTCCCAGGCGCTAGTCATCAGTCCTGACTGCTGCAATATGGGGAAACTTATGTGCCCTTTACAGAAGGTCAGCACCTCCAATGGTGATGGCAGGACCCACAATGATACCTCAGAGGAATGCAAATAACAGTGCCATAGTGCAGTACATTCCAAAAGTTAAAATCGTGATTTATTCAAATTCAAATGCATTTTCATGCAATAATATCAAAACATGGCACAGCAAAACATTTCCAAAGATGGCTGTGGCATACGGCATGCTTACGTCATGCACTTCTATGGAAGAAAGAAATGTTCCTGGACTGCCGCACTCTGATAGGTGATTTATTGAAACAAAATGAACAAAGGATAAAATCCAAAGCTGTATAACATCCAAATATTCATGCAACACTGCAATCAATGGTAGAAAGTGGACATAGGGGACAAAAAAGCTAACATGTTTCATATCATGGATAGATGCTTAGTCACTTTGACTAAGCATCTATCCATGATGTGAAACATGTTAGCTTGTTAGCTAGATAAGTTAATGACCGGCATGTGGGCCTTTATCCTAGTTGCCAATATCTTTGCGTACATTTTAATATCAGCATTTAATAATGCAATTGGGCGATAGCTGGAGCAAAGAGTATTATCTTTTCCTGTTTTAGCAATAATAGTGATATTGGCAAGAAGTGATTCTTTCCTTATTTCCTCATTTTCCCCTAGTTTATTAAAGTACGTACACATCTCTGGGACCAGAAGTTCTTTGAATTTTTTTATAATACTTAATAGGCATCCCATCCGGGCCTGGGCTCTTACCCCCAGATGTTTCTTGAATTGCTTGACTTATTTCCCCCTGCGTTATTGGGCCTTCCAGAAGATCCGCCGTTTCTTGCGTCAACTTTGGTAGATTGGCTTCCTCAAAGTATTCCCTGATTTTCTTTTCCCTAATATCATCTTGCTCCTGTGTTTCTCCCCTTCTAATAGAATACAGTGTACTATAAAAAGTCCGAAAAGCCGCAGAAATTTCAGACGTTTTATATTTCATCTGTCCTTTCTGGTTTTTAATTTTTTCAATACAATTTGTGTTTCTTTTTTCTTTTGAAATCCTAGCTAAATATTTCCCCGGTTTAATCACCCATATATATCTTTCTTTTAATACATTTTTAAATGTGTTCCTAGTTTCTATTTCCATTAAATCTTTTAATTGAGCCCTTTTTATTACTATATCCTGATATACTTCACTTTCTTTTTGGTTTTTATGTTTATTTTCCAGATCTTGTAGCTCACTAATTATCTTTTTCCTGTTTGCTTCTCTAGCCTTTTTCTTCCCAGCCCCCAAGGAAATGAACTTTCCCCTGATACATGCCTTGTGGGCTTCCCATTCAGTCGACGTACTCACTCCCGGTGTGTTATTTACTGCAAAGTATTCCGCAATGTCTATTTTTGCTTTGTTACAGACTTCTATGTCGTCAATTAGATCTTCATTTAAATTCCAACTCCCCTTTCTCTCTTCAATGTCCAAAAAGTGTATTCTCACCAGAGCTGGGGCGTGATACGAAATTGATATCACCCCAATCGAGTTTTTATTTACATATTCCAATATTCCATGGTCTACCATAAAATAATCTAATCTTGAGTACATATTATGTACTGTAGAATAGAATGTGTAATCCCTTTTATTTGGGTTTGCTATTCTCCAGGGGTCTATTAGTTGGTGCTTAAAACGTTTTTTTTTCAGTATGCGCTGCTGCTTGGAATTAATTAAGGGTACCCCAGATGCCCTATCAAGGTGGTGTTCCAGTGTGAGGTTAAAGTCCCCAGCCAATACTACATAGCCCTGCTTAAAGTCCATTAACATATTTAGGATTTTTAAAGTATTTTTGGGGGTGCTTGTTAGGGCAATATACATTGACCAACGTGTATTTTTTTCCCTGTAGGGTCCCTCTTAGAAACAGATACCGGCCATCTGGATCGAGTCTCCTGTCTTCTACTACAAAGCTGATGTTTTTCCCTATGGCGACCCCCCTAGATCTTTTCTGAGGGGAATCTCCATAGTACCATGTCGGGATCGCCCGAGAGTAGAGCCTGACTCCCGAGTCAGCTGTTATGTGTGTCTCCTGAAGGAAAACTATGTCTGCGAAATGTCTTTCGATTTCCTTCAAGACCATGTGTCTTTTCCCTGGGGAGTTAAGGCCTCTTACATTATAGGTGATAAAATTTACATTAGACATATTTCTTTTTTTTTTTTTCCTTTTTCACTATCGTTTCACCCTTCAGACAGATAACTGATTGTAAAATACTACCCATCCCCTCTACCCTCCCCCTCCCTCTCCAACCCAAGCCTCCCCACCCCCCTCCGTCTTTCCTCCCCATCTCGCCCTCCCCCACCTCTATTTCCTAGATGTATTCTTGACCCTAAGGTCATGTAGGGAAGCATCTCCTCTTGCACCCGCTTTCTGCTCTTATGCTCCCTACTTTGAGGCGGAATTCAATTCGCCACGGCCTAATTTCCCCTATTTCCAGGGAAATTAACCCAAGGTGATAGTGGTTTCCAGCCTCTCTCTATAGTATTTAACCTATTTTACCTACTCCCTTTTGTACTCCCACACACCAAATCCTGCCTCCCACCTCCTCCCCCCGTCCTTTACCCCCCCCCTTCTCCCCCTTCTCCCCCAGCCAGACATTTCAGAAACTACACGGTATTGGAATATCAAGCTTTTGACAGAATTCTGGTATTTCATCTATGAATCTGAGCTTAGCAGTGACCCCCTTTTTTCTACCAATCAAACATGCCGGGAAACCCCAGTTATATTGTATTCCTAGTTCTTGCAGCTCCCGTAATAATGGTTTCAGGTTTCTTCTTCTTCTAAGCGTCTCTTGAGATCCTGAGGTCCTGATAGATTTGGATATTGTGATCGTCAAATTTGATTGGGGGCTTCCCTCTCAGATTTTTCCACAATCGTTTTTTTTCCTCCCAGCTTTCAAACCTTACTATGATGTCTCTGGGGCTCTCCTGCGGGATTTATTGATCTTATCCAAACACAGATATCTTTTTCATAGAAATATAATGTATATGTAGACCTAATTCTCACTCCACCAATTAACTGCTGGGAGGCTGCCTGGCTTGCCAGGATTTAGTTATAGCATCTGGGGCTAGGTGGTGTTGTAGGCCATGGATGAGACACAGAATGCCATTTAAGTCTTGGAAAAGCAGGATACTCCTTGGCACTTGACGAAAACTGTTTCTGCATATCTGTACTCCAGTAGCTGCCAGCTTGGGTAAATCAAAGGGCCACAACCAGGGAGTTGTCAGCTGCAAAACCGATCACCCCTTAGTAGGGGTGTTATGGTGCAGGATTTAATAAACCGCCTAGTTTTCACCAGAGCACCCCTACAAGGGGTGATCTGTTTTGCAGCTGACAACTCCCTGGTTGCGATCCTGTGATTTACCCGAGCTGGCAGCTACTGGAGTACAGATATGCAGAAACAGTTTTCGTCCCGGTTAGACAAAACAGTAGTGCAAAATGTTCATAGGGACTTTTAGATATGCATCACAGAAAAGTATTTTTTCAACATCAGAATGAAATGTTCACATACAAACATATTATTTTTATTACGAAATGATTAAGATCCCCTATTCACAGAATACAAAAACGTTGGACTGCAAGATATACATTCGAAATTTGGTCAACACATCCCAATGTTCCACATCTTCAAGACCAAGGACGTACTCTCATATAAATTCTCAAAATAACATAAATCAATCTATAGAAGTAAACAAATAAATAATAAATAAGAAGGCCAGTATGGTGGCCTGAGTTTATGGGAGGAGCCCGGAGGGTATTTAAGCAGCCCACTCACACATGCTCTTTGTCGATTCAGTGTGCAGTACTACACGTCACTGGGCCGACTCTTCCCAGCTCACCTCATGTCCGTGAGTCTGCGCATTCAATCGCATTCGACACCCTCCCGCCCTTCCATTTTTCAGGGCACTTCTCAGCATATCCTTCTTCAAATAACTACCCATTACTTACTTTGGGTATGCCCCCTTTTCTTGGCATACTGACCAGACCACCAAGGCACACTTCAGGTCTATTTATGTCTTGTCGCGTGTTTATGTGATCCACATCACTCTCAGTCAGAGGGCCACGACCATAAACTAAAAACATCAATCCAATATGTAATATATTAATACATTTTTTTTATATTTAACATGAACTTCATGTCTCTCCCCTAGTGGGAAAGAAAAAAAAATATCATCACATATGATCCCTGTATCACCACACTCTTACCTGAAATCAACCCTGCAACACAGATGTGGCACCTAGATGGGTAGTTAGTTAGTTTTGGGAGGCGGCGTCCTGACGTCACCGCGTTTTTCTCCACCCGGATACGGGCTGCATGTTCCAAGCCGGCCGGCTTTATTTTGAAACGCTCTACACATCGAACCTGATTGTAAGTGATTTTATTTGCTTTACGCTATTAAATGAAGATTTTACACTATGTGAGCTCCTTGTCTCTTACATACCCTCGGATTAACCATTTGGGAGTGCCATTCACATATTAAGGACACTGACCGTCCCGGCTATCTTCGATCCCAGGCTCTTACCACGCTGTATATGATCTCCTTTAACCAGGGATCATTCCGATCTGGTAAGAGTATATATACTATATTGGTGGAGGTTCTCATCTTTCTGGCACTGGTTTAGTGTGAAACGGCTTTTTTCACCTGGTGAAGATTACCCATGATTTTTCCTTTGGTGGACTGTGCTTTTTCTGTGATCAACTTTACCTGAATACATTGCCCACAAACTTTACCCAATCAATGTTCATCTGACTATATTGTTTTAAGGACTTTTTTTCATTTATTATTTTTTTAGCGCGACCTTTTTTCCTTTTATATTCTGTGTGATGTGGTATAACATCTTTTTGATCGCTGCTTCTACTGTGTAATCCTAAACAAGCGCAATATTTTTTTCTACTAGTTAGGAATCGCCTGGCCTGTGAGGAACCTCAGAAGGCAAGATATGGGGATAAAAGGACATAATACCATATTTGCCAGTGTATAAGGCAACCGGGCGTATAAGACGACCCCCTAATTTTACAGTTTTTTTAATTTTTGCCTGTACTCACTGTATAAGACGACCCCCCTTCCGAGGCTTCCAACGCTTCATATTTCTTCCTTCTGGAGCCATATTCTTCTTCCTTCTTGCTGGAGCTGGAGCCAATCACAGCGAGCGATGTATTCCATTAATGAATAGTGTTGAGCGGAATACGCCATATTCGATTTCGCGATATTTCACGAATATATAGAAGAATATTTGTGAAATATTCGTTAATATCGAATATTCGTGATATTTTATCAAAAAAAAAAATTTGCGAAATTTCGCTAATGTGAATGCAAAATTTCGCTAATGCGAATGCGAAATTGATTGCGAGATCATTTCCTGGATTACTAAACTAATATGCACTAAACACTAACTCTACTTACACAAACTTATATGACTAAACTAAAGCTAATTTTTTTTTTTTATACACAAAACACAGAAGGGCAGAGAAAGTATTCGCGAATATTCGTAATACGAATATTCGCATTGCGAATATTCGGCAACATTAAAGGATCGAATCAGGCTACTCGGCCCAGGGTCTCTAATCATACCAGCAATGCTTTTAGACGTCGATGGAGATCACTAGGATGTGATCTGTTTTAAAAATAAATTTGAAAAAATACGAATATTCGCAATATCGAATATTCACCGCGATATTCGATTTATTCGCGAATACTCGAATATGCAATATTCGTTATGAATATTCGCAATGCGAATATTCGTGAGCAACACTATTAATGAATACAAAGCCTGCTTGGATTGCCAGAGGCTGTAACATCATCAGCCCACACCTCTCTGACTCTCAAAGCCAATCCGAGCAGGCTACTGTATGTAGCCTGCTCAGATTGGCAGAGGTTGTTACTCCAATCCGAGCAGGCACGGTATTCATTTGAATACATCTCTCAACAGGATTGGCTAAGCGGTATATACTGTATGTAGCCGAAGCTACATGCAGTATTACCGCACATCCAGCAGGCATCCAAGCAGTTGACCCGGCGTATAAGACTGCTTTTTGGCCATTTTTTTTAAGTGTAAAAGGTAGTCTTATACACCAGCAAATACAGTAAATATAAAAGTATATATAATAGCAGCACAGATCTACTACCCAAAACACTATCAAGTCAAAAAAATACAAATTAAAAAACGCCAAACTGAGATCATTACCCACCTGAGATAGTGGAAATGTGCAGACAAACCACCAATATAGGAAAGCAGAACAAGCATCCAGGGTTCCTTTAGCGCATCAAGAAGATGACTACCTTCCAAATTGTCTTTAACAACTATGAATAAAAAGTAATAAACAGGTATAAACCCCAAATTCATACCATGCCCACTAAGACAAATTTGGACTACAAGGGAAGCAAGTCTATTTCTCACCAGTGTGGAGTCTGCTTGGAGCTCAGGATGTCACATACCAGCGTGCAGCCAATACATCAGGGTCTGTCTATGGCCACCCCCATCCAATATACGCCCTTGTATTTCCCAAGGAACAGTACCGAATCACTGTGATGATGTAATGAAAAAAATGTCATATAAAAAACCCCCAAGATGAGGAGGGTGGTCCGTTCCCCACATGTGCCAGACCAAGCGTACACAAAAGAACAGCGTCCTGCATTCCGGAAGAATGCTGGAAGTAACGCAACTGCTGGGCTGGACCCAACATCACTGGAAATGGCATCTTTCACACTTGTCTTGAATGGGTGCTTGTCATTAGATAATTGTCTCCTTGCAAATACCGTGGTTGGACAGTGGTGGGAAGGAGGGTGCAAGCTGCTCAGAAACTACAAGATGGATTACCAAGAACGAAGAAGAAGGTACCAAGAACTTTATGCACTTGATCCCCTGGGGAATTTCATAAATGATAAGCAATACGTCTTTTAGAGTGAGCCTGCCTGAACCTGAAGGTTCTGAACAAAAGTAGTTGTAATTGAGCTTATTTACTAATAATTTTGTGTATTGGCAAAAATCATAAGACTGCATGAAACCAAAAACAGCAAACATCAGGAATAATACTACTTATTTACTAAATAAAAAGCACAAAGTACAAATTCAGATCTGATTCCATGAAAAAAAAAATGTTACTTTTAAGCATTCACTGGCATATATGCTGTTTAAGGTCAATTTCAATGACTAAAAGCATACTTTGACATTTATACCACATACTGATATACAGTAACTGTTGCTAGGATGGCAGATTTTCATTTGGAAATAAATCTAAGGCCGCGTACACACGATCGAACATGTCCGCTGAAACTGGTCCGCAGACCAGTTTCAGCGGACATATCCGATCATGTGTACGGCCTAGCGGACAGGTTTCCAGCGGACAAAAGTTTTAAAACATGCTTTAAAACTTGTTCGCTGGAAACCTGTTTGACGGACATGTCCGCTGGTTAGTACGCCTAACCAGTGGACCGAAATCCCCCGCATGCGTGGAAGCATTTTACTTCCTGGTTTGCGGACGTCGCGGCGTCAACGTCACCGCCACGTCACCGCGCTGTCTGTCCGTGGGGATTTTGGTTTGATCGTGTGTACACACCATCAGACCAAAAGATCCCCGGAGACATGTCCGATGAAAACGGTCCGCGGACACGTCTCCTCGTGTGTACGCGGCCTTAGACTCGTTTTTAAGTAACAGTTCGGCATTCAGTTGTAACGTTCAGTAACAAATGCAAATGTCAGATGTTTGAATATTTGCCAATAGCTTAAAGCAGTATAAAACCCAGTTCACCAGTCATTAAATGTGTTAGCTGCATTTGATTTTTTTTCTTTTTTTTCTTTTTCACCTAGTGATCTTGCCTGTACTCACTGCGAGCGATGTTTTTCAACTTTCAACTTTTTTTAACAGACCAAGATGTCCAGAAAAAGTGGCAGTTAAAGAGTTGTAACAAACCATTTACCACAGTGCTAACAATGATCAGCTTTAATAGAAAATCCTTATTCCAAAAGGAAAACAAATAAACTGTAGGACTGTTGTAACTGCTTAAAAATTGTTAGTTTTGTTGTATGTTGTTAGTCCATCCAATTTTTCTAGTGCATCTGACTATTCTGTTGGCCAATGGTGGGTTTATTGCTTTTCAGTAGAGTCTATACATCCTAAGAAAGGATGTGTGTTACTGGCATGATCACCAGGTCCAAATAAAGGGGGAAAAAAGCCAAAAAAATAAAAATGAAAACAATTGCAGTTTTTCAGATTGGTTAGCTGCAACTGATTACATTTTAATTTTTTTTACAAAAATATTGAAGAATCTAGATGTATTGAATTGAAGATTTTCCAATGCTTGAATGTCCTCAGGTGATGCATAAAACATCCTTTTAAATGTTTGTATAATCAAACCTCTTTTTTATATTGGTTAGAGTAGGTAAGAGTTTTCTGTGACCCATCGGGGAGATTTCCCTTTGACTTTCTGTCCTAAAAATGCATCAGAAAGTTAAAGGTAGACATGTGCACAGAAAAATCGTTTTTAAACTGCATCAGAAAACCATTTTTGGGTTCAAAAGTCTGGCCAACTGATCTCCCTTCAGATGAAAATCCACAGAAAAGTTTATTTGGCTTTACTGTACTAGTACTCACTGTACTAGTTTACTCTCAGCACAAAAGAGAAGCTGCTTCACTTACTAACTCACTGGCCATTCAAAAAAACGATAATTACATCTATAACAAAAGATTTGCATTTGAATCCATTTTCTTTTGTTATTTATTAAAAATAATACATAATGAAATTATTTTGTTATAGATGTCATTGAACAATGAACATACAACTGAAAACAAACACAAAACGGATTTAAGCAAAATACAGAATGCAAATCTTTTGTTATAGATTTCATTTTAGTTCTTTTGCCGTTTTCGTTTTGTCGTTTATTTCTGTCGGATCGTTCGTTCGTATTTGCGGTCGTTCGTTATGCGGCTCATTCGTAATCCCGTTTTTTTCGTATTTTGGTGCTTTAACGTTTTCGTATGTACACATTATCCCGCGGGTACGAAAATAACATTCGTACGAACGGGAATGCACATATCTAGTTAAAGGTAATCTCCCAAAATGAGGGGGATTCCCCTCTTAGACAGTGTCCCTATTGAAAGATTTCCCCTCACTTCTTGTTCTGGAGACAACTCAAATTGTTCGATTTATTCTCACTGCTTTCTTGGCTACAATAGCCACCAGTGCAAATGGAGAGATGAATCTTCTCAACGGGGACACAGATTGAAGTAAAAAATTGATGGACCCTTTCTTATTCTATTCCATTCAAATTCACCCTGTCCAAAAATAGTTTTGCCCAGATCTTACAGCACAGTTAAAAAAAAAAAGTTCCTACCAAACCCAAACCTAGCCAATGTTTTTATCATCAATTGACCCTCCACAGTTCTTCTTCAAGTAATGGAGAAGTGATTGGAAGCTCGTCCCCATGTTCTCTGCTGCTCAGCCAACCATTCTCATCTTGTCTCTTCTGCATAGTAGCATCATGGTACGACCATTGGAAGACATCAGGATGTGCTCTGCTATTCAGCAAACCTCTCATGGTGGCTCCTTTGTATCATGATGCCACCACTTGAAGACTTTAGGGTGTTCTCATTCAAGATAAAGACATCATTGAGAGGACTTTGTTACATCCCTATAGTGGATTCTTCTGACAGCCAACATGCAGAGTCCAGATTACTAAGATGCAAAGTGAGTATTGCAAGAGGTACCCTCCCACACTACAAACTGAAATAAGAATGCTGGGAGCATACAGCCTATAATGTGACTGCAGTTTCAGGCAAGAATTTGGGGATTTTGGTTAAAGTGATGTAAATGTTCAGATTTAAAAATATAACAAGCATGTTATAATTATCTGCTCTGTGTAAAACTAAATAGTTTTACACAGAGTCACCCTGATCGATCCTCCTCTTCTCGGGGTCCCCCCCGGTGATCCTGGCTCCTCCACTTTCTGAGTGCCCCCAGAGTAAGTTGCTTGCTCGGGGCACTCGTGCATGCTCAACGCTTGAGCTGGTGTTCCATCGGATTAGGCGACCCATCAGATTTGGTAAAGAAAGTGACGTTCCGTCACGGCCATCTTGGTACACCCTGCACTCGGCCACACTAAGCCTACAGTCAGAAGGTGGCATGCGGACATCTTTTTTCACCCACCAAAGTCTTGCATTTCACACTTGTTTTTACAAGTACACTGGTCTTATATAGTGAAATACAGTATTTAAAAGTCTGTAAAACTGTTTTGATGTTGAATTTTAAAAGCAGCAGCAAGCCTTCTGATCTCACAGGTTTGCTAAGTGACAGAACATTGCTGTTTTTAAAATTCAACATCAAAGCAGTTCGACGGATTTTTAAGAATTCTGTATTTCACTATATAAGCTCAGTTTTATTGGTAAAAACAAATGTCAAATTCAAGACTTTGGTGGGTGTAAAAAGAGGTCCGCTTGTCGCCTTCTGACTGTAGGCTTAGCGTGACCGAGTGCAGGGTGTACCAAGATGGCTGTGATTCCATTACCAAATCTGACAGGTCGCCTAATTAGAGGGAACACTGGCTCTGAGTGTCAATAAAACACATAGTGCAACTTGGCACCCTACTCACCTGTGATTGCCAATGACTCCTGCTGCTTTGTTTAAACCATTGAGGATGAAGAGTATAAGGGAGGCTGGGGGAACTGGATACTGTTTTGTTTTTTCAAATGAATACCGAGAATGCATTACGGTTAAACACCTTCAGCCACTAGAACACATTTAGGATACCTGGAGATCAGCTATAATTATACAAGCTTTAAAATCCAACTGTAGTCACAGAAATAAATATTACATCTGAATGGTTCATACTAAATACTGACATTTTTACATTTCTTACCTCCACTTTCCTATTATAACTATTGTATAGGGAGCCTAAATATGATTGTAGCAGACACTACACTTTGACTGCACTATGCAGCACACTCAGCAGTTTAACAGCCTGGTCAGAAACACACATATTACACAGCAATACAAGTCTGTGAGAGGACACTTGTGATGAGGGAATTGGCTGTTACTTAGCTCTGCCAGCATAGAGCACTGAAGTGTGAGGGTAGGAAGGGCATTTCCACTTAAAGAAAAAGGTCTTCATTTCTCAGGCAAAAAATAAATACAAATCACACACACTTGTAAAGGGCTATAAAGAGGGAAAATATTGGAGATTGCAAATGATATTTATAAGTGGTCACATGAAAAACATGCATGTGTAGAGACAGCCACAAGGCCAAGTTCACATATCTGCCACAACTGTATGCAATGCATTGGTGTGCGTAGCCTATTCCATTGGGTTGTGCACCCCAGAGCACAAAAACACATGCATGTATATCTGCAGAGCATTGGATGGCATTAGTAGAGCAAAGATTGGTGTCAGTAGGGCAGTGGAAGGTGTCAGTACTTTTTTATTTTCTATTTTTTGTTAATTATTTTTTACAAAATCTTTAATAATTTTTAAAATACATTTTTAGGAGCCCCGTTATGAGGCTTTAGTGAAATATCAAGGGTGTAAACAGACCCCTTTATGTCTAATTTTTGAGACAGAGAAAGAAACTGAAGACATAGATTCCTCAGTCCCTTTCTCTGCAGGATGAAGTAAACAGTTTACAATGATTCAGAATGTTAAGAATGAAGACAGGAGTGATTGGTACAGATCACTGTCTGTGTTCATTCAGAAAAGGTTGGCTCCTCTCCTCCCCAGTCCAAGGAGGAGAGGAGGGGAGCTGGCAGCACTGCAGGGAAAATTGGCACTGCACAAGGAGAGTAGGGTGTGCCCAGGCACACCAGGCATACCCTGTGTGCACGCCTATAATGCAGTGCTGTATTGTGATGTCTATTTTTTAGGATACTCTCAGAATTTTTGCAGGACTTCCAGAATTCTTATTCTCAGAATTTCCAGAATCCCTGCCAGTTCTTCTCATAGTACCCTAAGAATACTACCAGGACTTTTAATGGTAGTACTTTTAGAATCTCATCTAGGACTTCCAGAACTCTTATGCCGCGTACACACGATCGGTTCGTCTGATGAAAACGGTCTGATGGACCGTTTTCATCAGACGAATCGATCGTGTGTGGGCCTCATCGTTTTTTTTCAATCGGTGAAAAAACGTAGAACCTGTTTTAAAATTATCTGATGGTTAAAAAAAGATAGAAAAAAACGATCGTCTGTGGGGAAACCCATTGGTTAAAAATCAACGCTTGCTCAGAATCAATTCGACGCATGCTCGGAAGCATTGAACTTCATTTTTCTCAGCACCTCGTTGTGTTTTACGTCACCACGTTCTGACACAATCGCTTTTTTAACTGATGGTGTGTAGGCAAGACTGATGAAAGTCAGCTTCATCTGTACTGTGAAACTCTTGTTAGAGATAGTATACGCACCCCTTTACCTTGTCAAACAACCACTGCGCACAGGAAAAAAATATTAATATAAATATATATATACACAGTGTATACACGTGATACTCAAAAAATTTGAATATCATGCAAAAGTTCATTTATTTCACTAATGCAACTTAAAAGGTGTAAGTAATATATAAGATAGACTCATTACACGCAAAGCAAGATAGTTCAAGCCGTGATTTGTCATAAGTGTGATGATTATGGCTTACAGCTCATGAAAACTGCAATATTTTAGGCTCAAAGTGACCCACTCTAATCAGATAATTAAGCCATAACACCTGCAAAGGGTTCCTGAGCCTTTAAATGGTCTCTCGGTCTGGTTCAGTAGGAATCACAATCATGGGAAAGACTGCTGACCTGACAGTTGTGCAGAAAACCATCATTGACACTTTCCATAAGGAGGGAAAGCCTCAAAAGGTAATTGCAAAAGAAGTTGGTTGTTCCCGCAGTGCTGTATCAAAACATATTAATAGAAAGTTATGTGGAAGGGAAAAGTGTGGAAGAAAAAGGTGCAAAAGCAGCAGAGATGACCGCAGCCTGGAGAGGATTGTCAGGAAAAGGCCATTTAAAAGTGTTGGGGACTTTCACAAGGAGTGGACTGAGGCTGTCGTATTCCTCTTGTCAAGCCTCTCCTGAAAAACAAACAACGTCAGAAGCATCTTACCTGGGCTAAAGGAAAACACACCTGGTCTGTTGCTCAGTGGTCCAAAGTCCTCTTTTCTGATGAGAGCAAATTTTGCATCTAATTTGGAAACAAAGGACCCAGAGTATGAATCAAGAATGGAGAGGCACACACTGCAAGATGCTTGAAGTCCAGTGTGAAGTTTCCACAGTCTGTGTTGATTTGGGGAGCCATGTTATCTGCTGGTGTTGGTCCACTGTCCTTTATTAAGTCCAGGATCAACGCAGTCATCTACCAGGAGATTCTGGAGCACTTCATGCTTCCTTCCGCAGACGAGCTCTATGGGGATGCAGACTTCATTTTCCAGCAGGACTTGGCACCTGCCCACACTGCCAAAAGCACCAAAACCTGTTTCAATGACCGTGGAATTACTGTGCTTGATTGGCCAGCAAACTCGTCTGACCTGAACCCCATAGAGAATCTATGGGGCATTGCCAAGAGAAAGATGAGAGACATGAGACCGAACAATGCAGAAGAGCTGAAGGTCACTATTAAAGCATTCTGGTCTTTCATAACGCTTAAGCAGTGCCACAGGCTGATGGCTTTCATGCCACTCCGCATTGAGGCAGTAATTGCTGCAAAAGGGGCCAAAACCAAGTACTGAGTACATATGCATGTTTATACTTTTCAGAGGTTCGATATTGTTCTATGTGCAATCTTTGTTTTATTGATTGCATGAATGAATGAATGAATGAAAAACTTATATAGCACGGCACATGCGAACTGAATCGCCTCTGGGCGCTCGATGTTTCTGTCTCTCTGGTCATCAAAAGAGCAGAGTTTTTATCTGTCTTCTGAAGCTCAAGTGGTTTTCCTCCAACCGAATGCTGGTTGGTAAAGCGTTCCATAGTCTGGGACCTTGGAAAGCAAACCTTCTTTCTCCTTTGGACTTGTATCTGGCTTTGGGTATCTTGACCAGATTTTGGTCGGTGGATCGCAGAACGCGATTGGGATTGTGATTGCATGTAATATTCGAATTTTCTGAGATCGTGGATTTGGGGTTTTCATGAGCTGTAAGCCATAATCATCACAATTATGACAAATCAAGGCTTGAACTATCTTGATTTGCATGTAATGAGTCTATCTCATAAATTAGTTTCACCTTTTAAGTTGCATTAGTGAAATAAATGAACTTTTGCACAATATTAAAAAAATTTGAGTATCACCTGGATATGCCTAAAGCTGCTACTTGAATGGTATGATATATATGCAAAATTTTAAATGAAAGAAATTGTAGTGCTGTGTTCATAAATCATATAAACATATCTAAAACATGTAAAATATATAAACTAAATCACCACGTGAAAGAGTGTTATAGTAATTAAACATGACAAAAAAGAAGAGAAAAAATTTATGAAATTATATACTAAATATATGTATGATCTCAACAAATATTCATAAGTGTTCATTCAAAATCCACACCTAAAGTGTGAGAAAAAAATCAAAAAAATCAAGTCCATAAATTGTAGCGTTCTTCCAGGTGTTTACAATTAATCAAACATTCAATCTTCTTAAACTTGTGTTAATTCTTCCACCACACCTCTTGTGTTTCTGTGACCTTAAGTATTTGCACTCCACAAGAATATGCCTTGCATTCTCATCGGTAAATTTGGACGCTAAACACCACAGTTGATTGCAGTGTAGCTCTGCCCATTGGCCCCCATGGGCAGAGCTGCACGGCAAACAACTGTAATGTTTAGCGTCCTAATTTACCGATCAACGTGTGTGAAGTTGTTCCAGGAGCAGAGAGACAAGAAAGTGGTGGTGAGAATATCAGGTTTAGCTCCGGGTCCACCGTGACTGCTAAATATTGTGTGCACCGCTGCGAGCCTCTTGCTTCTTAAAAAGGATTTGTTTGAAGTACCTTGCTTTTACTTGGAAGGATGTGAGTGCAATATGTGAAGAATTTACGTGTGTTGTTTTAATAAATGGTTTTATAGTACTTCACTATTGAAAGCACTTATTTATTTTTACATGTGGAGAGCATTGGTTCACTAAACACTGTTGGAATTGCTTGGAGATCTTGGAGAGTTCACTAAGTTTTTAATGCCGATCATGAGAATGCAAGGCATATTCTTGTGGTGAGTGCAAATCCTTAAGGGTGCGGAGTCACAGCAACACAAGTGGTGTGGTGGAAAAATAATTTCAAGTTTCTTTAAAAGACTGAATGTTTGTTTAACTGTGAACACCTGGAAAAACACTACAATTTATGGACTTGATTTTTTTTATTTTTCTCCTACTTTAGGCGTGGATTTTGGATGAACACTTATGAATATTTGTTTAGAGATCATACATATATTTAGTATATCATTTCATAAATTTTTTCTCTTCTTTTTTGTCATGTTTAATCACCGTAACACTCTTTCATGTGGCGATTTCATTTATATATTTTACATGTTTTAGATGTTTATACGATTTATGAACACAGCGCTACAATTTTTTTCATTTAAAATTTTGCATATACATTCAATGGTACTCACAATACTCTCAGAATCCTTGCCAGAATTTCTAGAATTCTTACTCTCAGAATGGCTGTTAAGACTTCCAATGTAACTGGCAGAATCTCTGTCAGGGCTTCCACAGTTCCCAGTGATTACACTGGTTGTGCCCTCTGACAAATACAGTATTTTATTGCCAGCTACCTGAGAGCTAAGGAGCTTTAATAATTGCCAATCAGTTGCCTGTTTGTTTCCAACTCAGATTTACTTGGCTACTCTCTTGCTTGCTGCCGACCTCAACCCCTGCCTGGAACAGACAACTCTTTCATCCTCAGGGCCACAATTAGATTTTAGTTTGCAGCAAGCTAAACTGGGATCACTAGGGTTCCTCGCTAGGGTTGCAACATCATCACTTCAATCCATGACATACATTAATTACACAGGTTCTGTGGCTGAATAAGGTGGTAATTAAACTCACTTGGTGTCTTATCTGCATTAAATTAGCCTCAGAATTCATATGTGCCCTGGATTAAAGGGACGAGGTGGCAACCCTATTCCTCGCCCATCTTTACAACCAGGAGCTCAGTTGAAGACCAACTGCCACGTACTGTAGATCCCGCACCTTGGATGAGTCTACGTCACCTTCCATAATGCAACATTCTGCTGTTATGTTTGATGAATATGTATGAATAAACAATTTTTTTTTTTTGTAAATACTGTATTTATTGGCGTATAACGCTCACTTTTTTACCCTGAACATAGAGGGTAAACTGTGCCTGCGTGTTATATGCAGGGGGCTGTGGAATTATTTTTTCCTGAAACTTCCCTCTTAAAGTTTGTCTGCGTGTTATATGCCTGTGCGTATTATACGCTGATAAATACAGTATTATTAAACACAATATTTACTTTCAATGGCTGTTACCCTAACAGGCTTGATGACACTTGTTCCTGTCTTTTCCTGCTTTTGCTCATAAATTATATCTAGGAATTAGATTTGGGTTTGCAGTTATCATGAGTTCAAGGCCATTTGTAGCCCTGCAATTTATGTGCAGATTTGCCTCAGAGAATTTGGTGACCGCCCTTTTTCTGACATTCTTTCTTTACAAGTAAAAATCTGTATTTTTTGCTAGAAAATTATTTAAAAAACCCCCAACATTATATACTTTATTTTGGCAGAGGCGCTAGGAAATAAAATGGCGGTTGTTTCAATTCTGTATGTCACACAGTTTTTGTGTAGCGGTTTTTCAAATGCAATTTTTTGGGAAAAAATACACTTTAATGAATTAAAAAAACAAAACACAAAAAAAATACGCCAATTATTGTGTAAAATATGAAAGATGATGTTATGCCGAGTAAATAGATATGTCATGCTTTAAAATTGCGCGCACTCATGGAATGGTACCAAACGACAGTACTTAAAAATCTCCGTAGGCATTGCTTTAAAATTTCCGACAGGTTACGAGTATTAAGTTCCGCAGGGGTCTGGTGCTAGAATTATTGCTCTCACTCTGATTCTCGCGGCGGTACCTTACATGTGTAGTACAAACACTATTTACATATGTGGACATGACCTAAGTATGTGTTCACCACTGTGCACAAGCAAGCGGGGCGCAGCGTTTTAAAAATCTAAAAATGTATAATTTTTTTTAATTTTTACACTGTCCCTTTAATTGTTACCACTTTTATTGCTGTTTTCATCGCTTGTGATAATACAGTAAGACAGGCCCTCTTTATGGAGAGATCTGGGGTCTACAAGACAAATCTCTCCTCTACCTTTAAACCAAAAGATCCCCAAAAAATGTTTTTGATCTATTGCTTAAAAAACAAATGACCTTGTTTACATGGGCTGAAACTGGAACTGACGTCTTGACGTAGACTTTGGTCCTCCTAGGCTGTAGAAATGAGTGGAGGCCATCTATCCTTTGCTCATCTCTGTGTCCAGCCGCCACCAGCGCCGGCTCAGTACCGATCACCCGGGTAAGCCTGGAAGCCACCGGAAAGCGCTGAGGGAGATGTGTCAAAAGTGTCCGATCTGTCCGATAAAAATCGATGACCACCGCCATTATTAGTAAAAAAATAATAATAATAATAAAAGTACCATAAATATATCCCCTATTTTGTAGATGCTATAACTTTTGCGCAAACCAATCAACATACGCTTTTTGCGATTTTTTTACCAAAAATATGTAGAAGAATATATATCAGCCCAAACTGAGGAAAAAATTAAATAAAAATTGGGATAGTTATTATTTTATAAAAAAAAAAATATTGTTGTTTTTTTCAAAATTGTCGCTCTATGTTTGTTTATTGTGCAAAGAATTAAAACCTAAGAGGTGATCAAATACCATCAAAAGAAAGCTCTATTTGTGGGGAAAAAAGGACGTCTATTCTGTTTGGGTACGTCGCTGAACGACTGCACAGTGACGCAGCAAAGCGACGCGTATCGCAAAAAATGGCCTGGTCATTGAGCAGCCAAATCTACCGGGGCTGAAGTGGTTAACCATAATGCACTCTATGGCAGGCTTAGAAGTGACATTAAGGGGTTAAGCCAGCTCACTATGAGAGAGGGGCGCAAAGTAGCCTTGGTGTCAGTAAATTGGAAACCGTTACAGGGAAAGCTTAAGGAAAGCTAACAAACTGTTGCGGGAGAGATTAGGGTCAGTTTTAAACTGTACATTAATTGTGAATGCTAGCTCTTTGGATAAACAACGCCTTTTTTTCTAATTGTTGTGGGCTTTTTTGACACTCATTTATTTTAATTTGAGGACACTGGTCTCTTTTAGCTGCTGTCCTGTCCAAAAAAAATATGTTTTTGCATTTGTTTAACCACTTCATTACCATAGGACATCCATGGATTTCCTTAGGTTGAAATGGTTATACCAGTATGATGCCTGTACCTGCAGACATCATCCTGGTATCAAAATTTGCAACTGCCCTTTCTCTTTATGGCAGAAGTGATTTAAGTGGCTAAATAGCCACTCCATCGCTTTTCCCCCACCCTTCTGCCGCCACTACCTTTCCCGGGCTCTGCTGTTCGCCAGTACTACACAGAGAGAGAGAGACTGACAATGTTCCTCCCTCTCTGTGACCCCAGAAACTAGAAGAGACAGGTTTCAGCTTTTTGTTTACCTAACTGTTAGCATCCAGTAAAGTAGCCGATCAGACTGATCTGTGTCTGATCGGCTGCATTGAAAACCAGAGGAGAAATTTGGGGTCTAATAAACCCCAGAACTCTCCATAAAGAGGACATTTTTTAATGGCCCATGATGTCACAAGAGATCTTGTTCATCCCTTGTGATAGTAATAGAGTTAATACAAACCAATGAAAGCCTTACTATAAAATTCTCACTGCCCTTGAAAATTGAACAGTTCTGCAACACCACCCTTGGATTAAGGGTATCACCCATACATGTTATTTAAAAAAAAATGTGCTTTAAAAATTGCCATCTGAATCTGTATGAAAAGATTTTTCTCCCTGCTGAATGATATTTGTTAAAAAAAAAAAAAATGGTATTTGTTCATGTGCCCTATTGTAACTTTTGCTTGACATTTTTGTCTTTTAGGCCTCATTCACACAGGCTATGAGGCCCATACACTGTGAATTGGCTATTTATTTATGCGGCTGGAGCAACTAGGTGCAGCCTGCAGACAGCCTATATTAGTCTACGGGAACGCAGACATTGTACGCACACTGCAACTTAATTTGACCCAGGTACCGGTGAGCAGCCCCGAACGCACACTGTAGCAGTCTAAATGACTGGACCCTTGAGGAAACTCAGGCAATTTTGTTTCTTTCTTCCTATTTCAAACTCCTTGAATATGACACCTGTCAGTCGTAC
Source organism: Rana kukunoris (assembly GCA_029574335.1). Lineage (NCBI taxonomy): Eukaryota > Metazoa > Chordata > Amphibia > Anura > Ranidae > Rana > Rana kukunoris. The sequence goes on along the minus strand of CM056060.1, from coordinate 105,917,307 downwards.
CCCCTGGGTAGATGATTCATAGGTTGAGATGCTCTGCGCCAGAACCCACAGGATTGATTATAACTGATAGGTATTTGACACCCAAGTATGGATTTGAAGAAGTATCATATTAATGTAAAACTAAAAACAAAACCTTTATTTTTTGTTAATAAAGGGTTATAACTCCTGTAATTTTTTTCTATGCCATCTGTGTCCCATTGAGAAGATTTCCCTTCACTTCCTGCCCTATAGTAAAAACAGCAAGGCACGTTTCACACTTCCCAGTGAGACTTCAACACAACTTGCATCCTACTTCTTCAAAAGAAGTCAATGCAAGTTGTGCCGAAGTAGGGTTTCCACCTCATCCCTTTAAAACCGAACACATATTAATTACACAGGTTCTATGGCTGATTAAGGTGGTAGTTAAACTCACTTGGTGCCTTATCTGCAGCCACAGAACCTGTGTAATTCATGTGTTTGGGTTTAAAGGGATGAGGTGGCAATCCTGTGCCAAAGTCATTCCTATTAGAGAGGTTCCATTGCACTTAATGGGGTGCGTCATGTGCTCTCATAGTCGAAGCGCATGTTGCATAGTTACATAGTTAGTCAGGTTGAAAAAAGACACAAGTCTATCCAGTTCAACCACAAAAAAATAAAATAAAATATTAATAATAACATACAATCCCATATGCCCAACTCCTCACCCACAGTTGATCCAGAGAAAGGCAAAAAACCCCAGCAAAGCATGATCCAATTTGCTTCAGCAGGGGAAAAAATTCCTTCCTGATCCCCCGAGAGGCAATCAGATATTCCGCCGGATCAACTTTACCTATAAATGTTAGTACACAGTTATATTATTATAAATTACATTTAGGAAAGAATCCAGGCCTTTCTTAAAGCAATCTACTGAGCTGGCCAGAACCACCCCTGGAAGGAGTCTATTTCACATTTTCACTGCTCTTACTGTGAAGAAACCTTTCCATATTTGCAGGTAAAATCTCTTTTCCTCTAGACGTGCCACCTTGTCTTTTGTGTTGACCGTAAAGTGAATAATTCAACACCAAGTTCACTATATGGACCCCTTATATATTTGTACATGTTGATCATATCCCCCCTTAATCTCCTCCTCTCAAGAGTGAATAAATTCAGTTCCTCTAATCTTTCCTCATAACTGAGCTCCTCTATGCCTCTTATCAGTTTGGTTGCCATTCTCTGCACTTTCTCCAGTGCCCCGATATCCTTTTTGAGAACTGGGGCCCAAAACTGAACTGCATATTCCAGATGAGGTCTTACTAATGATTTGTACAGGGGCAAAATTATATCTCTATCTCTGGAGTCCATACCTCTCCTAATAAAAGAAAGGACTTTGCTCCCTTTGCAAACCGCAGCTTGGCATTGCATGCCATTATTGAGCTTATGATCTACCAAAACCCCCAGATCCTTCTCCACTACAGATCCCCCCAGTTGAACTCCCCCTAGCATGTATGATGCATGCATATTCTTAGCCCCCAAGTGCATAACTTTACATTTATCAACATTAAACCTCATCTGCCACATAGTTGCCCATACCTCCCAACTTTCTGAGATGGGAATGAGGGACACCTATTAGCAAAAGTATGTCGGCAGAGGACACACCCCCTGCCCTGTCACCCCTCCATAACAGAGAATTGTTCCAAAAAAAAAAAAACTTGATAGGTTAAACCCACAGGTGCTTTTTTACCACTACGATTTATATTGGCTTTTAGAATTTACAAATGCAGCAATTTAGAAATTGGATGAAAGGTTTAGCACTGGAAAAAACTATTTAAAAGATAAAGAGTGCGTTGTATATACAGCTATATAGATCATACCAAAATGAGGGACGAATAAGGTGAAAAGAGAGACGGAGGGACTTTGTTCTGCATGAGGGCCAGTCTCTCGAAATCAGGGGCAGTTGGAAGCTATGCATGTCGAACCAGTGTGAACTGGGCCTAAGTGAGAAGGGATCCCTGACGCATAGCTGTGAAAACGAAACTCTCTCAATCAATATTATTAGTTTTAAATCCTAATGCTGCAATAGTAAATAGATAGGTCTGTATATTATATTTACTTGTTTTGGACTTTTTTAAACATTTCTTCAGTTGTTCAAGACAGCTTCAACGGAATTCCGATGAAAAAATCCTTTGGATTTTATACCATCGGATACTCCGATCGTGTGTACACGGCATAAGGCATACCTGTAGGTGCAAGAAATATCTCCTTAACCGTGCAGGTATATTTCCAAGAAAGACGGCACTGATGTCTACGTTGCATCATGCCATTAGTGGTGGCTCCCGCCATGGGCGTCCGCTGAACTTTTTTCAGGGGGTGGGGGCATCATTTTAAGGTCATCCATGCTCGGCCCCTTTTTGGCAATGTCATGAAGGGGAGGGGCTTGGTCATTATCACAAAAAGCGCAGGCATGCAAAGGTTTGAGAAACCTGATGCAACTATTAAGCAACTAGGAACTTTGAATAACAATATCATAAAAAAGGAAATAACAACCCCCAAGATCAGTGCCAGTTTCTGCAATAACAATCTCCAGCTTTGCTGTTAGTTTCCGCAATAAAAATCGCCAGCATTGGTGTCAGTAGCAACAACAATAACCCCCACATCGGGGCAGATTTCTAGAATAAAAACTTTAGCATCTGTACCAATGTACATAATAATGACCCTCAGCAGTCAGCACTCATGTCAGTTTCCTCACTCAAAACTCCCAGCATTTGGTGTCATTTTCTGCAATAATTGCCCACAGCATAGATGGGAGGATATCAGGTTAGACACTTCTTAATGGCTCAGTCCCTAGGAACTTTAATGGATAATGGCCAAGAGGCCCTCTTACCAGACCTGGTGAAACCGCAATAGTGATCTCTCTGGCTAGACGTTCACTCACTCTGGGTTTACTGGGGTGACTCTAGTCAGTCAGCATGCCTGTACCCTGGCAGCGGCTCGGTCTTTCCCCCTTTCTGGTGGTGCGGGTACAGCGGGGCTCCCTCTCTGGTGGTGCGGGTACAGTGGGGCTCTCTCTCTGGTGGTGCGCTTACAGTGGGGCTCTCTCTCTGGTGGTGCGGGTACAGCGGGGCTCCCTCTCTGGTGGTGTGGTTACAGCGGGACTCTCTCTCTGGTGGTGCGGGTAAAGCGGGACTCCCTTCCTGGTGGTGCGGGTACAGCGTGACTCCCTCTCTGGTTGTGTGGGTACAGCGTGGCTCTCTGGTTGGTGCGGGTACAGGGTGGCTCTCTGGTTGGTGCGGGTACAGCGTGACTCTCTGGTTGGTGTGGGTACAGCGTGACTCTCTGGTTGGTGCGGGTACAGCGGGGCTCTCTGGTTGGTGCGGGTACAGCGTGGCTCTCTGGTTGGTGCGGGTACAGCGTGGCTCTCTGGTTGGTGCGGGTACAGCGTGGCTCTCTGGTTGGTGCGGGTACAGCGTGGCTCTCTGGTTGGTGCGGGACAGCGTGGTTCTCTGGATGGTGCGAGTACAGCGTGACTCTATGGTTGGTGCGAGTACAGCGTGACTCTCTGGTTGGTGCAGATACAGCGTGACTCTCTGGTTGGTGCGGGTATAGCGTGACTCTCCGGTTGGTGCGGGTACAGCGTGGCTCTCTGCATGGTGCGGGTACAGCGTGGCTCTCTGCATGGTGCGGGTACAGCGTGGCTCTCTGCATGGTGCGGGTACAGCGTGGCTCTCTGCATGGTGCGGGTACAGCGTGGCTCTCTGCATGGTGCAGGTACAGCGTGGCTCTCTGGTTGGTGCGGGTACAGCATGGCTCTCTGGTTGGTGCGGGTACAGCGTGGCTCTCTGTTTGGTGCGGGTATAGCGTGGCTGTCTAGTTGGTGCGGGTACAGCGTGGCTCTCTGGTTGGTGCGGGTACAGCGTGGCTCTCTGGTTGGTGCGGGTACAGCGTGGCTCTCTGGTTGGTGTGGGTACAACGTGGCTCTCTGGTTGGTGTGGGTACGGCGTGGCTCTCTGGTGGTGCGGGTACAGCGTGGCTCTCTGGTGGTGTGGGTACAGCGTGGCTCTCTGGTTGTGTGGGTACATCGTGGCTCTCTCTCTCTCTCTCTCTCTCTCTCTAGCTTCCCCCAGCATGAGCACAGTATTCTCTTTTTTCCTTTTGTAACCCCCCCCCCCAGCAGAGTGCTTGCATGCTGTGGGCTCTAGCATGGTGTCTGTGGACACGCTGGGGCCGCCACTCTTAAGGGACTACATTTCCCATGATGCCCCCAGTCCCCAGAGTCTTCTGATTGGCCCTCTGCTGTGGCCAATCATGGCAAGGAAAGCAGGAAGCAAGGCGGAAGCACGACAAATCCAATTAGAGCCGCTCTCTTTCTTCTAGCTCCAGTTGACAGAGGGGGGGGGGGGCGATAGGGGGAGATATACAGTACAGACTGCCCGAGGCTCTCCTCTCCATGTCACAGCGCCGCTGCCGAGTTCTCTGGTAAATGGAGCAGTGGCGCAGGGAGAGGAGAGACGCGGGCTGTCTGTACTGTATATCTCCCCTGATCGCCCCCCAGCTGAAGCTAGAAGGGAGAGAGCGGCTCTAATGGAATTCGTTGTGCCGCCGCCTTGCTTCCTGCTGTTTTTCTCCCTGAGAATCATGGCACTGATTTCTAGGGGGGGGGGGCAAACGCCCTCCCTTGCCCTATGGAGCGTACGCCCATGGCTCTCATGCTTATGCGCAGGAGTGACATCATAGCAATAGTAAATAGATAGGTCAGTATATTATATTTACTTGTTTTGGACTTTTTTAAACATTTCTTCAGTTGTTAAGACAGCTTCAACGGAATTCCGATGAAAAAATCCTTTAGATTTTATACCATCGGATACTCCGATCGTGTGTACACGGCATAAGGCATACCTGTAGGTGCAAGAAATATCTCCCCTAGCCTGCACGGTTAAGGAGATATTAACAAGAAAGATGGCACTGATGTCTACGTTGCATCATGCCGTTTGTGGTGGCTCCCGCCATGGGCGTTCGCTGAACTTTTTTCAGGGGGGGGGGGGGGCATCATTTTAAGGTCATCCATGCTCGGTCCATTTTTGACAATGTCATGAAGGGGAGGGGCTTGGTCATTATCACAAAATGCGCAGGCATGCATAGGTTTGAGAAACCTGATGCAACTATCAAGCAACTAGGAACTTTGAATAACAATATCATAAAAAAGGAAATAACAATCCCCAGGATCAGTGCCATTTTCTGCAATAACAATCGACAGCTTTGCTGTTAGGTTCCACAATAAAAATCGCCAGCATTGGTGTCAGTAGCAACAACAATAACCCCCACATCGGGGCAGATTTCTAGAATAAAAACTTTAGCATCTGTACCAATGTACATAATAATGACCCTCAGCACTAGTGTCCGTTTCCTCACTCAAAACTCCCAGCATTTGGTGTCATTTTCTGCAATAATTGCCCCCAGCATAGATGGGAGGATATCAGGTTAGACACTTCTTAATGGCTCAGTCCCTAGGAACAGTAATGGATAATGGCCAAGAGGCCCTCTTACCAGACCTGGTGAAACAGTAATAGTGATCCCTCTGGCTAGATATTCACTCACTCTGGGTTAACTGGGGTGACTCTAGTCAGTTGTGTAGCATGCCTGTACCCTGGCAGCGGCTCAGTCTTTCCCCCTTTCTGGTGGTGCGGGTACAGCAGGGCTCCCTCTCTGGTGGTGCGGGTACAGCGGAGCTCCCTCTCTGGTGGTGCGGGTACAGTGGGGCTCTCTCTCTGGTGGTGCGCTTACAGTGGGGCTCTCTCTCTGGTGGTGCGGGTACAGCGGGGCTCCCTCTCTGGTGGTGTGGTTACAGCGGGACTCTCTCTCTGGTGGTGCGGGTAAAGCGGGACTCCCTTCCTGGTGTTGCGGTTACAGCGGGGCTCTCTCTCTGGTGGTGCGGGTACAGCGTGACTCCCTCTCTGGTTGTGTGGGTACAGCGTGGCTCTCTGGTTGGTGCGGGTACAGGGTGGCTCTCTGGTTGGTGCGGGTACAGCGTGACTCTCTGGTTGGTGTGGGTACAGCGTGACTCTCTGGTTGGTGCGGGTACAGCGGGGCTCTCTGGTTGGTGCGGGTACAGCGTGGCTCTCTGGTTGGTGCGGGTACAGCGTGGCTCTCTGGATAGTGCGGGTACAGCGTGGCTCTCTGGTTGGTGCGGGACAGCGTGGTTCTCTGGATGGTGCGAGTACAGTGTGACTCTCTGGTTGGTGCGAGTACAGCATGACTCTCTGGTTGGTGCAGGTACAGCGTGACTCTCTGGTTGGTGCGGGTATAGCGTGACTCTCCGGTTGGTGCGGGTACAGCGTGGCTCTCTGCATGGTGCGGGTACAGCGTGGCTCTCTGCATGGTGCGGGTACAGCGTGGCTCTCTGCATGGTACGGGTACAGCGTGGCTCTCTGCATGGTGCAGGTACAGCGTGGCTCTCTGGTTGGTGCGGGTACAGCATGGCTCTCTGGTTGGTGCGGGTACAGCGTGGCTCTCTGTTTGGTGCGGGTATAGCGTGGCTGTCTAGTTGGTGCGGGTACAGCGTGGCTCTCTGGTTGGTGCGGGTACAGCGTGGCTCTCTGGTTGAATGAATGAAGAATGAATGAAGAACTTGTATAGCGCAGCACATGCAAAGTAAATTGCCTCTGGGCGCTTGTTGTTCCTGTCTCCTTTGAGATCAAAAGAGATGAGTCTTAATCTTTCTCCTGAAGACTAAGTAGTTCTCCTCCAGTCGAATGCTGGCTGGTAAGGCGTTGGTGCGGGTACAGCGTGGCTCTCTGGTTGGTGTGGGTACAACGTGGCTCTCTGGTTGGTGTGGGTACAGCGTGGCTCTCTGGTGGTGCGGGTACAGTGTGGCTCTCTGGTGGTGTGGGTACAGCGTGGCTCTCTGGTTGTGTGGGTGCATCGTGGCTCTTTCTCTCTCTCTCTCTCTCTAGCTTCCCCCAGCATGAGCACAGTATTCTCTTTTTTCCTTATGTAACCCCCCCCCAGCAGAGTGCTTGCATGCTGTGGGCTCTAGCATGGTGTCTGTGGACACGCTGGGGCCGCCACTCTTAAGGGACTACATTTCCCATGATGCCCCCAGTCCCCAGAGTCTTCTGATTGCCCCTCTGCTGTGGCCAATCATGGCAAGGAAAGCAGGAAGCAAGGCGGAGGCACGACAAATCCAATTAGAGCCGCTCTCTTTCTTCTAGCTCCAGTTGACAGAGGGGGGGGGGGGGGGCGATAGGGGGAGATATACAGTACAGACAGCCCAAGGCTCTCCTCTCCCTGTCACAGCGCCGCTGCCGAGTTCTCTGGTAAATGGAGCAGTGGCGCAGGGAGAGGAGAGACGCGGGCTGTCTGTACTGTATATCTCCCCTGATCGCCCCCCAGCTGAAGCTAGAAGGGAGAGAGCGGCTCTAATGGAATTCGTTGTGCCGCCGCCTTGCTTCCTGCTGTTTTTCTCCCCGAGAATCATGGCACTGATTTCTAGGGGGGGGGGGCAAACGCCCTCCCTTGCCCTATGGAGCGTACGCCCATGGCTCTCATGCTTATGCGCAGGAGTGACATCATCCCTGCTCCGGAAGTCACCCGGGGTATCATAGCGGCGAAAGGAGGAGGTGTCCTAGGACCGGGGGTTTCGTTCTCAGGTAAGTAATTCATAATGAGCTAGTATGCTATGCATACTAGCTCATTATGCCTTTGTCTTGCAGAGGTTTTTTTTAATGATATGATATGATATGTTATGATATGAGTTGTAATTTTTTACATATGTTTTTGCAGACAGGAATAATCTCCCTCCCATAAAAAAGTATTAGAAATGCATCGAAAATATCGCACACCCAATTTTGGACGTTCCAATTGAATTTCATGTCTTGTTATTGGGTTTGTGGGATAATGGAGATGTATTCCCAAGCAATATGATTTAGCGTTTGATACTGTCAGCTGTTTTTTCTTCAAATATGCTGTTCTCAAACTTTTGTAATAATAAATATCTTGGGCTAGATTCAGGTACGGCCGCGTAAAAATGTGCGGGCGTAGCGTATCCCATTTACGCTACGCCTCCGCAAATTTTACGGGCAAGTGCTGTATTCACAAAGCACTTGCCTGTAAAGTTGCGGCGGCGTAGCGTAAATGACCCGGCCTAATTCAAATTCGGCGGGTAGGGGGGCGTGTATCAGGCCGAACGAACTGCGCATGCACCAGGCCAGAACGTAGCCCAGTGCGCATGGTCCAAATCACGTCGGAAATAGTCAATGAAAATGACGTGAACGTCACTTACGCAAAGCCCTTTTTGCGAACGTTTTATGTAAACGACGGGAAAAATTACGTCGGCGTGCCATCCATACATAACATTGGCTGCGCCTCATACAGCAGGGGTAACATTACGCCGGAGTTACGCTAATGCAAACAACGTAAAACAAATGCGCAGGCCGGGCGTACGTTCGGGAATTGGCGTATTACGCTCATTTGCATATTTTACATGGGAAAGCCACCTAGTGGCCAGCGTAAATATGAATGAATGAATGAATGAATGAATGAATGAAAAACTTATATAGCGCAGCACATGCGAAGTAAATCGCCTCTGGGCGCTTGTTGTTCCTGTCTCCTTTGAGATCAAAAGAGATGAGTCTTAATCTTTCTCCTGAAGACCAAGTAGTTCTCCTCCAGCCGAATACTCGCTGGTAAGGCGTTCCATAGTTTGGGACCTTGGACAGCGAATCTCCTATCACCTTTGGACTTGTATCTGGCTTTCGGTATCTGAAGCCGATTTTGATTGATGGATCGAAGGATACGATTGGGCTTGTGAACTTTTAATTTTTCGCATAGATAATGGGGAGCATTCCCATGGATACATCTATGCGTTAGACAGAGAGCTTTAAAGGTGATTCTGTCTTTAACTGGTAGCCAGTGAAGAGATCTCAGTGAAGGTGAGATTGATTCCCAGGGTTTTTTCCCAGTCACAAGTCTGGCGGCCGTATTTTGAACGACTTGCAGACGAGCGATTTGGTACTTGGGGAGTCCGAGGTAAAGGGCATTTGCATAGTCCAGTCTGGAGTTTACAATTGCTCCCACCACGACCGCTATGTCTTTCTTGGGAATAAATGGCGTGAGTCTGCGTAGTAGGCGCAGCAGATGGTGAGACCCGCTGACTACTGACCCTATTTGTGCGTTCATTGTCATGTCGGAGTCAAAGATGACCCCAAGACTTTTGACTTTGGCGCTAGGGGTGATGATTTTGCCCAGAATGGGCGGGGGGATCCAGGTTATTGTCGCTAGATTCCTACGCTTGGCGTGAAACAGAATAAGTTCTGTTTTTGCTCCATTGAGTTTGAGATAACTCTTTGTCATCCAGTCCTCTACCAAAGAGAGGCATGTCTCTAGGTTGAGGTGGTGATCCTTTTTATTGCAAATGCGGAAGTACAGTTGCGTGTCGTCTGCATAAGAGTGATATAGCAGTTTTTGGCTGCTGATGATGTCAAAGAGAGGACGCACATAAATGTTGAATAACATTGGCGACAGGGGAGATCCTTGAGGGACCCCGCACGATAATGTGCGTTGTTCAGAAGAGAAGGGTCCTAGCTTCACTGTTTGCGATCTGTTTTCCAAAAAAGAGGAGAACCAGGATAGATCGCTTTTTGCGACTTTGGCTATTTTAGCCAGTCGAGACAATAACAGCTTGTGATCAACTGTATCAAAGGCTGCGCTTAGGTCCAGCAGAACCAGAAGAGAAGATTCTCCTTCGTCTGCGGCCTCGAGAACGTCGTCCCATATCTTGAGCAATGCTGTTTCCGTCCCGTATCCGGGACGGAATCCTGATTGAAATGGGTCAAGTAAGTTGTGGGTATCTAGATGCTGTTGCAGCTGCTGTACCACTGCTTTCTCCATTACCTTGGAGAGAACAGTTAGGCCTGTTATGGGGCGCCAGTTGAGTGGATCCTTAGGATCCAAAGTGGCTTTCTTCAAGATAGGTTGAATGAAGCCCTCCTTCAGCTGGGAGGGCATTAGGCCCTCCCTGAAGGATTGGTTGATAAGCTGCGTGACAGGAGGTGCCAGGATGTCGGCGCATTCCTTCAGCAGTTTGGTGGGGATAATATCATTTGGCGCAGTGCTGTTGCGCAGAGTGCCGATGATATTTTTAGTGGTCTGAATGGAGATGGGTTCGAGCGTGAACTCACCAGACTGTGGTGAATTGCTGTCGGTGCTGTGTAAACGACTACGGGGGGGGCTGGGAGAGAAATTGTTTTGCTGAATGCTTTGCCGGATTGCCCCAATTTTGTTAATGAAGCAATCCGATAACTCATCGCAAAATTCTTGTGTATCCAAGTTGGGGGCCTCAAGACATCTTGGATTCATGGTCTGAGTGACCAGTTTGAAGAGTTCGCGGGGGCGATTTAGGGCACCCTTGATAGCCTCGGAAAAATAGTTTTTCTTGGCTTCGAAGATTTGCTTGTAGTATTTTCTGGTAATTGCTTTGTAGACCGAGAGGTTCTCGTCTGAAGAGCTTCTTTTCCAGGCTGCTTCTGCCCTTCTGCGCTCTTGCTTCAGTAACGCCAGCTGGTTGTTGAACCAGCCGGAGTTATTTTTCCTGATCTGGGTCTTTCGTTTCGGCGCTATCAAGTCAGCTGACTGCAATAGTGCTGTGTTTATGGCCTCCAGTGTTTCTTCCGCTGTTTGGTGCGGCTGAATTGTGTTTATTTTTCCCCCTAACGTGGCTTTGAAGAGTTCCGAGTGGAGCTTCTTCTGACATCTGGTCCAGTGTGTTGTCACTGGATTTGATGTTTTAGTTAAGGGGGGGAATTCGGAAATAATGAATTTAATTGCATGGTGATCTGTCCATGGCAATGGTTCATTTTCCAAGATTTTTATTTCCAGATCTTGTCTGAAAATAAGATCGAGCGTATGACCTGAAGCATGTGTGGGCCCACATACTAGTTGCTGAAGCCCTAATCCTTCCAGGTGGTTGATGCAGGAGTCGGCAATGGGGTCTTGCGGGGAGTTGGCCCAGAGATTGAAGTCCCCGAGCAGCAACAGGTGTTTGCTGTTCAGGGTATAAGTGGAGATAAAGTCCGTCAAAGATGGGAGCAGCTGCGATTTGGGGCCAGGTGGCCTATAGCAGAGTAGAATCCTGACGGACTCCTGGCCGTTTACTTGCAGTTGAAGAGTAAGGGTTTCCATGAATGGAAGAGGGTTTTGGAGGCTTGGTTTTGTGATCGCAAGATGCATCTTATGGATCACCGCCAGTCCTCCTCCTCTTTGCCCTATTCTGTTTTCCGTAATAATCCGGTAGTTTTCTGGCACCAATTCTCCTAGAATGGTGTTACAGTCGGCTGTGAGCCAGCTCTCTGTAATAAAGAGGCAGTCTAAGTCATGTTGTAATAAGAAATCGTGGATTTCTAATCGGTGCATTAATCTAAATATGCATCTAAGATACGACGGCGTATCTCAATATGAGCATACGCTTAAATCTGCGATGGCTCAGAGTAGGACTTACGACAGCGTATCTACTAATACGCCCGTCGTAAGCCTACCTGAATCTAGCCCCCTGAGTTTCCTTATGTGAATGCTTATTTTGGAATGCCAGTAAAGTCCTGTTCATTCTTTTGGGTTGTTTAGCTGTTTTAGCAAACAATGACTTTTTATGGAGTCTTCAGCCACTTAAATAATCAGACACACGCCACATTTATTTGTACATTTTTTTAAATACAGTTCAGATTGGTATCATGGCTCAGGTTATTGATTATCCACAAAGGAAACTTCATCTTCTTCCCCCATTTGCATTGTCAGGATGATTCAAGCCGCCATCATTGGACACATTTGAAGTTTTCAATCAAAATAACCCAGGGCAGTAAACCTCTAAATACAATCTCAGTGCCTGTAATGTGAAACCACAATTATATATAATTTTTATTGCTAATTTCATTTAAATTGCAAATGATATCTTACAAGTTAGCTGCTAATTTTTATATTTAATTAACCCTCTAAGCCACCATCGAAAACAGCACTAACATGTTTTGAAGTATTGAAGCTGAGTAAAAATATAATGCACTAGTCTCTCGAGCCAATTATCTCCCAGGCAGATATTCATAGCCCATCATTAATTACCCATCAATTATTCAGAGGCAATAAATGAGAATTTTAATGGAGATTTTCACTCATGTTGGTGTAACCTTGATCTCGCATTTGTAATAGTGCAGCCAGGGGCAATTGCAGGATTTGGGTAAGGGGGAAATTTCTCTCTCATTTTTATAAAATGTGTATGTACTATATTTGGAAAAATAAAGAATAAAGTAGTTACAAAAAATATGTACATCACTTAACCACATCAGCCCCGGAAGAATTTACACCCTTCCTGACCAGAACACTTTGTCGCGATACGGCACTGCGTCGCTTTAACTGACAATTGCGCGGTCGTGCGACGTTGCACCCAAACAAAATTGACGTCCTTTTTTTCCACACAAAATAGAACTTTCTTTTGGTGGTATTTGATCACATTTGCGGTTTTTATTTTTTGCGCTATAAATAAAAAAAGAGCAACAATTTTGAAAAAAAAAGCTATATTTTTTACTTTTTGCTATAATAAATGATGAGGCTGCATTTATGGACACTGGTGAAGCTGCATTTATGGCTGCAAAATCTGGTGATTTACTGTGTCGAATGCGGCTGACAAATCCAAGAGAATGAGGATTGAGTGGGCCCCACGGTCCGCGTCGACCAGTAGATGGTCCATGACATCCAGCAACGCCGTCTCTGTCCCATGTTTGGGTCGGAAACCGGACTGCCATTTGTCGAACAGATTGCCCTCCTCCATGAAAAGCTGCAGCTGACCACAGACTACCTTCCCTGTTATCTTGGCTGGAAAGGATAGCCCTGTAATAGGCCTGGACTTCTCCGGGTCAGAGGGATCGGTACCACTTTTTTTTAAAATAGGAGTAACAATTGCCTGTTTAAAAAATCTAGGGACGGTACCATCCACTAGAGAGCAATTGATAAGATCAGTTAAAACTGGGGCTAAAATAACACGGGCTTCTTTAAACACCTGGCCTGGACACGGGTCGGAGGGAGGTGCTGAAGCCTTAGATTTAGCAATTAAATCCAAGACTTCTATGGCTGAAACTGTCCTAAAATCAAATTCTGAAACCAGAGTTTCAGGTATCCTTACCGCCGACAAGGGTGACCTCGTCACCTCCAGTTCGGCACTCATCTGGCCTTCAAGGCCCTTATATATTTTAATTATTTTATTCACAAAAAAGTCTGCAAACTCTTGGGCTTTCTCTTTAGAAGCCTTCACCTCCAGCTGGGCTGCCTGTGGACTGGCAAAATTCCTCACTATCCTAAACAACTCCTGAGAGTTATTGCCTGCAGCCTCAATCCTGGATGATATATAAGATATTTTTGCACGTACAATTGCCGCTTTATAACCGTGCATAAACATTCTCCATTTTAGGAGATTAGGTTTGGACTGGTTTTTCCGCCACGTTCTTTCCAGGGCTCGTCCCTTTTTCCTTAACCCCTTCCCTACCGCCGTATAGGGGAATCACGTCATGGTGATCCCCTTGCCGATGAGACAGGACGTTGCACAACGTCCTGTCTTCACGGCGTTCTAGCGGCCGGGCACCCGCGATTTCCGGAAATCACGGCAGGAGTGTGGATCTGTGTGTGTAAACACACAGATCCACCTCCTGTCAGCGGTGAGGAGACTGATGTGTGTTCCCAGTACAGAGGAACACACATCGATCTCCTCCCCCTGTGAGTCCCCCTCCCCCTACAGTTAGAACATACTTTTAGGACACATTTTAACCCCTTCAGCGCCCCCTAGTGTTAACCCCTTCCCTGCCAGTCACATTTACACAGTAATTAGTGCAGTTTTATAGCAATAATCGCTGTGTAAATGTGAACGGTCCCAAAAACGTGTCAAAAGTGTCCGATATGTCCGCCGCAACGTCACGGTCACAAAAAAAAAAACGCAGATCGCCGCCATTACTAGTAAAAAAAAAAAAAAAAAAATGCCATAAATCTATCACCTATTTTGTAGACGCTATAACTTTTGCGCAAACCAATCAATATACGATTATTGCGTTTTTTTTTTACCAAAAATACGTAAAATACGTATCGGTCTAAACTGAGGGGAAAAAAAGTTTTTTTAAAAAAAAATATTGTGAGATGTATTAAATAAAAAGGAAAAAATATTGTGTTTTTTTTTAAATTGTCGCTCTTCTTTTGTTTATAGCGCAAAAAATAAAAACCGCAGAGATGATCAAATACCACCAAACGAAAGCTCTATTTGTGTGGGGAAAAAAACATAATGATTTAATTTGGGTACAGTATTGCCTGACCGGGCAATTGTCATTCAAAGTGCAACAGCGCTGAAAACTAAAAATTGGTCTGGGCAGGAAGGGGGTGAAAATGCCCTGTATGGAAGGGGTTAAGTCAGCCAGATCAGGAGAAAACCAGTCTGCTGAGCCCAGTTTTCTACCTTTTTTTGCTTTTCGGGGACTGTACTGGAGCTACTTTATCCAGGGCTGCTATTATACCATAATGCAGCATCTGCAAAAACTCATCTGTTTTTGTTTTAACTTCTAAGTTATGGGCTAACTCTGTTGCGAAGTGTTGATTAAATAGCTCTTGGGGGAAGTCTTTAAAACTTCGGAAGGTAGCATCTTTATGCTGAGTAGTGATGAGCGGAATACGCCATATTCGATTTCGCGATATTTCGCGAATATTTTGAAGAATATTCGCGAATATTCGTTAATATCGAATATTCATGATATTTTATAAAAAAAAAAAAAAATTGCGAAATTTCGCTATTTTTTTTTTGGATAAAATATCACGAATATTTGATATTTACGAATATTCGCTATATTTTATGAAAAAAAAAAAATTGCGAAATTTCGCATTGACGAAATTTCGCATTGACGAAATTTCACATTGGCGAAATTTCGCATTTTTTTTTTTATTATTTATAAAATATCACGAAAAAAAAAATATCACGAAAAAAAAAAATTGCGAAATTTCGCTAATGTGAAATTTCGCTAATGCGAAATTTCGCTAGTGCGAATGCGAAATTGATTGCGAAATTGATTGCGAAAAAAATATGAATATTCGAAATAGCGAATATTCGCCGCGATATTCGAGTTATTCGCCAATACTCGAATATGCAATATTCGTAGCGAATATTCGCAATGCGAATATTCGTGAGCAACACTAATGCTGAGCTCCTTCATTATCGCCCCCACCTGGAAGATCTATATCAAACAATAAAATTGCATGATCAGACCAAGGGTAGGGGGCCACATTCCGCAGGGATATAGCTATATCCCTGAAAAGTATTACATCCAGAGTATGTCCCAACATATGAGTAGGTTCCGTCTTCAGGATGGATAGGTCCAGCTCATCTCCTCTTTGACGGAAAAGACAAGTTTCAGCTAAATCTGGTTTGTCTAACCACACATTAAAATCACCAACAGAAGTGTAGGGGCAGACTTACAAAGGGCATTATCCGCCCAGGTCCAGAAAAACTCTAGTGCCAAAGTTTTTTTGGCAGGGGAAATGTATATAATATGTATATCATAAAAAATATTAGCTGCACATTCTAGTTGCAGGGACAGAATTTCACAACCCATTTCCTGAGTTTCATTCCTTTTTTTAATAGTAAAAACATCCTTAAAGATAATAGCAGACCCACCTTCCCACCCATTAACCCTATTTTAAGTAAATATCTTGTACCCCGACGGTACTGCTGCGGATAAAGCGGGGATACTCAGCCATGTTTAGGTTATACATATACAAGAAATCACAATCATGTTCATTAATTACATCAAAAATATTGTTTCTTTCTCGTACATCACGGGACACAGAGCGGCATATTCATTACTATATGGGTTATATGGAGTACCTTCAGGTGTGGACACTGGCAATCTCAAACAAACAGGAAGTCCCTCCCTATATAACCCCCTCCCCTAGAGGGAGTCCCTCAGTTTTTTCGCGAGTGTCTTAGGTGTTGGTCACGGAATAGCTTTGCTCCACATCCTTGGGATTAAGGGCGGGCTAACCGGATCTGTCCAAGGAGCCTCAGTGCCAAAGTGGACAGTACCCGGGCCCCAAACCGTGGGGTTTTGCCTATAATGCTCCTCTTTGGAGGGCTGGACCCTGGGCCCAGGACTTGGAGTTTGTAAAGACCATAAGTTCCTGTTTGCCAGGGTGCTATATAGGTCCAGGACAGTGGGTACCTTCATAGGACCCCAGGGCCTGAAG
This sequence comes from Rana kukunoris, assembly GCA_029574335.1. Lineage (NCBI taxonomy): Eukaryota > Metazoa > Chordata > Amphibia > Anura > Ranidae > Rana > Rana kukunoris. Next base: position 105,901,101 of record CM056060.1, on the reverse strand, counting down.
GTCTACTACGCTACCCACGGAGATGGGAGGAGATTGGACCGTTTTGCAAAACGTCCTGCGGCATGGAGCAGGTAAGAGGGGAGCCTGCGGGACTTGGTTCGACAGCAGGCTCTCCAGGGGAGATCTTAAGGGGGGTAGCCTGAGTATGCTCTGCATTGGCACCATGGTCATTATGTCTGATAGACAGGATGCCCTGAAATGTTTCCCCCCCATAACTTGATCCCCCTACCTATCTATGTATGTTTGCTAGCTACCTGCTGCTCGCTGGTTGAAGATCTTTTAAAAAAAAAAAAAAAAAAAAAAAAAGATCTGTCTGTAGGCTAAAGGGACTCCTTAGGGGCCTGTGTTAGCCTTACCTTGCCGGGATTCAAATCTGCCGCCTGATGCGTCCTCCAACCTGCATTCCTGGGCTCCAGAGTGCGTCTCCTCCTGGGCTCTCCTCCCCCGACAGTCGCGCGCGCGCACGTGCACGCGCGCATGCATATAGAAAATTTTCGCGCCGTTCGGGAGGGGGGGGGGTGGGGGCGGGGAGTGTGACTGCAGTGTAGAGTGGGCGTGCCTTTAATTGCTGTTATACACAGCAGGCGCGTTCTTAGCTCAGTTCAAAGCTGAGCTGGAGAGAGAGCGGACGTAGAGCTGGCAGCACAGTGACTCCCGGTGGCGAGAAGGGGTACTACATACTGGAGTCAGCTCCAATACTTTTTGTTAAGCCAAAATCCCCTTGGCAACAGGTTGAATGCTGGCAAACATGTTGGGGGTGGGGCTGTATGTGGTGAATAATATATAAAAGAAAACATACTGAGCCCCACCGGTTTTGGGGCATTAGTGATCCTATTGTCCCCTAAACCTTATTTTTTTGTACTCCTGGCTATAACAGTCTGTTGTTGTAAGCGGAGTCCTTCGGTTTTGTATTATGGCTTCCAAGGGTTCAGGATCAAAACAAAAAAATAAAAAAAAATAAAGAGAAAAGGCAAAGACAAAGGGGTTCCTCCTCTGGTTCTGATAATATGCCAATACTTTCCCCACAGGTTATTCCTATAGGGGTCACCCTGGATAAGCCATTAAGGGGGTCTGGTGCTGAGGCTGGCCCAGGTCGGCCCAACCCTGTGTTATCACAGAGGAGATGCTAGCCGTCACCCTAGGGGGGCTAGAGAAAAGAGGTTAACAGCTATGATCGCTGGCTCCTTTTCTGGCAAGAAGCGGACTAGATCCCCATCGCCAAAAGGGACAGAACCTAGAGGATCTACCACTGTAGAATCGTTTTCAGCCTCCCAGGCGGAGAGTCTGTGGGTCCAGTCTTTGACAGACATGGCCCGCTTGGCATTCAATTTGCCATTTCCAGAGCCTCAGGTTCCTGCGGTATCCTCTTTGGGTTCTTTTAAAAGCGCCTTTAAGCAACGCAGCTTTTCTGGCCCATCCTCTGTTAGAGGAATTGGTTTTTCCAGGATTGGGACGACCGGACAGAATTTTTTCTGCCACCTAAAGCTGACGAGAGGGTAGTCTTTATGCACGTCTGCCAGGAAATATTTGTGCTTGCAGGCACTCTTTCCCCTGACCAAGTGCTCTTTAAAAGGGGCCCGGATGGTTCAGTTGGTAGAGCATCGGACTTTTGATCTGAGGGTCCAGGGTTCAGGTCCCGGTTCGGGCACTGCTTTTCAACTACCCGTGAGGTCCTTGAGGCCGCATCTCCCGGAAAGCGCCCGATCTCGTCTGATCTCGGAGGCTAAGCAGGGTAGGGCCTGGTTAGTGCCTGGATGGGAGACCACCTGGAAGGTTTTCTGTTATTTACCCTATGGAAAAGACATTTTTCTAAAGAAAGGGGGCGCTCCCAACGGTGGACGCAGCCATCTCATGGGTGAATAAATCATTAACTGGCCTAAGGGGAAACATACAAATGTTTAAGGTCCCGGTCGATAAACGTTTAGAGACACTTTTTCCAGCATCCCTGGCTACAGCCAGCAGTGGCTACAATTGGAGTTTTTTTCAGGCATTAAGGAACCAGACAAAACAGATGCTTAGACATCCCTGCCCGATAGGCAGAGGAGTTATTGGATATTCCCAGAGCTCTGTGCTTTGCGGTAGAGGCTATAAAAAGACTCCATCCAGCAGGCGTCTCGTTGTCACTATTTTTAGTCCATATGAGAAGGCTCTTTTGGTTGAAGAACTGGGCGGCCGAGCCCCATGTAAAAGACTGCTGGCAGGTTTGCCCTTCCATGGAAAGATCTGGATAAATACATTCAGACTGTTTCAAGTGGCAAAGGTACCCTTTTACCAGTCAAAGGAAGTTCCGGGGTCCTGCGTTTAAAAGGGCAGCTCCCCCCGGTTCCAGGGCCCTCAAATTCCAGGCAGTACGGACCTCCTGCGCGATCAAACTTTTAACAATGGATCGCAAGGACAGGCCTCTGGGGATCGGTCCCCGACAGAGGGGGTCCGATCATCTGTGGCCGCAGGCTACAGATTAGAATTTCTAAAATTTCCTCCACAAGGAAGGCCTCAATGCGGGCAGCATTGGATCACCTGCTTTACCAGGGCATAATGGTAGAGGTACCAGCCCAAGAACAGGGGCTAGGTTTCTATTCCAATCTGTTTGTCATACCAAGGCTCATCGGCAAGGTCAGACCAATTTTGGACCTAAAAGGTTTAAGGGTTCGCTCTTTCCGGATAGAATCCGTTTGGCCAGCAGCCGCCACACTCCAGAAGGATCAGGCTTCTATAGACATAAAGGAGGGTTACCTTCATGTACCAGGTCTTTCAGCCACATCAAATATTTTTGTTTTTACGCTTCGCAGTGATACAGCGTCACTTCCAATTTGTGGCGCCCCCCTTCGGGCTGGCTATGGCCCCCGGGTATTCACGAAGGTCCTAGCTCCTATTCTAGTCAGTCCAAAGGATCCAAGGGATCTCGGTCCTAGCATACCTGGACGACCTCTTAATCATAAGATCACTCGCTTCCTTGGTGGAATGCGTAGTAGCCCTCATGGTTCAGTACCTCGAGAGGTTCGGCTGAGTCCTAAACCGGGGAAAGATCAGCATTTCAACCTACAAAGCAGTTGGAATATCTCGGCACGAGATTAGACACAGAACAGAAGATGGATGTTCCTGCCCCTGGTAAAGGTCGAGGCTATCAAGAGATTGATTCAGTTGGTTCTAAGCAAAAAAGAGCCAACTATTCGCCTATGTATGCGATGGCCATGTTCGAGGCAATACCACACGCTTCCACGCTCGTGTCCTACAGGCAGCAATTCTAGCAGCTTGGTTCTGCCCAGTGGTCTGGAAGGCTGGAGAGCGGTCTTGAACAAGTTCACTCGCCAAGGAACTTGGGCAGAGGCGGAGAGGCAGCATAGACATCCAGATTACAGGGGTCCTCGGTGAGAAGTCATTCAGACAAGGCCACAGCGGTGGCATATAGGTGAACCACCAAGGGGGAACCAAGAGTCAAGCCACTCAGAGTGAGAGGAGCTTGGTTTTTCGGTGGGCAGAGGTTTATGTACCCTGCATATCGGCGACATTCATTCCCGAGGTGGACAACCTGCAGGCGTACTTCCTAAGTCGCCAAACCCTGTCGCCGGGGGAGTGGTCTCTGCATCCACAAGTTTTTTCAGACAATCTGCCAGAAGTGGGGAGTGCCAGACGTGGAGGTCATGGCATCAGGATTCAACAAGAAGCTAGACAGGTTCATGTCTCGAACGAGGGACCCTATGGCCTGCGGAACCGATGTGTTGGTTTGCCCTTGGCATCAATCATAACTTCTATATGCATTTCCCCCACTGCAGTTACTACCCCGCCTGCGGCGCAGGATCATACCACAGGCTGGTTATCCTGGTAGCCCCAGCTTGGTACCGGAGGGCATGGTACTCACTAGTCCTGAAATTGGCAGCGGGAGGCCCTTGGACTCTTCCTCTAGGGCCAGACCTACTCTCACAAGGCCCGATCCTCCACCCTGCATTACGGCGTCTAAATTTGACGGCCTGGCGGCTGAATCCCTGATTCTCAGGGGTAGAGGTCTGTCTAGGCAGGTAATCCCTACCCTCATTGAGGCTAGAAAGCCGGCCTCCAGGGTAATTTTGTTACAGGGTTTGGAGGGCCTATGTAGGCTGGTGTGAGGCTAAGAGATGGGTTTCCCGCAAGTATACCATTGATAGAGTATTACGTTTCCTCCAGCTAGGAGTGGATAAAGGCCTGGCATTAAGCACGATCTAGGGACAGATTTCAGCCTTATCAGTGTGATTTCAGAGGCCGCTGGCCGCCCACTCGCTGGTTAAGATCTTCGTACAGGGAGTCTTACGTGTTAATCCTCCGGTCAAATCACCACTTTGTCCATGGGACTTAAATCTTGTTCTGTCAACTCTACAGAAACAACCCCTTGAGCCGTTGGCTGAGGTACCTTGGTTTTACTGACTAGAAAGTCGGTATTTCTGATCACCATAGTTTCGGCCAGGAGAGTATCGGAATTGGCAGCCTTATCTTGTAAGGAACCATATCTCATTTTACATAAGGATAGGGCGGGGTTCCGTCCTCATTCTTCCTTTCTACCAAAGGTTATATCCAGTTTCCACCTGAACCAGGATGTGGTACTTCCATCCTTCTTCCAAAACCCACCTCTAGAAAGGAGGGGTTGCTGCATACGTTGGATATTGTCAGGGCCATAAAGGCCTATCTTAAAGCTACAGAGAAGGTTCGGAAAACAGATGTGGTGTTCGTTTTACCGGAAGGGCCCAAGATGGGTCAGGCAGCTGCTTGATCCACCATCGCAAGATGGATTAAACAATTAATCGTTCAGGCCTGCGGTTTGAAGAGGTTGCCTCCTCCTTTGTCGGCAAAGGCCCATTCTACCAGGGCCATGGGCACCTCCTGGGCAGCACATCATCATCAGATCTCTATGGCTCGAATATGCAAGGCAGCAACGTGGTCGTCAGTCCACATGTTTACAAAATTTTATCAATTGGACGTAAGAAGGAATGCGGATACAGCCTTTGGGCAGTCAGTACTACAGGCCGCGATTCAAGCTCCTCAGGATCTGAGGGGGCTCCCTTGATTTGATTTGAGATTTACATTTCTCGTTTAAGTTGGATTTACTAGTATTTGAGTATACCTCTAAATTAAATCCTTCTTTGGAAGATGTCTCCCTCCCCTCATTAAAGCATTGCTTTCGGACATCCCATATAGTAATGAATATGCCGCTCTGTGTCCCGTGATGTACGAGAAAGAAAAAGGGATTTTTAAATACAGCTTACCTGTAAAATCCTTTTCTTGGAGTACATCACGGGACACAGAGCTCCCACCCCTCTTTTTGGGAACATTTTTGGGAGGCATACTGCTTGCTACAAAACTGAGGGACTCCCTCTAGGGGAGGGGGTTATATAGGGAGGGACTTCCTGTTTGTTTGAGATTGCCAGTGTCCACACCTGAAGGTACTCCATATAACCCATATAGTAATGAATATGCCGCTCTGTGTCCCGTGATGTACTCCAAGAAAAGGATTTTACAGGTAAGCTGTATTTAAAAATCCCTTTTTGCATGGGCCACTAAGGAGCGAACATTCATTAAGGCCCACTTACTATTGCCCACCGGTCTCCCTGCCAAATATTTATAGGGGGCATTATCAAGGCCACGCTGAGTGCTCCCCTCCAAACGCGCTTCCTTCCGTACGCTTTTTAAATAGGTTCTAAGCCCTCGACAGGGACCATGGGCCCCATCGGTATGTTGGTGTCCCTTGTTAATACAATTCAGAAACGCAGCTTTTAATCCATCTGGCTCCACTGAGCCATTGTTGTAAAACTGTAACAAGTCCATTTCTGATATTTGTATCCTAGGGGCCATAAGAATGCTATGTAACAACACCAGATATACTTTAAAGAGCCAAGATAAATGTATCGGAGTGTCGCTTACAATTTTAATACTGTCTGTAATGTCCTAGATCAGTGATGGCGAACCTTGGCACCCCAGATGTTTTGGAACTACATTTCCCATGATGCTCATGCACTAGGCATTGTAGTTGAGCATCATGGGAAATGTAGTTTCAAAACATCTGGGGTGCCAAGGTTCGCCATCACTGTCCTAGATTCTTTTCCAGTTTTGGGAACCATCCACTTGGTGTGCACCCTCGCCGGTCACAGATAACGAGCTGTGATCCCAGTTCCCTTCTGCTTTGAAAAATCAATCCGGCAGCGTTTTGCGCCCTTGCCGGTCGCGAACGGCCGTGGACGCCCGCAGACGCCGCATCCTTTGTTGCGCCCTTTGGCGCGCCAAGGGCGCGCCGCCACTGCGCGTCAGCGCTCTGGCCCAGTTTATAAAGTGCGGGCAGGTGGGGCTGATAAGGGCGAGCCACCTGCGGGGGCGGAGCCTAGGCAGAGCCCAGGAGGGGCTCTGACAGATGGAAACGCCTGCTCCCACGCCTCCCAGCAGTTGTCACGGGCCAAGTCACAGGGGCTGCAGGGGCACAACAAACACTGGAGAAACACACAGCAGGACGTGGAAATAAGTAGCGTCGGCAGGCGTGACCTGGCAGGTCTGGATAGCGCGTCAGCGCTCTGGCCCAGTTTATGAAGGGCGGGCAGGTGGGGCTGATGAGGCGAGCCACCTGCGGGGGGCGGAGCCTAGGCGGAGCCCAGGAGGGGCTCTGACAGATGGAAACGCCTGCTCCCACGCCTCCCAGCAGTTGTCATGGGCCAAGTCACAGGGGCTGCAGGGGAACAACAAACACTGGAGAAACACACAGCAGGACGTGGAGACAAGTAGCGCTGGCAGCCGTGACCTGGCAGGTCTGGATAGCGTGTCAGCGCTCTGGCCCAGTTTATGAAGGGTGGGCAGGTGGGGCTGATGAGGCGAGCCACCTGCGGGGGGGGGGAGCGCTGGCAGCCGTGACCTGGCAGGTCTGGATAGCGCGTCAGCGCTCTGGCCCAGTTTATGAAGGGCGGGCAGGTGGACATAATTATGATTTTTTTTTATTTATTTTTTTTGTATTCATTCTGATTTTATTTAGTTATAACCCTATAGAATGTAGTACAAACATTGATGAGTTCATAGGAGTAATACAATCAATTCATCTAATCAGTTTCGGATATAATATTCCCATATATAATTCAAAGAAGAACTAAACAATATAGATATATAACAAGATATACAGGGCAAAGACAGGACAAAACAAAACAAAACAAGACAAAACAAAATAGGACAATAAAAGACAAAACAGGACAGAGCAGGAAACTACAGGACAAAAAAAAAAAAGTGGGCCAGTGGATGGCAGCGAAGGCATTACCCAATCTTCCATAGGGACTTTCTAATTTCTTATTGTTTCTCTGTATACCCTCCAGGAGACCCAGATGCGGAGGTGCTCCTCGTGTGTATCTAGTTCGTGTGCTAAGGCCACGTACATACGATCAGACCGGTCTGATGAATCTTGTCCGACGGACCGTTTTCATCAGACAACTCTGAACTTGTCTGATGGTCTGATGTGCGTACACACCATCGGACCAAAATCCGATCAGACCAAAACGCGGTGACGTAGAACACAACTACGTGATGAAAAAACGAAGTTCAATGCTTCCAAGCATGCGTCAACTTGATTCTGAGCATGCACAGGTTTTTGGTCCGATGCTTTTGTGTACTAACCATCGAACCTGTCCGACGGACAGGTGTCCATCAGACAGGTTTTAAAGCAAGTTTTAAAACTTTGGTCCGGCGGACAACGGTCTGATGGGCTGTACACACCATCAAACTGGTCTGATGAAACTGGTCTGCAACCAGTTTCATCGGACCTGTCTGATCGTGTGTACGCGGCCTAAGAGTGATTCCATCTCCTCTATGTGATCAATCTCACTAACCCATTCCTTAATTGATGGGATTTGTGTTGGTGTCGTGGTATAACTAGTCTCGCTGCTGTCAACCAATGTCTCAGAAGACCCCTTTTGATACTTTTATATGGTCCTGGTAGAATTGAAAGCAAAGTGATTTGTGGCGTGCTTGGTATTGGATCCCCAGTAACTAAAATATATAATTGCATAATTTTTTCCCCAAAATTAAAAATTTCGGGGCATTCCCACCAAATGTGCCGCAATGAGCCTTCGAATGTGTGACATTGCCAGCATATATCTGATTTGTCTGGGTATATATGTTTTATTGACATTGGGCTTCAGTACCACCTGGAAAGAAGTTTATAGTTTGTCTCTTGTGCTTTAATTGTTAGTGACATACAATGTGTTTTTTTTTTTGTGAAGTGTGATGCAGAAGATATTGGGCCGGGGTGAAGTTCATCTGAAATGTAGTGATTTGGATAATGCATTCATGGACGCCTTTCCAGAATTGCTGTAGGCGGGGGCAGTCCCACCAGATATGGAGGAGTGAGCCCGTGGCCGAGCCGCATCTCCAACATTTCGGGGGAACGGTCGGGAAGATCCTGTGAAGTTTATCTGGGGTCCGATACCATCTGGCACAGAGCTTGAACCGGTTTTCTTGCGCCGAGACGCTAACGGACCCTTTATGAACATATTCCCACACACGTTCCCAATCGGTGTGCGACAAGGCCGACGTCAGCTCCCTGTCCCAAAGCGTGCGTGCAGCGTCACAAGGTTTGGTGTGGGATATTATCAGGGCATAGAGCGATGAGACCAGATGTCGTTGGGGGCTCTGGGCATTGCAAAGTTGTTCCAGGGGGGCAAGGGGTCTACACCAAAGGGAAGAGGCGGGGGCGCCAACAAAAAATTGCCCAAGCTGAAGAAATTTGAAAAATGGAATGGACAGTTGTGGGAAAGCTGCAATCATTTTCGAATGGGTGTAGAGTACTGAGTTATGGAAAAAATGGTGAGCCCTCATCTGTGGGGGGTGTGAATAATTTGAAGTGCCAGAGGTTGCGATACCGGCCGGAAAGTCCGGGTTGTTGAGTAAAGGGGTCATAGGGCCGTGTGAGGGCACCATCCCATGGGATCTGCCGAAGGCCCTATAGGAGAGTAGGACATACAATGTGTAAAGTTAAATGATTTCTTCCACTCTGCCTCTTGGATTTAAACATTTAGCTCGTTCGTCCATTTCTTTGTATATTCAGGAAGTTCAGGGTGTTTTTTTATAGTAAGTATCTTATAGATTGAGGATAGGACATGTTTTGGTTTTAAATCTTGTTGCAACAGAAGTTCAAACTCTATACAAAAATCTATTTGAGTGAATAGAGGACAAAAAGGATTATAATTGCCGATATTCCAACCATTGCGGAAGTGAAGGTTTCTGTGTAAAAATTAAGTTTAATATAGGTGGGAATGTTACCTGGCTGGTGATCTGGCACACTCTACGATGTGATTCTTTGTTCTATATAAGACATTTTTTACGATTTAAAGCCGGCGAAAATCGTGGGTTACCAAATAAAGGTGTCATAGGTCCTACTTGTGAGGAAAGTTGTAAGGCCGTTTTAGTCCAGGTTTTCAGTAGATGGGATGTAAGAGAGGGCATAGTGTGAAATCAGTCTCGATAGATATCACTATTTTCAAGATCTAACCAGGGAAGAGCAGTGAGATCAAGTTGATTTAACCATTTTTCTATTAATACCCATTGTTTAGTGTTGGAAGAGTGAAACCAGTTCACTATCCTTGTTAACCACTTCAGCCCCGGACCATATTGCTGTCCAAAGACCAGAGCACTTTTTGAGATTCGGCACTGCGTCGCTTTAACTGACAATTGCGCGGTCGTGCGACGTGGCTCCCAAACAAAATTGGCGTCCTTTTTTCCCCACAAATAGAGCTTTCTTTTGGTGGTATTTGATCATCTCTGCGGTTTTTATTTTTTGCGCTATAAACAAAAACAGAGCGACTATTTTGAAAAAAATGCAATATTTTTTACTTTTTTCTATAATAAATATCCCCAAAAATATATAAAAAAAAAATATGTTTTCCTCAGTTTAGGCCGATACGTATTCTTCTACATATTTTTCGTAAAAAAAATCGCAATTAGCGTTTATTGATTGGTTTGCGCAAAAGTTATAGCGTTTACAAAATAGGGGGTAGTTTTATGGCATTTTTATTATTATTTTTTTTTTACTAGTAATGGCGGCGATCAGCGTTTTTTTTTCGGTACTGCGATATTATGGCGGACACTTCGGACACTTTTGACACATTTTTGGGACCATTGGCATTTTTTTAGCGATCAATGCTATAAAAATGCATTGGATTACTATAAAAATGCCATTGGCAGTGAAGGGGTTAACACTAGGGGGCGGGGAAGGGGTTAAGTGTGTTCCTATTTGTGTTCTAACTGTATGGGGGGGTGGACTTACTAGGGGGAATCACTGATCTTCTGTTCATACATTGTATGAACAGAAAATCAGCGTTTCCCCCGCTGACAGGAACGAGCGCTGTGTGTTTTCACACACAGCTCCCGTTCCCCGCTCTGTAACGAGCGATCGCGTGTGCCCGGCGGCGATCGCGCCCGCCGGGCACACGCACGGGACTCGGGGGCGAGCGGGGGGCGCGCGCGCGGGCCGCCGGCGGCGCGCACGCGCCCCCTAGTGGCCGCGAAAGGCGCGACGTAGAGCTACGGGCTCTCGCGCACCCGTGCCGACCTGCCGCCGTATAACTGCGGCGGCTGGTCGGCAAGTGGTTAATACTGCCGCTACATAATAATGGTAAAGATCAGGAGCGCCTGCTCCTCCTTTGTCTTTAGGCAATGATAGTAATTTCTTATGTAATCTAGGTTTTCTATGACCCCAGGCCGACTATAAAGTAGAGAAATAAGATCTAGGGATAGAAACTCGGATGGTCTGAAATAAATACAAAAACCGCGGTATTATATCCATTTTTTAAATATTTATCCTTCCAAACCACGAATATTTGTTATGTTCATATTTTTTAAGATCCTGTAGGGTTCGTTGCTTAAGAGGAATGTAGTTTGTTGAATATAAATGGTTTGGATCCGAAGGAATGAGAATACCTTATATTTTTTTTTTTACTAGTAATGGCGGCGATCTGCGATTTTTATTGGGACTGTGACATTATGGCAGACTCATCGGAAACTTTTGACACATTTTTGGGACCATTCACATCTATACAAATATGCTTACTGATATGCTTACTACAGTACTGATTACTGTATAAATGTGACTGGCAGGGAAGTGGTTAACACTAGGTGGCAAGGAAGGGGTAAATGTGTAGCCTAGTGAGTGATTCTAACTGTGGGGGGGACCGACTGGGGGAGGTGACCGATCTGTGTCCCTATGTACAAGAGACACAGCATCGGTCTCCTCTCCCTGACAGGACTTGGAGCTCTGTGTTCCCGGCAGTCGCGATCATGTTCCCAGTAACACGGCGGTGGCGCGTGCCCCCTAGCGGCTTTAAAAGACGAGGACGTCATATGACGTCCTGTCAGAACATTTGAGCTACTGTGCCGCCGTCAATTGAGGGCGGCCGGTAGTTAAGTGGTTAAAGACACAGTTAATTTATGAACTATGGGCGTAAGCGCTCATGTGAATGAGGCCCTAATTAAAAATATATATTTTGAGAGGACCCTGCAATAGGACAGCCAATAGGAACAGGTAAGAGAGTTTCCATCAGTGCATTAAGGCTATGTATAATTTAGCTAGGTCAGGTATAACAGAATACTAATGCTTCACCATTGACAGCATCTTGGCATTGAGTGGGGTTTATCTGTCCTTTGCCCTTACTGCAGTTAGCAAATCTCACTATGCAATACTGTCAGGGATAATGACAGATTACTCTGTCGTAGTTCAGTAAAGGCACTACTAGCTCTACTGGCATATAGGGATGAGCCGAACACCAGCAGAACATGAGAACAGGCAAAAAAGTTGTTTGAACACGTGAACACCATTAAAGTCTATGGGAAACGAACATGAAAAATCAAAAGTGCTAATTTTGAAGGCTAATATGCATGTTATTGTCATAAAAAGTGTTTGGGGACCCGGGTCCTGCCCCAGGGGACATGTATCAATGCAAAAAAAGTTTTAAAATCATCCCCACAACTCTTGCCAGGTGGTTGTGGGGGTCTGCGGGTGGGGGGCTTATAGGAATCTGGAAGCCCCCTTTAACAAAGGGGACCCCAGATTCCGCCAGCCCATGTGAATTGTAACAGGGTACATTGTACCCCTACCATTTCACCTGAAAAAGCGAGAAAAGAGGAAAAAAAAAACACATACACACAAAGTTGGGGCAAGTCCTCTATTAAACATAAAAAATAAATTCCAGCGCCGTAATCCTTCTATGCGTCCGACTCGCTGTTACGAACAATACAGCTTCCGGCCGAATTACGTGTGACCCGCCTGCCAGCTATTTTATAACCGTGGATGGGTGACCCCACCGGAAACTCTTTGCGCCAGAGGGTATAACACGCACCACAATTTTAAGAGCGGATCTAAAGGATTTTTTTTCACAGCCCCCTTTACAATACACAGTCCCCCTCCCCTGCACAGTACACAGCCCCCCTTCCCAGTACATAGCCCCCTGCACAGTACACAACCCCCCATCCAGTATACAGCCCCCTGCACAGTACACAGCCCCCCATTCAGTATACAGCCCCCTGCACAGTACACAGCCCTCCATCCATTATACAGACCCCTGCACAGTACACAGCCCCCATCCAATATACAGCCCCCTGCACAGTACACAGCCCCCTGTACAGTACATAGCCCCCATCCAGTACACAGCCCCCCATCCAGTATACAGCCCCCTGCACAGTACACAGCCCCCCATCCAATACACAGCCCCCTGCACATTACACAGCTCCCCATCCAGTACACAGCCATGAAGGTTCTGGTTCTCTTTTTTACTTACAGGTTTAGCGCACTATCCTGTTTGTAGAGCAATTTTTAATAACCCCTCAACCCCCTGTTTTTATGATAGTAATGAACATTGCTGTCAGGCAGCAAAAAATGTAATAGTAACAGCATATAGATGTTTCATGTTGAAATATAGCCTCCTTGTGTCACCTCTGTTCAAAGGAGATGAGCTATATAAGGCTGAATATTAATATTGATATATAAGATATCAATCAATTTCACATGGTCGTGAGTGTAGAAGAAAAATGCATGTGTCAATACAAATTTGCCACGGTCATGATATTATTACGTATTTTAGTAAATGATTCCAATGGTAAGTCTAACAAAGATGAAATAGGCACATTACAGTTTATCACATATGAAACCTGTGATAGTTTTGCTATTCTGCAAGCAACAACCTATAAACTGTTCCCGATTCAAAAGAAAGGTCACCTTTTTAAATGTGTGCCTTTAGCAAATCAAAAACTTGTAAAGGTCTATGCCTTTCAGTCCTGGACAACTTTAATGTAAAATCCCCTGACAGCAGGGACGTGCGGTGAGGTCAGTGGCTGCTGGGGCACTGGCTATTATCAGAGCCAGATACACACAGGTTACATACACTGCGATTGTTAGAGCATGAACAATAATTCTAGCACTAGACCTCCTCTGTAACTCATATAATCTGTAAAAAAATTGAAAGCGTCACCTATGGAGATTTTTAAGTACTGAAGTTTGGAGTGTGTGCAATTTTAAAGCGTGACATGTTAGGTACTGGCGTTAGGTACTTGGCGTAACATCATCTTTCACGTTATACAAAAAATATCATTAGTGTTTTTTTTTTAATATATTCATTTGCTGCACAAATACAGTGTAACGTAAAAAGTTGCAATGGCCACCATTTTATTCCCTAGGGTGTCTGCTTAACCCCGCCGCATGTAGATATACGTCCACAGAAGGGAACATTAAGGCAGATGGGCGTATATATACGTCCCTGCCTTTGCGCGGGTCGGGGATCCGATCGGGACCCCCCCGCTACATGCGGCAGTCGGAAACCCGCGGGGAGCGATCCGGGACGAGGGCGCGGCTATTCATTTCTAGTAAACACGGCTTCCCCCGTGCTTCACTGCGGCGGCTGCATCGATCGAGTGATCCCTTTCATAGGGAGACTCGATTGATGACGTCAGACCTACAGCCACACCCCCCTACAGTTGTAAACACACACAAATCCTACAGCGCCCCCTGTGGTTAACTCCCAAACGGCAACTGTCATTTTCACAATAAACAATGCAATTTAAATGCATTTTTTGCTGTGAAAATGACAATGGTCCCAAAAATGTGTCAAAATTGTCTGAAGTGTCCGCCATAATGTCGCAGTCACGAAAAAAATCGCTGATCGGCGCCATTAGTAGTAAAAAAAATAATAATAATAATAAAAATGCAATAAAACTATCCCCTATTTTGTAAACGCTATAAATTTTGCGCAAACCAATCGATAAACGCTTATTGCGATTTTTTTTAACCAAAAATAGGTAGAAGAATACTTATCGGCCTAAACTGAGGAAAAAAAAATTTATATATGTTTTTGGGGGATATTTATTATAGCAAAAAGTAAAAAATATTGCATTTTTTTCAAAATTGTCGCTCTTTTTTTATTTATAGCGCAACAAATAAAAAACGCAGAGGTGATCAAATACCACCAAAAGAAAGCTCTATTTGTGGGGAAAAAAGGACGTCAATTTTGTTTGGGAGCCACGTCGCACGACCGCGCAATTGTCTGTTAAAGCGACGCAATGCCGAATTGTAAAAACACCTTTGGGCATTTAGCAGCATATTGGTCCGGGGCTTAAGCTGTTAAAGTGGTTGTAAAGACAAAAATATGTTCCTCTTAGATTAAAGTCTGACAGTAGCTAATAAAGTAAAAAGTATTGTTTTGCATTATAACTAGTTTGATACCTGTTGAAATCGTGCTGTTTTATTCACCTCCGTCACTCCTGAATCATTGTTCTCACTGACTTCCTGGTTTGAGTTGCGCATTCATTCTTGCTACAGTTCCCATTAGGCTTAGCCTCCATGCCTGTGAGGGATAAGAGAGCATTTTCACACAGGACTGTAGTCACAGGGAGATGGTGAGCACATTCTGCTTTCCACCATGCAAAATGGCTCAGATGCTGGTGGAAAGCAAGAAGAGGAGAGACAGGAAATGGCATTTTCAAACCTGGATTACTGTATTTTGGAGGTCAAAAGGAAAAACGAGGTAAGTGATATTTCAATGCTCTAGCTTACAGCAATCAATTGATCTAATAAAAAACAAACCTTTAGTGTTGCTTTAAATATATATATATATATATATATTATTATTGTCATGCTTTCATTTATAAGGCTCATAGTTTTCATTAACTTTTGGTTTGTTTGAATTAAATTAATGCTGCCATCTAATGGCCATTCTGTTTTTTTTTTATCCAAGAAGCAAGTTTATTAATCAAAAATTTGACACATACAGTCCAAAGTACCACATTCTTGATCAATGTAACAGACACATACAGAGCCATACATCAAACAGTAACATAATTAAACAAAAATCACCACACTGAAAGGTCATATAGACCACATCCAGACACCGCATTACCCCCAGTCCCTCTAGCCCAAGAGCCGGTCCATGACTAGGTCGATCGGGGCCAACCCCGGTGTTCCCAGCCACATGTCCCATAGCCTATCAAATTTTCCAGAGCATCCCCTATGTTGATATACCACTTTCTCCATCCTCAACACATTGCCAAGTGCAGCAATCCACTCCCTGACTGTGGGGGGCATCTCAGATTTCCAACGCTGCAAAATTAGTTTTCTTGCCATAAAAAGGGCCCTAGTGAGAGCCTCCCTAGTATGGGGTTCCCACTCCAGTTCTTCCCAAAGGTTCAGGAGACACTGCCTGGGATCCAACAGGATCGAGACCTGGAACACTGCATCTAGTGTGTCTGTCACCCCCTTCCAATAGGCGTGCAGCTTGGGGCAGCGCCAGAGCATGTGTATCAGATCCCCATGGTCTCTTTTTCATCTTGCACAGATCGGCGTAGGCCGCAATCCCATGGTATGTTGTCTATGAGGCGTATAATATACTCTTAGAAGTGTATATAGTTGCGTCAATCGTTGCGACACATTCAGTGAACAAGTGGTAACCGCCTGCAGGGCCTCCCCCCCATTGCTCCTCATCCAAGGGACCTACATCCACCTCCCACTTCCTCCGAACTGTTAGGGGGTGCTTCTGGAGATATTTACTAAGCAGTGTACTATAGCTCTGGGAAATAAAACCTTTAGATGTCTCTGCACCCTTGAGCTGCGAGAGAACTGGTAGATAGTCCACATGCCACTCCGAGGCCCTAGACTGGGCAGTAAATGCATGCCTAAGCTGCATATAGTAGAAGAGCATGCTCGCTGGTAATTGGTATGCCTCCCTCAATGTCTCAAAGGGCAGTAAACCATCACTCCCCACAACCTGTGTCAAGTAGCGGATCCCATACCTCTTCCATCTAACCCCCTGCTGTAATTTGGCTAGTTCGGGATAGGAGTCATTCGCCCAAATAGGGCTAAACTCGGTGATGCCCGAGGCCCCTTGCAAATACTTAGTCTTGTTCCACACCTTTTGCATCAAGCTATACGTAGGGAAGCTTTTATGTGACCTACCAAAAGCCAGGGACTCAAGCGCTGTCGGCACCGACTCTCCCCCCACTGTCCGGAGCATAATATGCTCAGAGGCGCTGGGCACCCTGTCAGCCTGCCCCCCCTCGGGGACCATGGTGCCTATCAAGTGCTGCAATTGCGATGCCAGATAAAACAACCAAGGATTCGGTAGGGCAAGTCCCCCCTCGTCCTTGGGGCGCTGCAAATGCTCTAATTTTACCCTGGGCGGGCGATTCTTCCATATCAACTCTCGAAAAATGGTATTAATGATCCTGAAGGTCTTTAGGGGATAACTAATGGGGAATTGTGTAGCATGTAGAGCAGCTGGGGCATGAGAATCATTTTAATCAGATTCACTTTGCCCGCAACTGACATACACAGAGCATTCCATGTTTTGACCCGGGAGCGAAATCTAGCGAGCAGCGGGGATATGTTCAGTAGACTATAGTCCCCTACACGCGGCGTCACTTGTATTCCTAGGTATTTAAGGGAGGTAGCTACAGGGATACCACCTACCCGGTCACTGTGTTGCAGCTGGGCCTCATCCAGGGGCAACAAAGCAGACTTAGACCAGTTTATTTTAAGGCCCGAAAACTCCCCAAATTTGACAACCGTCTCCATGGTCATGCTCAGGGATTGCTCGGTATCCCCCAGCAGGATCATCGTGTCGTCGGCATAGAGCATCACCTTCTCCTGCCTGTCTCCGTAGCAGAAGCCAGTGATACCCCCATGGTCTCTAATCTGGATCGCCAGTGGCTCTATTACCAGGGCAAACAGCAGGGGGGACAGCGGACACCCCTGTCGCGTACCCCGGCCCAGAGCAAAAGACAGCGACACCCTTCCAGCCTCCCTGATAACCGCCTGGGGGCGATGATACAACAACCGCACCCAGGAGATGAACACCTCTCCGAATCCGAATCGCCGCAGCACCTCCCAGAGATACGGCCACTCGACGCTATCGAAGGCCTTCATAGCGTCAAGCGACAGCAGAGCTCTCCTACCCACATTATCGACCCGGGACTGCATGTTGAGAAATAGTCTTCTGAGGTTAATAGCTGTGGATTTGTTGGGCATAAATCCCGCCTGGTCCGGGTGTATGGCCGAGGTGATCACCTTATTTAGCCTGAGGGCCAGTACTTTCGCCAGGATTTTGATATCAGACTGTAACAGCGAAATCGGCCTGTACGAGGCCGGATCCGCTGGGTCCTTACCCGGTTTAAGAATTAACACAATTTGCGCCCTAGCCATTGAGGGCGGGAGGGCATTGGACACCCTAGCAGCATTAAAGACTCCCAGCAGCTTGGGCAGTAAGGTCTCGGAGTATTGTTTGTAAATCTCCATGGGGATTCCGTCACCCCCTGGGGCTTTACAGTTGGGGAAGGCGGCGACCGCCTCCTGCAACTCCTTCAGAGCCAACGGGGAGTCGAGCTCCAAGCTCTGAATAGGGGAAAGACGCTGAAATGTAATCCCGTCCAGGTAGTTGGACAGCTCCTCAGCGCCATACTCCGAGGCCGGGCGATACAACTGTTCATAAAAGTCCGCTAATGTCTGTATGATAAGATCAGGGGAATGGACCATCCCCCTGGCAGCGGTCCGCAAAGTTCCGATAACCGGGGACTTCTGTTCCGAATTCGCTATCCTAGCCAGAAGTCTGCCTGTCACCTCCCCTTCCTCAAAAAAAGCTGTTTTGGTGAAGAACCTCCTTTTTTCTGCCGCAGAGGCGAGCAGGTGCTCATACGCAGATTGAGCCGACTGCCACGCCCCTTTGGCCTCCTCCGTGGGATCCTGGACATACTTAGTTTCTAACGTTTGAACCTCTAGTTCCAGAGCCTCCCTAAGTGCCTCCGAGCGCTTCTTAACCTTATTGACCTCCCCACTAAGCAGACGTCTAAGATAAACTTTGAAAACTTCCCATTCAGCAAAGACAGATCTTGGGTCAGGCTGGTCCGAAAAGAACCTCCGGATGCTCCCCTCCAGTTCCTCCGGGGCAGTAAATAGCTGAAGCCAAAAGGCATTAAACTTCCAAGGGGCTTTGGAAAGAGTAGATACAGGGGACACGGTAAGAATTAGCACCATGTATGAGTGATCAGAGACACATCTAGGTCTGTAAGCAACTTCCGAAACCTAGTGGAGCATCGCAGAGTTGCCCACCGCCAGATTTATCCTTGATAATGACCCATGGGTTTTTGAGAAACACGAGAACTGTTTAACTGTGGGATTCCGGTGCCTCCATACATCTAACCAACCCACCTCCTGTAACAATCTAGCCAAGGGGGTGGCCCTGTGAGGCTGCCCCCTGGGTACCGGATGTTTGTCCAGTCCCGGGTCCAAGCAACAATTGAAGTCCCCCACAAGCAGCATCGGGAGATCCGGCCCGCCCTCCAGGAATTCCAGGAGAAGCCGGAGCACCCGAGCGTCAAATGGAGGAGGAATGTAAACACAGGCCAAAATACATTTCAGAATTCCGATACGGCAATGCAAAAACACAAATCTCCCCTCCGGATCAACCTTAGAAGCATATTCCTGATAATCCAGGGATCTGTGTACCAGCACACTCACCCCTCTGGAAAAGGAGGTGTGAGTGGAATGGTATGCCCTACCCACCCAGGAGTATAATGGCTATTCTGTTTAATTGCACTAGTTCTATTCAATACAGTCAGTTAGAATAGCTTATTAGTTTGGTCCATGCAAGCCTCCGTATTTCAATCCCATGAGGCCTTGCAGTATCCTCTTCCAGTCCTTTCCATTTTCTCCCTGGAAGCAAGCACATGTCTGCTGAGTTCTATCCCACGTCAGCCATACCGACCCATCTCCGGTACATTATCTTTGTCTCTCTAGATAGATAGATAGGGAGGCTCTAATTGTATTATTGTTTATTAATTGTAATCTTTATGTATCTATTACCGTTTTACTCTGTCTTATACCAATAAAAGTTCAAAAGGATTCTGCGCCTACTGGAATGCATTGGTATGAGAGGAGTTAACAGTGTGCCCGAATACACATCAGTCACGTGTAGTGAGGGGCATAACAATCATTGGGGGTTCTAAGTAATTTTCTAGCAAAAAAATTATGATTATTACATGTAGGAGAGAAGTGTCAGAATTGGCCTGGTGGCAAGGGGTTAATTACCATAAGTAATATGTAAATAGTTATTATATATTGTTTTTAAGGTCATTTACTATATTGTCAAAAACTGTACTCAAGCAGGTGGCTTAATTGACAAATGATTAAAGTTCTAACTTCAAACCAGTAATTACACAGTAAATAGAGGAATAACAAATTATCTTATAACAATCTTGATTATAACAGTACCTTTTCAACAGCAGCAGATTTTCATTCTCCTTCTTAAAGGGATTGTAAAGGTAAAACATTTTTTTTCCCTAAATAGCTTCCTTTATCTTAGTGCAGTCCTCCTTCACTTACCTCATCCTTCCATTTTGCTTTTAAATGTCCTTATTTCTTCTAAAAAAAAAATCCTCACTTGCTGTTCTTCTGTCTGTAACTCCACACAGTAACTCCCTGGTGTTGAGTGGCGTGCTCGTCCCCTCCCTTGGACTACAGGAGAGTCAGGATGCTCTCTACATTGCAGATAGCGTCCTGACTCGTCCTGATATGTCCTAAAAACACAATTTAATTGTCTCTCGCTTACAATCTGAGTTATAACAGGTAAAGTTATTTGGGTGTAGCACCCTCTAGTGTATGCTAATAGGTAGTGCAGGTTTGTAGTGTAAGTTTTTTAGTGGAGGAAAATTTAGTTTGGCTCAGGACTAAGACTGCAAATCTGGGTCAAGGTTTAGCAAGTCAAAGCTGGGTAACTCATCCTGACAGCTTCTCTGGTGCCTCCCTATGGTCTAGAAGGTTGTAGAAACTTCTAGAGCTAGTGGATGGAGGCTAGAAGGAGCTGTTTGGAATATTTATGAGGGCTTTAGGAAATCCACAGTAAAGGACTGGCAGGGGGCAGGTTCACCTCATAAACAGGCATGCCAGCAGGGGCAGTCAGGTGGAAGATGGAAATGTAGTGGAAGCTGTCGGTGGCCCTCAGGGGTGCCCCCTAGTCTGGGGGGTGACCTTGGGCTGGGGCTCGGGTGCTGGAAGGATCCTGTCACAAAACACAGAGGAAGCCCTTCCCAGAGGCATGGGAGCAAGTGGAGGACAGTGTGAGTACAGCAGCACTACTTGTGACTAGTAGTGTTGCTCGCGAATATTCGCATTGTGAATATTCGTTACGAATATTGCATATTCGAGTATTCGCAAATAACTTGAATATCGCGGTGAATATTCGCTATTTTTTCAAATTTATTTTTAAAACAGATCACATCCTAGTGATCTCCATCGACGTCTAAAAGCATTGCTGGTATGATTAGAGACCCTGGGCCGAGTAGCTGAGGCGATCCTTTTATGTTGCCGAATATTCACAATGCAAATATTCGTATTACGAATATTCGCGAATACTTTCTCTGCCCTTCTGTGTTTGTGTATAAAAAAACAAAAAACAAAAAAAAATTAGCTTTAGTTTAGTCATATAAGTTTGTGTAAGTAGAGTTAGGCCCCATGCACACGAGAAGCAAAAGCAAACACTTCTAAACTCAAGTTTTCAAACGCAAAAACCGGCGTTCAAAACGCCCGTTTTTGCCGCGAATTTCGCGGCGTTTTGCCGCGTTTAGCGGCGTTTTACCGCGATTGCGGCTATCAGCGTTCAGAACCACTGAATTGTAGACCCTCCCAAAGCTTATATATTTAACCATTTCTGCAATTTTCAACAGAGAGAGCAGCAGCAGCAGAGAGAGCACTTGCATACATTCATTATTCTCCTTTGTGAAATGGATCCCATAATGAATATATGCCAAGAAATTGTTCTTACTTTGCACTTGATGAGGCTTCAACGCCGTCGCAAACTACGTGGACGACCCGTTCGCATAGCTCGTCGTCGCTATTGGACCCATCCGTTGATGGCACAGAGATTTTCAGTTGGGTATTTTACATTTCGAATTTTCAAAATTTCGAATTTTCAAAATTCGAATTTTCAAAATTTCGAATTTTCAAAATTTCGAATTTAGAAAAATTCGAATTTTCGAAAATTCGAATTTTTGAAAATTCGAATTTTTGAAAATTCGAATTTTTGAAAATTCGAATTTTTGAAAATTCGAATTTTTGAAAATTCGAAATGTTAAAAATTCGAATTTTCAAAATTCGAATTTTTAAAAATTCGAAATTTAGAAAAATTCGAAATTTTGGAAAATTCGAATTTTGGAAAATTCGAATTTTGAAAAATTCGAATTTTCGAAAATTCGAAATATTGAAAAATTCGAATTTTGAAAATTCGAATTTTGAAAATTCGAAATGTTAAAAATTCGAATTTTCAAAATTCGAATTTTAGAAAAATTCGAAATTTTCAAAATTCGAATTTTCAAAATTTCGAATTTTCAAAATTCAAATTTTTCAATATTTCGAATTTTCGAAAATTCGAATTTTCAAATTTCGAATTTTTCGAAAATTCGAAATTTCAAAATTCGAAATTTCAAAATTCGATTTTTCCAATAAGTATTTTTTGACTCTGATACAGACTTCCATCTCTTCTGAAAATCTTTCACTGTACAAGGAAAAATAAGAATATGTCAGACATTGTAACTAGTTTACATCCCAACCAAGCCCAAAGCTGTATTAATCTTACCTCTTTTTTCTGGGTGATATGGGTTCAACTGGTTCCAGTTGGATGTCAATTCTTTTCCAATTTCTTGCCAAGTCCTTTGCTTGGCTGTCCTGTCTGAATATAGTTCATGGGACTTGTCCCATATTTGGGGATAAACCTGGACTGCCTCTATAAGTTGTACTAAAGTAACATCAGAAGTCATTTTTGAAAATTCGAATTTTTAACATTTCGATTTTTCAAAATTTCGAATTTTGAAAAATTCGATTTTCGAAAATTCGAATTTTGAAAAATTCGATTTTCGAAAATTCGAAATTTTAAAAAATTCGAATTTTGAAAATTCGCAATTTTGAAAAATTCGAATTTTGAAAATTCGAAATTTTGAAAATTCGCAATTTTATAAATTCGAAATTTTGACATTTCGAATTTTGAAAATTCGAAATGTAAAAAAATCGAATTTTCAAAATTCGAATTTTTAAATATTCGAAAGTTAGAAAAATTCGAAATTTTCAAAATTCTGATTTTCAAAATTTCGAATTTTCAAAATTCGAATTTTTCAATATTTCGAATTTTCGAAAATTCGAATTTTCAAATTTCGAATTTTCGAAAATTCGAATTATGAAATTTCGAATTTTCGAAAATTCGAATTATGAAATTTCGAATTTTGAAATTTCGAATTTTCGAAAATTCGAATTTTGAAATTTCGAATTTTCGAAAATTCGAATTTTGAAATTTCGAA
The DNA here is from genome assembly GCA_029574335.1 of Rana kukunoris. NCBI lineage: Eukaryota > Metazoa > Chordata > Amphibia > Anura > Ranidae > Rana > Rana kukunoris. The sequence goes on along the minus strand of CM056060.1, from coordinate 105,878,292 downwards.
TTTTCGAAAATTCGAATTTTGAAATTTCGAATTTTCGAAAATTCGAATTTTGAAATTTCGAAATTTCAAAATTCGAATTTTCGAAAATTCGAAATTTCAAAATTCGAATTTTCGAAAATTCGAAATTTGAAAATTCGAATTTTCGAAAATTCGAAATTTCAAAATTCGAATTTTCGAAAATCCGAATTTTCGAAAATTTCGAATTTTTCTAAATTTCGAATTTTTAAAAATTCGAATTTTTAAAATTCGAATTTTTAACATTTCGAATTTTCAAAATTCGAATTTTCCAATAAGTCTTTTTTTAAAGTAACATCAGAAGTCATTTTTGGAGATGTCACCTCTTCAACTTCTAACCAAAAATGAAGATTTTGGGAGGTGGCTTGTGGACAAAGGTCAGGAAAAACACATGTCTTGGGGTTGTCTGCTGGCTAGACAGCATGCCAGGCATTCATATGCAAATTAGACACTGATTAGATTAGTTGGGCTGAATGGAAATGCAGGTGGACAGACGTTGTTGAAAGTACAACATATAGGTTTAAATTCAAAAGGAAAATTTTGGAAAGTGCAATGCTGGTGGTGTATTGAATTATTGAATGAATATATATCATCTTTGAATTATCTGAATGATAGACATAATTTAAAACGATTAAAATAATTTTTTTAACATTTTTTAATGATATTTCCCTATTTTATTATGTTAAAAATAGGGTTCCTTTAAAAACGCTTATAAACGCAAACGCGGCTAAACGCGGCTAAACGCGGGTGCCGCGTTTAGGCGCGTTTAGACGCGTTTAGCGGCATTTAGCGTTTAAAACGCAAAAGCAAACTGCTTTTAACCGCCAAAAAACGTGATTGTGTGCATGGACACATAGGATAACATTAAATGGGTTCAGGGGCAGTTGAAAAAAATGCCCAAACGCCTCTGAACTCGAGTTTACCAGCGTCTCGTGTGCATGGGGCCTTAGTGTTTAGGGCATATTAGTTTAGTAATCCAGGAAATTATCTCCGTTTTCTAATAACGTAAGTTCTAATAGAACATTGAGTGTTTGCCCATTTGCCAAATTTAGAACATTATGGGGTGTCTGTGGGAAATTCGAGCCCCCCAAGATGGCAGTGCATTGACGGCTGCTGATTGGCCAAAGCATGCACCTAATCTGCATGTTTTGGCAAATCACAGCGTGCTCTGCTGTGAGAGCCATGATTGGCCAAAGGCAGGGTGCCTTTGGCCAATCATGGCTCAGGGGGCTAAGTCCACGCCCCACACTATGTAAGGCTGATTGCACAGCCTTACATAGTGTATTGAATGAGAGCAGCAAAATTACATTTTTAAAGGAAAAATTTAATTTAATGTAATGTATTGTAATGTATCCTGTCATTCTTACTTTTTTGACACTTTTTTTGGTGAAAGAGTAGGGGTACAATGTTCCCGATACCCATTTACATGGGGGGCCGGGATCTGGGGCCCCCCTTGTTAAAGGGGGCTTCTAGATTCCGATAAGTCTCCCCCCAGACCATCACAACCACCGGGCAAGGGATGTGGGGAAGAGGCCCTTGACCCCAAAGCACTCTCCTCATGTTAAGGGCATGTGGCTTGGTACGGTTCAGGAGGGGGCGCTCTCTGATTCCCCCTTTCCCTGCGGCCTGCCAGGTTGCATGCTCAGATAAGGGTCTGGTATGGATTTTGGGGGGCCCCCACGGCATTTATTTTATTTTGGCACGCGGTTCCCTTAAAATCCATACCAGACCTGAAGGGCCTGCCATGGATTTTGGGGGGACCCCACGGCATTTTTTTTAGATGGGGGGGACCTACACCGTTTTTTTCAATGATTTTTATCTTTATTGCCAGGATCTAACAATACATTATAGCCCGGAGCAGTTTTAAATATTTTTTTCCTTTAGAAATGTAATTTTGCTGTGGTACTGTTATAAACATGGGAAAGATGTGTTACTTTACAGGCAGACTAAGGAGACTCCCCCCCCCCTGCATGATATTTAAAGGAACATTTCATTTTTATTGTTTCACTTTAAGCATTATTAAAATCACTGCTCCTGAAAAAAAAAAAAACATGGGGCAGGATCCAGGTCCCCATACACTTTTTATGGCAATAACTTACATATAAGCCTTTAAAATAAGCACATGGGTGGGTGCCGCTTGGGGGGAATGGGTGCTTGTTTGCCGCCCCTCCCCCCCAAAAAAAAACATCAGCCGCCACTGCTGTATATAGACAAAGGGCCAGATTCAGAAAGATCAGCGGATCTTTCTGCATGCGCAACATATCCCCGATACGTTACGCCGCTGTAACTTTGGGCACAAGTTCTCTATTCAGAAAGAACTTGCTCCCTTATTTACGGCGGCGTAATGTATGTGTTGCGGCGTAAGGCCGGGCAATTCAAATTTGTGATGTGGGGGCGTGATTCATGTAAATTAATCATGACCCCACGTAATTGACGTTTTGTTTGGACGGCGCATGCGCCGTCCGTGGACGTTCCCAGTGCGCATGCGCGAAATCACGTCGCTTTTTGTCAATGTAAACGACGTGAACGTAACTAACGCCGAGCCCCATTCCCGAACGATTTACACAAACGACGTAACCGACGTACAATTCGACGCTGTCCCGACGTCCATACTTAACATTGGCTACGCCTCCTATAGCAGGGATAACCTTACGCCGCTATAACGCTAACGCAAACAACGTAAACTACGACGCGCGGCCGCAAGTATGTTCGTGAATCGGCGTAAATAGCTAATTTGCATATTTTACGCGAAAAACAAGGGAAGCGCCACCTAGTACGATCGCCGTGGGGCACACGCGATTGCTCGTTACAGAGCGGGGAACAGGGTGTCAGCGGGGGTAACGCTGATTTTCTGTTTATACAATGTATGAACAGAAAATCAGTGATTTCCCCTAGTGAGGCCACCCCCCCATACAGTTAGAACACACCCAGGAACACACGTAACCCCTTCCCTGCCCCCTAGTGTTAACCCCTTCACTGCCAATGGCATTTTTATAGTAATACAATGCATTTTTATAGCATTGATCGCTATAAAAAAGCCAATGGCCCCAAAAATGTGTCAAAAGTGTCCGATGTGTCCGCCATAATGTCGCAGTACTGAAAAAAAATGCTGATCGCCGCCATTACTAGTAAAAAAATAATAATAATAAAAATGCCATAAAACGACCCCCTATTTTGTAAACGCTATAACTTTTGCGCAAACCAATCAATAAACGCTTATTGCGTTTTTTTTTTAACAAAAAATATGTAGAAGAATATGTATCGGCCTATATAATATATTTTTGGGGGATATTTATTATAGCAAAAAGTAAAGAATATTGAATTTTTTTCAAAATTGTCGCTCTATTTTGGTTTATAGCGCAAAAAATAAAAACAGAGATGATCAAATACCACCAAAAGAAAGCTCTATTTGTGGGAAAAAAAGGACGCCAATTTTGTTTGGGAGCCACGTCGCACGACCACGCAATTGTCAGTTAAAGCAACGCAGTGCCGAATCACAAAAAGTGCTCTGGTCATTGGACAGCAATATGGTCCGGGGCTAAAGTGGTTAAAAAGATTCATACTTGGATGAATGCACAAGATATTTCTGCTTTTTGCAAGGGAATTTCTCCAGCTTTTCTCTAGATCTTTGCATTCATCAGAATAAAGACCTTCTCTTATTTTCTCTATTATATTTCTATTCAGGATTGATCAGAGTAAGCCAAATACTTTCAAGTTATAATATTATCACTGATTAATGTGTTCCACATTTGGCAATAAAGGGCTATCAATAGTTCAAACTATTGAAAAAAATGGTGCCTTCAGGTCTTAAATTGGTCAATCCTTTTCTATATTCTACCTTTAATCTGCCTTGCTGAGTAGAATTAGTGTTTATTACTCCAGTAAGCACATGAAAGGTAGTACATATTAGTTCCACAATGCAATTCTTGGTTTATTTGTCAGCCATGCTGAGTAGTCATTGGCACCTGGTTCACAAATTGTGTATTGAACCGATAAGCTCACTACACATTCCCTCATCGCTATGTGAGCAGTGCTTCATGATGTGTTCCCCCTAATTGACTGTTAACTGAATTATTGGCCCACACTGATGCTATACTTTCAAAGTATAGTACAGGCCACACAACGTTTTCTGAACATTAACCACTTAAGCCCCGGACCATTATGCAGCTTAAAGCGGAGTCTCACCCTAATTTTCGACTTTATCGCAATAAAACAGCAAGGCATTAAAAATAACAAATACGTTTTTTTTTTTCTTTATCCTTACCCCGTTTCTGGTTGCGTTTCTTCCCTGTCAATCAAAATCCACCGCGGGGGAGTGGGCGTGTATCTCTATTCTCCCCCGACGTCGCTATGTCTCCTGGGACTCAGTCCTGACAATCCCAGGAGACGCGCTCTGCTCAAATCGCGCGAGATCTCGCCGGTCACGTGACTCGGCAAGCGGGCCTTTAAAGGTTTTGAGCTGCAGCTGATAGCAAAGGTAGAAGCCTGCACAATGGGGCGTGAGCTTATTACGCCGGCTGTTGTTATGGCAACAGTGTAGTGTTGACGGCGACGCTCGCCATCAACACTGCACATGCGCGGGATCGAGCGGTGAATGCTGGGAGGCCAGCATTCACCGTATCCCGGAAGAATTCCATGTGGGCTTCACAGTGCCCGGAGTTAATATGGAAACGTCTGTCGGATTGTTTTATAAAATATCGTTTGCTCCGTTACCGCGATGACGCCGGCTAAAGGAGTGGGACACACGGGCTGTGATGTAGTAAAGGTATGACTAGAGGAATAATGCAAAAAAAAAAAAAAAATGATATCCCGTGGAACCCCCTCGCTTTAAAGACCAGGCCACTTTTTTGCGATTCGGCACTGTGTCGCTTTAACTGACAATTGCGCGGTCATGCGATGTGGTTTCCAAACTAAATTGGCGTCCTTTTTTCCCCACAAATAGAGCTTTCTTTTGGTGGTATTTGATCACCTCTGCGTTTTTTATTGTTTGCGCTATAAACAAAAATAGAGCTATATATGTTTATTTTTGCTATAATAAATATCCCCCAAAAATATATAAAACATTTTTTCCCTCAGTTTAGGCCGATAAGTATTCTTCTACATATTTTTGGTCAAAAAAAATTGCAATAAGCGTTTATTGATTGGTTTGCGCAAAATTTATAGCGTCTACCAAATAGGGGATAGTTTTATTGCATTTTTATTAATATTTTTTTTTCTAGTAATGGCAGCGATCAGCGATTTTTATTATGACTACCACATTATGGCGGACATATCGGACACCTTTGACACTATTTTGGGACCATTGTCATTTATACAGCGAACAGTGCTATAAAAATGCACTTACTGTAAAAATGACACTGGCAGTGAAGGGGTTAACCAGGAGGGGGTGCTGTAGGGGTTAAGTGTGCCCTAATGTGTGATTCTTACTGTGGGTGGGGGGCGTGGCTGGACGTGTGACGTCACTGATCGTTGTTCCCTATGACAGGCAGGGCCGATCCGCCCTATAGGCTCACTATGCAAGCTGTTTAGGGCCCCCCAAATTACTAGAGGCCCCGTCTGGTGAGAAGTAATTTTTGGCACCTCATCCTATCTCTTAACTCGCTGGCTGCACACCCCGCTTCTCACTTTAAAGCGGATGTCCGCTCAAAAAAAAATATTAAAAGCCAGCAGCTCCAAATACTGCAGCTGCTGACTTTTAATATTAGGACACTTACCTGTCCTGGAGTCCAGCGCCGTCCGCAGCAGTAGACGAGCGATCGCTCGTCACTCTACTGCTCCCCCCTCCATCCACGGTGAGGGAACCATGAAGTGAAGTGCTCTGGCTTCACTGCCCGGTTCCCTTCGGCGCATGCGCGAGTCGTGCTGCGCCCGCCGATTGGCTCCCACTGTGTGCCGAGTGTTCCCAGCAAACAACGGGGGGGCGACGGGATGTCACGACATGCCCGTATTTTGCCCGAGAATGCTGGGCCGGAAGTGGGTGCAAATACCTGTCTTTAGACAGGTATCTGCACCCCCCCCCTGAAAGGTGTCAAATGTGACACCGGAGGGGGGAGGGTTCCGATCAGCGCGAGTTCACTTTAGGGTGGAGCTCCGCTTTAATGTAAGAAGTAATTTCTGAAAGCAGAACACCCCCTCCCCCTGCTTCTCAACTTTAATCTTTAAAGTGACATGTCACTGTTAATGTGACATGTCATTTTCAGCAGCCCCCCCGCTTCTCAACTTTAATGTGACATGTCATTTTGCTTAGGGCCCCACGGAGGTCAGGATTGGCACTGATGACAGGGAACAGACTGTCAGTGACAGGCTCACTAGGAAGCACGGAGAGAGGTTTGTTTACACTTATCCTCTCCTCGTTCTTCCTCTCTGTGACCCGATCGACACTGGCGGCGATTGGGCCCACTGTTTCTGCGGGGTTGGTCACGAGGAATAGGACCGGGTCCCGAGCGTGCCAAAAGCGGTGTGCTTACGACCCATGGCTGGGATCTTAAAGGGTACATACGTGTACAACCTTGTGCCAAGCCGTGCCATTTTGCTGACGTATTTAGTCGTGCGGCGGTCCTCAAGTGGTTAAATACATTAGCTTTCTGAGATATCTTGGTGTGGTTATATTCTGCCTTTCTGAATTATTTTCTGAAATGATCACTCTGTGAAAACTGCTGAGTGATGTCATGGCACTATTGTGCTGATTATGGCTGTTCTTTCTGCTCCCCTTCTCCATTTACAAAAGCTGTATGGTCTTTGAATGGAGGAGGCAGACTATTCATTTATCCACCCCTCATTCATTCAGAGATAATTTTTCAGTCAGAGAAGCCATAGTACATTTTCTATGAATGGAGAAGGTGGGTAGAAAGGGACACATCCGATTGATAGCAATTCATGTCACTTGTGCTGATTTTTTTTTTTACTATACGTAGACTTTTAGGCACCATTCACATCAGGGGTGTAAATAAGGGGGGGGGGGTAAGGGGTGTTCAAACCCCCCCAGGGAAGAAATAAAATGCATGATGTCCCTGCTCTGCAGTCACACGTGGCACCAGCAACAGCCAGCACTGATGCCACTGCAGCAAGTGTAATAGATCATTAGGCATACCCGCACACATGTTGTGGTACACCACCAGGCCGGTGCATGTAGTCCTGCCCACTGCATAGTCATACCATGTATTCCCATTGGCTTGCAGTGCCACTCCCACCTTGGGCTTGGGAAAGAAGCTTTGGCTGGGCCCTGGAGCACAGAGTGCTTGTAAAGTGCTGAGTAGCCACCGCCCCCCTCATGGAAGAACTGCTGATCTCCTGTCCAGGTATGTTCCTCTTTCTTTTATGGCCTAGTCTCAGAGAGTGTCCTCAGACTTACCACTGTTTAGACTGCTCTGCTGCTGCTGGCATTCTGCTGTTCACACTAGGTAATCGTGAGTCAGTGAGAGACTGTCTGTGATTCTGTGTAGCAACTGCCAAAGTTAGTGCTTGAGGCTGGCTGAGCTAAACTTTGCATTGCTTGTATTACTGACAGTTGACTGAGGCTAAGCTGAGTTTTCTATTGCTTGTGTTACTAACAGTCCAGCTTGGCACTTGCAAGCTTGTTGTGGTGCTCACCAGCTTACTGATTCAGGAGTTGGCAACACAACCAGGGCCGGATTCCAGACAAGGCCACAGAGGCCAGGCCTTGGGGCGGAAGTGGGTGCAGGGGCGGCGCGGGATCTACCTGTCAGTCGCCAACAGCTGGATCGAGATTTTGCTAGAATGCAGAGTAGTGCAAGAAGCGTGTGTAAAAAGTTCTCTCTCATGTCACTCCTCATCCATCCCCATTTGCTTGTGACATCATCTGGGATGGACGAGAAGAGAGGAGAGTCCGCCGGAGAGCAGAGTGCCCTTATATGCCCTGTGCCCCATGTCCTGATGTGCCCTGTGCCCGTGTCCTGATGTGCTATGTGCCCTGATGTGCCATGTGACCCGTGCCCTGATGTGCTATGCGCTCCATGCCCTGATGTGCCCCTTTGGCTGCTAGGCATTCTGAGAGCCTATCCAGAAGTAGTGCAGGGTTTGGACTGCAGGCTTGTAGTCCAACCAGAAGTAACAGTTCCGCCGGCCAGGGAACTTGTTGTGGTCGGAGCTTTCGCCACAAAGGGACCATCCGCCTTGCTACCAGAAATCATTGTGAGTAAGCTGAGGCCAGTACCAGAGCAGACTTCTCAACAACCGGGGACGAAGAAGAAGTGGGAAAGATTCAGCAAGTGCCAAGTCAGGCACCCAGCAGGACAGCAGAGGTGACGCTTGTAGAGTGCCAAGCCAAGGACCTAACATGTCAGCAAGGGTGAAGCTTAAGGAGTATATGTGAGTGCCAAGCCAGGGACCCAGCAGTGAAGCGGGGGTGACGCTTGAGGAACATATGTTAGAAGGCTGGCCGCAGGCCAGCCTGAGTTTCTGGGAGGAATCTAAGAGTACTTAAGACTCCCTCCCTGTCAGGGCTGGGTCGCCGTCTGTTTTCAGGGTTGGCGCGGCCGGAGCACGTCACTTCCAGCTTCCTAACAGAGCGGCGGTTGGCCGCAGCAAGGGAGTCTTTCCTCTCCCGGGCACCATTGGGGACCTCCTGCCCATTCCCTCCCCCTCTCATCCCTGGGTTACACCTCCACCAGCCTCGTGGGGGCCGCCCGCCCGCTTCTCCTGGCGCTCATGCCAGGGGGGGGCGTCCATCCTCCACACACCCACCTCTCCAGGGCTCCATCTTGCAGCAGGGAGCCGCCCACCCGCTTGCTCCCCACTGTGATCACGCTGGTGGGGAGGAGGTTTGTCATCCATCCATCCACCCTTCACTGGGCTCATTCCCACAAGAGCAAGGGGCGCCATCCGCTTCTCCCTGGCATCCCGGTGTTCCTTACAGCTTTGTGGGGGCCTGTCCACCCACATCTCCAGGGGTTATGCTGGCAGCATGGAGTGGGGGGAGCAGTCCACCTTTTCCAGTGGTCACACTTAGGGTTGAGCGAACCCGAACTGTAAATTTCGGGTTCGTACCGGACTTTTTTTTTTTTTGTACCCGGACCCGAACAATTTGCTGTAAGTTCGGGTTCAGGTACGATCTACATAGCATTAGCTACTTTAGGGAAAGGTTCCTGATTGTGCTTATAGGGAGAGAATTAGATAGAAGTCAGTCCTACTTCACAAATCAAATTGCAGCAGCACTGCATATGTTCCTGTGAGATACTCTGCATATTGCACCAGCACTGCATATGTTCCTGTGAGATACTCTGCATATTACACCAGCACTGCATATGTTCCTGTGAGATACTCTGCATATTGCACCAGCACTGCATATGTTCCTGTGAGATACTCTGCATATTACACCAGCACTGCATATGTTCCTGTCAGATACTCTGAATATTGCACCAGCACTGCATATGTTCATGTGAAATACTCTGCATATTACACCAGCACTGCATATGTTCATGTGAAATACTCTGCATATTACACCAGCACTGCATATGTTCCTGTGAGATACTCTGCATTAGATCATTTAGGGAAAGGTTCCTTATTGTGCTTATAGGGAGAGAAATATATAGGAGTCACTCCTACTTCACAAATCAAATTGCAGCAGCACTGCATATGTTCCTGTGAGATACTCTGCATATTACACCAGCACTGCATATGTTCCTGTGAGATACTCTGCATATTACACCAGCACTGTATATGTTCCTGTCAGATACTCTGCATTAGATAATTTAGGGAAAGGTTCCTGATTGTGCTTATCGGTAGAGCATTAGATAGGAGTCAGTCCTGCTTCACAAATCAAAGTGCAGCAGCACTGCATATGTTCCTGTGAGATACACCCTTTATATACTTTTCTTCTATTGTGCTATTCAAAAAACAACCATTTAGGGAAAAAAAAATTGTAGTGTTTCCTCCAGTGTTTCTCAGTGTTTCCTCCATATCTGTAGGTGTGAGATAAACACTTTAGCTAGTTTTCTTCTATTGTTGTATTCAAAAAGTTTTTCCTCCAGTGTTTGCAGTCTTGCCTGCATATCTGTTTGTGTCAGATACACACTTTACATACTGTTTTCTATTGTGCTATTCAAAAAAACAATTATTTTGGGCAAATATATTTTTTGGTGCGTTTCCTGCATATCTGTAGGTGTGAGATAAACACTTTAGCTAGTGTTCTTCTATTGTTGTATTAAAATAAACGCCATTTAGGGCAAAAAAATATATTTTACAGTTTTTCCTCCAGTGTTTGCAGTTTTGCCTGCATATCTGTACGTGTGAGATACACACTTTACATACTGTTTTCTATTGTGCTGTTCAAAAAAACAATTATTTTGGTGCGTTTCCTGCATATCTGTAGGTGTGAGAAACACTTTAGCTAGTGTTCTTCTATTGTTCTATTCAAAAAACACCCATTTAGGGCAAGATCCTACATTTGAGAAATATGAGGAGAACGTCAAATAAGGGACGTGGCCGCGCTCGTGGTGCTGCTGGTGGAGCTCTTGTTGCAGGGAGAGGACGTGGCCGATCTGTGCCAGCTACATGCACAAGTTAAACACCTTTCTCAGGTGCGAATAGGCGACAGAGCCTGCAGCGATATTTGGTGGGGCCTAATCCGGCTCTACGAATGTTGAGGCCAGGAGCAGAACAGGCGATAGTAGATTGGGTTGCTGACAGTGCCTCCAGTTCCTTCACATTGTCTCCCAACCAGTCTTGTGCTGAAAGATCGGAGTTGGCACCTGCAGCCGATGTCCATCAGTCTTTCACCTCACCCCCTTGCAAATCAGCCAAGCAATCTGAGCCCCAAATCATGCAGCAGCCTCTTCTGCTTTTTGATGACTCTGTTAGCATGTTTTCCCAGGGCCATCCACCTAGCCCTGCCCCAAAAGTGGAGGAGATTGAGTGCACCGATGCCCAACCACTCAGTACACTCGTCTCACTCTGTCTGCACTGTGTGTGTCAGGGCCAGGCAGCCGGGGACTGCAGGGAGAGATGTCAGCTGACTCGGCTCTCTCTTCAACATAAAAAGTGGAGCTCTCGGCCGCGTGCGGCAACGAAAATAGCCGGGAAAGGGTGAGGCATGGGCAAATTAGGCGGCCGCACGGGGGCCCCCGACTTTGCGAGGCCCCTGACTTTGCGGGGCCTAAGGCAGCCGCCTAATTTGCCTAATTAGAGAGCCGCCTCTGCTCGCTGGGAGACATATTCTGCCGAAGTTCTCGGTCGTGTGTACACTCCTGACGAGCGTCCTGTCGGGAAGCTCGTCGAGCCAAAATAGAGAGCATGCTCTCTTTTTCCTCGTTCAATGAGGAAATTTGGCTCGATTACCTTTTCGACCACTCATCGGGAACCTCGTCGGGCGGAACGATGGGTTTAGCCCAACGAGGTTCTCGGACGTATGTACGCAGCCTCACACTTCCAACACTGGACTACCTATCTGGCAGTCACCTATTTTTTCTTCAATCACCTACACCACCCACCAATTCACTATCATCATTACCTTACTTCAATTATCTATTTACATTCCCTACTTACTTACTAACCCTAATGGACCCCTAAAGTTGCCCTGCCATTCATTACTTATTGGCAATTAGTACCTGCCTTCAGCCCCCATACCCAGACTCCAACTGTCACTTTGGCAACTTGTTATTATTTGTTCAATTCTCCCTAACCAACTACAACATTGTGGGTGTTCTTTGCAGGTGCCTGCTCCTCCACCGCAGAGAGGGCGTCCATGCTTTGGCTCCTTGCAAGCCCTTCTGGATGGGTCTTTTGCTCCTTTTTGTTTTTGGGGGGGGGATGGGGGCAGCCATAACCCCTCCCAGACAGTCCAACGGCTCCCAATATCCTGGATTCCTTGTTTTAGCGGTAAATATATCACCATGGTATACTCTATGTGATGTATGTTGACATGTTCTCTCTTTCTAATTTTACATTTTCTAATTAACGTTTTAGAACCCTTGTCCCCCTGAAGAGACCGGACAAATGGTCAAAATGGTCGTCAGGGACCTACATTGGGGATCTACATTGTACAATAACCCATAGTACTTTGAGATGTATATGCATTTATGTCTACTGCAACCAGGATTGTGATATTTACTTTTGTACTATATTTGTATATTTTCCACCATTATTCACTGTGATATCCGATTTCATCGGCAATAAATGTCATTTTTTTACTGAAACTACTTAACCTACTCTTTGACTCCGCTGCCTAAAAGCCCTACCTGGGGAACTCCTCTCTTCCATGTAACTTCGGGGCAAGCAGCCTTTTCATCTCTACTCCCCATGTGTCCTGTCTCTATCGACATTAAATTAGCCCCAGAACCTGTGTAATTACTATGTGTTCGGGGTTTAAAGGGATGAGGTGGCAACCCTAGATCTTTCTCACTCTTTTGGGGTGTAGCCTACCTTGTCCTCCTCCACCGCTTCCACCTACACCGCCACATCCACCGCCACCTCAACCTCCTACTCCATATGGACCTTGTCCTCCTAGGTCAAGATTATTATTATTTTTTTTTATGTTATTTTAAGTTATTTCCCTATCCATTTATTTTCAGAGTACTTGCCATGCTCTTATTGACATTTTGCTGCCATTTGCAGCCCTCTAGCCCTTTCCCTTAGTTTTTTAGAGACATTTTAGTAGTCAAAAGTCCGGGTCCCCATTGACTTCAATGGGGTTCGGGGTCAAGTTCGGGTCCCGAACCCGGACTTTTTTCTGAAGTTCGGCCGAACCTGCCGAACCCGAACATCCAGGTGTCCGCTCAACTCTAGTTACGCTAGCTGCATGGGAGGGGGGGCTATCCACACACGTCTCTATGAGTCAAGCTGGCAGTATTTCCTTGCATTGCATGCATTTGTCATAGCATCCTGTGCAGCGTTTTCAGTCTCAGTGTTTGTCACAGCATTTAAGCTCCAGGGGTTTCTGTCCCGGCATTCTGTCGTAGCACGTAGCATTCATGTCTGCCCCAGGTTTGCTGTCATTGCGTTTTCCTCAGCGTTTCTGCCCCAGGGTTTTCTGTTGTTGCTTTTCTGCCATGGCCCTTCAGTCTCAGCGTTTCTGACAATGCATTTTCAGTCTCAGCAGTCTGTCATAGCGTTTCTGTCATTGCATTTTCGGTCTCAGCAGTCTGTCATAGCGTTTCTGTCATTGCATTTTCAGTCTCAGCAGTCTGTCATAGCGTTTCTGACTATGCATTTTCAGTCTCAGCAGTCTGTCTTAACGTTTCTGTCGTTGAACCGCTGAGGCAGACTGCAAATGCAGTCTCAGCGTTTGTCATGGCGTTTCTGTCTGTCAGGAATTCTGTCTGTAGCGCTTACTCCCGAAGGAGCCGCTGATTAGTTTGGGACCGGCATGTTAGGTTACCAGTGATTCTTGTCTAGGAATAATATTAGTGAGAGTGGATAAAGAGCAAGTGTCCGGACGTCAACTTGAGTTTTCAATGGTTTATTCCAAGGCCCAACATGGCCAACATCAACATGACACACGATAGAGAAAAGGATGATGAGCAAGGAGAGAACTGTAGTATCAGGCCTTGGATATCATAAAGAGAGCAACCTGCTCTCAGCACAGTCAAGTTCAAATGTCGCCACTCTCAACAGAGTGGGTAAAGTGCCCCGGACAGGCGATTTACTTGAGCCTGGCAGCCGAAGGGCCACTTTTAAACAAAGTCACTGGGAGGAAACAGGGCCTCTGCCACAGGCCTGGTGAATTTTCTTAGATTTGTCAAAGGCTAGAACCAATGAATTCTCCCAGTAAGTCCAATCTCAAGGTCACCGACTGACAGCTGAAGTGTACCTGTCATGTGGCGTGGTGACCAGATCCCCGGTGGTTCGTCCAGGCCTCGCAGACAACCTCTGACTCTGGGTTCTCCCGAGCCAATCCCCCACCGTTCAGCTCCCGCTTAGGATCTGGGACCCAGCAAGCCGCTGGGGCCCCTCTTTGCATTAGGATGAAGTTCCGCTTGGTACGCAACCTCGGCCAGGCGGGCCCATGGATGCGCACACCCTGAAGGTGGATGCCGGACCTGGAACGTGGGCCCCGCATAGCGCAACTCTCACAGGCGACTGCCCCAGATATACCCTCCCGCCAGCATGTCCAGAGAAAGATCCGCTCCTCTGATTGGCTGCTGGGAGAAGGTGGGTCTGTCAGGACCCCTTCTAGCGCCGACTGTCACCCAGGGGTAATAACACCCCCCTGGCATGCAGACTGACCTACAAGACAGCAACCCAAATTTAGGCAATTCGTGAATGGGGGTAACTTAACTCTCCCATTCCCCACTAACTTTAACGTAACGCCCCGCAAATAGAGGGGGGGGGGCGCGCTACATGTCTTTGCATTTCTGCCTCTGCGTTTCTGGCACAGCGTTTATCTTATAGCGTTTCTGCCCCAGGTTTTCTGTCATTGTATTTCTGCCTCAGTATTTCAGTCCCAGCATTCTGTCATAGCGTTTCTGCCCCAGGTTTCTGTCATTGCATTTTAGTCTCAGCTTTCTGTCATAGCATTTTTCTCATAGCGTTTCTGCCCCAGGTTTTCTGTCATTGTATTTCTGCCTCAGTATTTCAGTCCCAGCATTCTGTCATAGCGTTTCTGCCCCAGGTTTCTGTCATTGCATTTTAGTCTCAGCTTTCTGTCATTGCATTTTTCTCATATCGTTTCTGCCCCAGGTTTTCCGTCATTGTATTTCTGCCTCAGCGTTTATCTCATGCCATTACTGCCCCAGGATTTCTGTCATGACAGTTCTGCCTCAGCGTTTCAGGCTTAGTGTTTCTCCCATACCTTTTCTGCCCCCACGTTTTCCGTCATAGCGTTTCTGCCCCCACGTTTTCTGTCATATTTCTGCCTCAGCGTGTCAAGCTCAGCGTTTTTCTCATACAATTTCTGTCATTGCATTTGGCCATAGCGTTCAATCTCAGCGTTTCTGCGACAGGTTTTCTGTCATAGCGATTTCGGCCCACCTGATTTTGTTTATAGCGATTTTGGCCCACACGATTTCTGTCATAGCGATTTCGGCCCACACGATTTCTGTCATAGCGATTTCGGCCCACACGATTTCCGTCATAGCGAATTTTGGCCCATGAGATTTCCGTCATAGGGATTTCGGCCCATGAGATTTCGGTCATTGCATTTCTGCCTCAGCGTTTCAGGCTTAGCATTTCTCTCATGCCATTTCTGCCCCAGGACTCTGTCTTTTTACATTTTTTGCCTCTAACGTTTTAGGCTCAGCGTTTCTCTCATACCATTTCTGCCCCAGGTTTTCTGTCATCACTTTTTGCCATAGCGTTTCAGTCTCAGCTTTTCTGCTGCCCCCAAATTTCTGTCATAGCTTTGCTGCCCCTACGTTTTCTGTCATATTGTTGCTGCCCCTACGTTTTCTGTCATAGGGTTGCTGCCCCTACGTTTTCTGTCATAGGGTTGCTGCCCCTACGTTTTCTGTCATAGTGTGGCTGCCCCCACGTTTTCTGTCTTAGTGTTTCTCATGACGTTGTCTTCTTTATGGTTACCATGTCTCATTGTACTTTGTCCACGTTGCATCTGGGTTGGTTAGCAAGTGCTCACATCTCAGGATCTGTCACGTCTAAAGATTCATACGGGCTGAGGTTTCGTTTTTAATGATTGTTGACCACAATCTTCTCGCCTGTTTACATACGTCATATGTTGCACGTTCATTCATTACACCTATATGATTACCCTGATTGTTCAGTTAAATTGCCTGTCTCTGCGCTGCAGCTTACTTGGGCTCACATGCCAGTCACACTGGGGGGGCTGTCATAAGGTTCATTCACGCGCAGCGGTCTTGATGTTTATGCTCATATTCTCATACATAGGTAGGCACTGAGGGGCGTTGTTGTTTCAGGTCTGTTTTCTGTCTTGTCTAGGTTGTGTTTCCGTAGCTTGGGCTTGCTGCACGTCTCTGTTACGACTAGTTCACATGCATCCCTTCTACCATGTGAGGGTCTTCAGTGCAGGGTAGCACCCCGTCATCTAGGAATCAGTCCATACTTCAGCACTCAGCTGAGTTTGTCTCAGGGACCGGCGGTTCGCTTCTGTTTGTTTCCAAGTTGTCCCAGATACTCTCGCTTACCAGCATGGTACAGGTACTGGGCATACTCTGGTATGCAGTTTCAGGTGGGCCAAGCATGCTCTCTGCAACCTGGTATGGTTGTAAATCAGGATGGAGGTAATTGAAACTCATGCACTCAGTGGCAGGGTGTCAGCGCACCCCCAGCTCCTGCTCTTCTTCCATTTATGCCGGCCATGTCATCATCCCTTTGGGTCCGGTCTATCAGGCCTTCTGGTTTTATGGCTGAGCCATGGGTGTTCCTTGTCAGGGGCGGTGGTGCAATCTCCCATCCCTGATTCTCTGACGTCCCTACTGGAGGTACTTTCAGACCTGCTAACGGGGCTCATCACTGCATCATCAGGTTTTTCATAGTGTTTTGGCTTCAGCTGACAGTCATGCTTTCGTTACCAATCAAGTTTCTGGAGGCAGCTTTTCCAGGGGTGGTTGGTCTGGTTTCTCTACCTTCATGCTGTAGATGGGGGGCTGGGCCTCCTAGGTACCTAGTGGCAAGTTCCAAAAGCATTGGTACTATGGGCTGCTCTTTCCTGTGTAGCGCCCCCTTACTTTCAGTATGGGCACTACTCTAAAGTTAGTTGGAGTGGGAGAGTTACATTGCTCCCATTCATGATTTACCTAAATTGTGACCTCTGTCATTCCAGAAAGGTCCACTGGGTCAGTCTGCATTCTGGGGATGTGGTATCATCTCTGGTTGGCAGTTGGCGCCAGAGGGTTTTTTGGCAGAGCAAGTCTTCCCCAGCAGCCAATTGGAGGAGTTCTTCCCTCGCAGGGCATGCTGGGGAGGGGTATATCTGTGACGGGTGTCATGTGTTCTAAATTTTCGCGGGGTCCCGGTTCCAGGTGCGGCATCCACCTTTAGGGTGCGCGCATCCATGGACCCCGCCGGCGTGGCCTAGACATGTGCATTTCGTTTTGTTACGAATTTGAATTCGGACGAATTCTTCATTATTTGGAAATTCGGATGCATCCGAATTTCCGAATTACAAAATTAACGAATTTAAACAAATTCGAAAAACGCGAACGAAATTCGAATTCGAAACGAATTCGAAAACAAATTCGAATCGAATTTGAAAACATAGAAAACGATTTTCTAAAAACTACAATAAAATAGAATATAAAACAATAAAGCAATATAATCAAAAAGAATAGAAGTTAATAGAATGTAATAAAATAGAACATGACAGTCTTCCGAAATTTGAATAGTACAAATTTGAATTCTAGAATAGATTGGAAAATAATTAAAATTTATGGAAACTAAAATATAAAAGAATAGAAAAACAATAGAATAGAATAGAATTAATTATAATATATATTATATTTTATTCTATTCTCTTCTATTCCATTCTAATATTTTCTATTCAAATTTGAATTCATTTTATACGAAATTTGAATTTCTTATTGAATGAAATCGAATTTGAATAGAAAAGATTATAAAAGATTAGTTTCATATTAGAATTTGAAAAAATTTGGATGAAGTCCTAAAAAGTCGAGCAAATTTGAAAAATATAATTAGATTAGAAAAAAATCTACTGCATTCGAAAAATGTCTACCACATTTGAAGAAAAACTACCGCATTTGAAAAAAAAAAGCTAAATTAGAAAAAACGACTACATTCGATCTTTTTTTTTTACATATAACCATTTTCCAAAATTCGAATTTCATATAGAATGAAATCGAATTGGAATAGAAAAGATTAGAATAGAAAATGATAAAAAACTTAATAAACTAGAAAAACAATAGAACAGAATAGAATCAATTATAACATATATTATATTTTATTCTATTCTCTTTTTTTTCTTTTCTATTCATTTCTAATCTTTTCTATTCGAATTTGAATTCATTTTATACAAAATTCGAATTTCTTATTGAATGAAATCAAATTTGAATAGAAAAGATTATAAAAGATTAGTTTCATATTAGAATTTGGAAATTTTTTGACCAAATTCCAAAAAAGTGGATCAAATTTGAAAAATGTTATTAGATTAGAATAAATCGACTGCATTCGAAAAAATTCTACCGCATTTGAAAAAAATCTACTAAATTAAAAAAATCTACCACATTCAATTTTTTTTTACATATAACCATTTTCCAAAATTCGAATTTCATATAGAATGGAATCGAATTGGAATAGAAAAGATTAGAATGGAATAGAAAATAATAGAAAAGTTAATAAACTAGAAAAACAATAGAACAGAATAGAATAAAATATAATATTTTATTCGCTTTTGTTCTATTGTTTTTCTAGTCTATTCTTTTATATTATTTTCTATTGAATTTTTTTCTATTCTAATTCAAATTCATTCTATATGAAATTCGAACTTCTGAAGCCATCTTCCAAAATGTTAATTTCATATAGAATGTATTAGAATCTAAAAGAATAGAAAATAATGGGGGAGAGAGAGAGAGAGAGAGAATATAGTTTTTCTATACTATTCTTTTCTATTTTTTTCCATTCTAATTTAATCTTTTCTATTCAAATTTGATTTCATTCTATACGAATTTCGAATTTCAGGAAGTGGTTATACATAGTTTTGTTTAAATGTAGTAGCATTATTTCGAATTTGATCATTTTTTTTTTTAATGCGGTAGTATGTCCCTAAGAATATGACTTTTGACTGACAGCAACAAGTTATGCTGATTCGATATGCCCCCAGTAAACATGTGCATTTTGTTTCGTTACGAATTCGAATTCGGACAAATTCTTCATTATTCGGAAATTCGGATGCATCCGAATTTCCAAATTACAGAATTAACGAATTTAAACAAATTTGAAAAACGCCGGCCATGTCATCATCCCTTTGGGTCCGGTCAAATTGAATTTGAAAAAATAGAAATCGATTTTCTAAAAACTACAATAAAATAGAATATAAAACAATAAAGCAATAGAATCAAAATGAATAGAATAGAAGTTAATAGAATGTAATAAAATAGAACATGACAGTCTTCCGAAATTCGAATAGTATAAATTTGAATTCTAGAATAGATTGGAAAATAATTAAAATTTATGGAAACTAAAATACATATAACCATTTTCCAAAATTCGAATTTCATATAGAATGGAATCAAATTGGAATAGAAAAGATTAGAATAGAATAGAAAAGTTAATAAACTGGTAAAACAATAGAACAGAATAGAAAAAAATATAATATTTTATTCGCTTTTGTTCTATTGTTTTTCTAGTCTATTCTTTTATATTATTTTCTGTTCACATCTTTTCTATTCAAATTCATTCTATACGAAAGTCGAACTTCTGAAGCCATCTTCCAAAATTAGAATTTCATATAGAATGAATTAGAATCGAAAAGGATACAAAAGAATAGAAAATAATAGAAAAGAATGACAAAGAAATATTATATATATATATATATATATATATATATATATATATATATATATATATATATATATATATATATATATATATATATATATATATATATATATATATATATATATAATATCTTTTTTTTTTATTCTGTTCTATTGTTTTTCTATTCTAATCTTTTCTATTGGAATTCAATTTCATTCTATACGAAATTCGAATTTCAAAGATGTTATATATAAATATATATATATCTCTATATATAGAGATATATAAAAAAAAAAATTCTGTTCTGTGGTATTGTTTTTCTATAACATTCTTTTCTATTTTTTTCGATTCTAATTTAATCTTTTCTATTCAAATTTGATTTAATTTTGTAAGAATTTCGAATTTCAGGAAATGGTTATATATAGTTTGTTTAAATGTGGTAGCATTATTTCGAATTTGATAGTTTTTTTCGAATTCGGTAGATTTGTTTTCGAATGCGTTAGAATTATTTTGAATGCGGTAGAGTTTTTTCTTTTTTTTTTAAATTCTTTATTTTATTTTCCGTTCTTAAACATTTCATTTACCGATCTATATAGCGTACATAAACGTTTACACAGTTTTAACACTTTCTTAGGTTTATCTTTTCAAACATTGTTCCTCTAAACAAGCTCTCCAAACTCCTTTCTACCATCTATAGATATATCATGTATTCTCCAAATTTCCCCCACAACCTCCCTTACCCTACCCCACCCCCACCCCCTCCATGAGCCCCCCCCCCCCAAAAAAAAAAAAAGAAAAAAAAAGAAGGAAAAATAAATCAATAGAAAACCCCCCTCCCTTCTCCCCGCGACTCTCCTCCCTCTCTCCCCTCCTCCCACCTCAGAGGTCTCGCTCTCTATATCTTATATATGGGGTCCAAATCTGTCTATACTTCTCCTCTTGCTCTCTTATTCCCATCGTCAGGTTTTCCATCAGCTGGATTTCAGTTACTCTGTCTAACCATTGTTGTCTAGTTGGTGTAGATGTACTTTTCCACAAGAATGGGATACAAGCTCTTGCTGCCGTCAGCAAGTGTCTAAGCAAAGAATTTTTAAACTTTGCCGTGGATATAGGGAAATCATATAATAAATAGGTGGCTGGATTATCGCCAAGCTCCGTATCTGTGATTTCTTTTATCGTGCACGCAATCATTTTCCAAAATTCTTTCACTTTTACACATTCCCAGAAAATATGCAAGATTGTGCCCTGCTCATCTCCACACCGCCAACACCGATCTGAGATTTCCGGGAGGAAACGTTTTAATACGGCGGGGGTTTTGTACCATCTAGTTAAGATCTTGTAGCCTCCTTCCTGGTATCTGGTGGCTAGAGAGGCCTTATGTGTAAAAGCGAAGATTTTTGTTTTCTGGGTCTCTGAGAATTTTATCCCCAGGTCTCTTTCCCATGCTTGTATAAATGGTAAATTTTTAGGGGCTTCTGAGTCTACTAACAGGCTATACCTCCAGGTTCTCCCTTCAAGCATATTTCCTCAAATCCTGAGAGCTCTCTAGCCGGGGTGCCTTGTGGATTCATTGCTCTAATTGCTGCTCTCAGCTGCATTTCTCTCAGTGGGTCCAGTACACTTCTAAGGGCCTCCTCCGTCACTCCTCCAGTTGCCCTTTGCTTATCTATGTCAAAATGTATTAGCCTGCTCATTCCTGAACGTCTTAAGTTGTTGAAATATAGATCTGTAAGACCTAGTTGAAACCTGGGGTTTCCCAGGACCGGCACGAGTGGACTTGTATATTCTGAGATAATAGTTTTGCTAAATTTCCTTTTTGTAACTCGTAGTGTGGCGCCTAATGTGGGGTGTTTTTTAACTTCTTGTGGAATGTCTACATCTTGAATCCACGCCAATCCCTCCAACGGGATCTTCGTGATTTTTTGTTCCATGCAAATCCAAGGTTTGGTCTTCTGATATGCGCACCACTCTACTACTCTCGCTAGGTGGGCTGCCTCATAGTATCCCAATGGGTCTGGTAGGCCCACCCCTCCCCTTTCCTTTGGTAGCATCAGGATCTCGCGTCGTAATCTCACCGATTTTCCTGCCCAAATGAACTTAGTGAATCTGGCTCTCAGATCCCTCAGGAACCCTAAGGGAATCTTTACCGGTAAGGTCTGGAGTAAATAAAGTAGTCTTGGCATAATGTTCATTTTAATAATATTAATTCTCCCAAACCATGTAAAAATTTCCTTGTCCCATTGTTGGAAATCTGCCTTGAACTGTACTATCAGGGGCACAAAATTTAGCTCAAAAGTTCTATTCAGATTTTTAGGTATTTTTGTTCCCAGGTAGGGTATATGGGAGTCCGTCCATCTAAAGGGGAAATTTGCCGCTAATTGTTGCTGTGTCTGCCTGTTAACTTCTACTCCCATCGCCTCTGATTTGTTGTAATTCACTTTAAAGTTGGACAGAGTTCCATATTCCCCTATCTCCTTTAATAAGGCTGGTAAAGACAGCTCTGGTGCCGTAATTGAGAATAGCAGATCGTCTGCAAATGCGGCTACTTTGTACTCAGATCCCCTAATCTGGAACCCTCTTATGTCTGTGTTAGCCCGTATAATTCTCAAGAACGGTTCCAGAACAAGAATAAAAATGATTGGGGAGAGTGGACATCCTTGTCTTGTCCCGTTCCGTATTGGGAAGGGGTCAGATATTGCCTCATTTACCTTCACCCTAGCCGTAGGGCAGGAGTAGAGACTGGCTATCCAATTTTGCATCCCTTCCCCCAATCCAATATGTTGTAATGTGGTTTTCAAGAAACTCCAATTTACTCTATCAAAAGCTTTCTCTGCATCTGTTGATATTAATACTGTTGGCTTCTGATAGAGTTGTGACATATAGATAGTACTCAATAGTCTCTGTGTGTTCTCTCTCCCTTCCCACCTGGTCTGGGTGTATTAGGTGCGGTATACAAGGCAATAGTCTGTTAGCGATTATTTTTGCGAATATCTTCAGGTCTACATTCAATAGGGATATTGGTCCATAGCTAGGGCATAAAGTGGGATCTTTTCCTTCCTTTGGGATAATTGTTATGTGTGCCTCTAATGTTTCTCTACGCATCGGCTGCCCATCTTTTAGTGAGTTAAAGGCCTCTAGGAATCTAGGTGCCAATTTTTCATAGAAGGTTTTGTAGTATAGTAGAGTATATCCATCTGGACCTGGGGATTTGCCTGGTTTCATTTCCTTTATTGCTCCTAGGAGTTCCTCTGGTGTGATCGGCCCTTCCATGTTAGCGGTAACTCCTTCTGAGATTGTGGGCATTCCTGACTCCCTAAGATATTCTTTTATTCTCTCCTGCCTTCTCTGACTTCTTACTAATGTGGGTTGGTTTTCCAAGTGGTACAATTCACTATAATAATCTTTGAATGCTTTCGCTATTAAGTGCGATGAGCTAACTAAATTGTCTCCATGAGTTTTTATTTTTTCAATATGTTTTTTAGTTCTTGTTTCTCTCAGTGCATTAGCCAACATCCTGCCCGGTTTGTTCCCATGTTCATAGTATGCCCTCCTGCATCTACTCAGTTTGGCCCTCGCTTTCTCCATCAGTAATAAGTTTAATTTATCTCGGAGGGACAATAGTTTCTCTTCAGCATGTGCTATTTGCGAAGTTTTGTGTTCGTTTTCTGCTATTTGGATCTCCCCAAGCAGGTGGTCAAGCTTTACACTGAGAGACCTCTTTCTATGCGCCCCAAGTGAGATAAGGATTCCTCTCACGTAGCATTTGTGTGCTTCCCATTTACATAGGGACGAAGTTTCGTCTTCTTTATTCATCTCAAAAAACCTCTCTATTTCCAAGCTTACCTTACTTTCATATTCTGGGTCTTTAATTAATGATTCATTAATTCTCCAGACCCATTCTCTGGGGGTTACTGCCCCCCAATCAACGGCACAGTGAACTGGGGCATGATCTGAGATTGTAATTGAGCCAATTGAAGTTTCTCTTAAATTTAACAGTATGTTTTGGTCCAGGAATATATAGTCAATTCTTGTATATGTTTTATGTTTTGGTGAGTAAAAGCTATAGTCTCTGTCATGTGGATGTAGAGTCCTCCAAGTGTCTATTAACTGTAGGCCTTGTAAAATTTTCCTAGCCTGTTTCAGTTTGATATTAGATATGTTATAGGACCCCTTAGAGGAGTCCAATCTCGGGTCCAGTACCATATTCATATCTCCTCCCAAAATCAGGACCCCCTCTCTGTGCTGATTTACCACGTCTACAAATTTTTCCAAAGCGGAGACCGGGTCTTCATTGGGAAGGTAGATGTTTATTAGAGTGACCTTATGCTCATTTAGTGTCCCTATCACCATCAGGAATCGTCCTTCCTCATCTGCAGTTACTTTAGATTCTTTCCATTTTATGTTTTTAGCCAGCAGGATTGCTACCCTATTAGCTTTTGAGGTCTGAGAAGCTCCCATGTATACTACTGGGAATCTTTGACACTTCATCTTGGGTATCTTATCTTTCCTAAAATGTGTTTCTTGCAGGAAGACAATTTGTGTTTTTAGTTTTCCTAATTCCATTCTTAGTTTAGATCTTTTTTCTGGGGTGTTTAGCCCTTTAACATTATAGGTGGTAATATTTATTCTATCCATCCTGAGGGTACCTAATACCGTGGATGCCCTGGGGCAACCCGAGGTGATGGGAGAAGAAGAGAGAGTTTGGAGAGACACAAAAAAAAAAAGTATATGTATATACATATAAAACCCCACCCCCCTTGTATCTCGGATTCTAGTCCTCTGTCCAAGTGTCCGAGTAATTTATTGGCCTACCTCTGCGGGGTGTTCTGGTCTACAACTGCCCCGCGGTTCAACGAGGCAAAAAAAAAAAAACATACAAAAAAAAAAAAATCCCACGGGCGTCTCTGACTTCCCTCCCGTAAGAGGAGAGGCGCCCTGGTGGGGGAAAATATAGAGACACTACGGAGAGCCCTGCTTTACCTGGGTGGGTGTGCCCCAAATGTTTTTATGCAGCCTGTTCCCCCCCCCATTGAGTCTCCCCCCCTTCTGGCAAAAAGAAAAAAAAAAAGCCAGGGGGGAGGGGGGGCCGGGGAGAGTCTTCCCCCCCTAATGTCCCCCTTATCTATAGAAGATGAGGTCAGATCAGATCCTTAACCCTCATGTAGCAACCATCAAGTCATATTAAGTTAATCATAATCATAAGAAATTATACAATTATCAACTACAAAGACGGAGACCTTCTCCCTGAGCACAACATAAATCATAAACCAAGTAGACCTTTTCCTATAGGGATCTGGGGGTCTTCCCTTGTTACAAATCACACAGACTTCTATAATAATTTATAATAAATCGTAGTAATCTTATGATACTTCCTGCTTTTAAACCAGGTCATATATACGCCCCCTTCCCCTTTCCGTATCTCAGTCCCCTCCCTCTCCCAACACTCAGGTATTGTCTGGTTTTATCTCCACCACTCCTTCCCCTCCCATTCCCTCCCCACTCCACCTGTGCGTCTTCCCCCCTACCAGCAAAACTTCACCCCCCCAAGTCCCCCAGTCCCCTCCCCTGAATCCCCTCCCTCCCTCCTCCCCTTATCTACATCGACACACCCACACAAGAATGAATGAATAAATGAATAAATAAATAAAAAAATAAAGATATTAATAAAAATTGCCGCACGGCATTGGATGGTGTATGTGTACCTACCCATATAAATAGCTAGGTTTTACTGTGTGAGGTGGTGAAGTGTGAAGTGTGACATGAAGACAAAAAATATATATATATATATATATATATATATATATATATAAATAAATAAAAAAGGTGGCTAAACGGTCGTGGATGTGTTATAACTCTGTCAAAAGGCCCACGTCCTCTCACTGGGCCACTATATGTGTCATATCTATCTTACAGTTACTCAAATATTGTAGTAAGTGTAAAATATGTGAAGGTGTGTACCTACCTATAAATAGCTAGGTTTTACTATGTGAGATGATAAGTGTTGCACGAGAAGGAAAAAAAAAAAACACAGCCCTAACAAGAAAAACACACCCCAAACACCTCCCCCTTCCCTCTCTGATCTCCCCCCCTCCCCCCTCTGACTTGGGTGGAATGTGTCTATATTATCTATATTGGGTCTCTTATACCTCTAACCATATAAATTCATACTAAGTTGTTGTACCGCTCCACCTCCCGATCCTGGTATGGAGACAGGTAGGAAAAAAAAAAAAAGGAAAAGTAGAGAGACAATGGGAAAACATGAGAGTGGGGAGGAACAGAGAACTTCCAAAGGGTTCCTGATTACTGTGGTACTGTCTATAGGCCTATCCACATATATTTACAATCAAGGCATAATCAAAACATATTCAAAGCATTTTCACTAAATGTTACTAAATGCCACTAAATGTCTCCCAGCGACAGAAAAAACAAAAGACAAAAAAAAAAAACAGAAAAAAACACTGCGGGGCCTCAGCCCTATAGTCTCATTCCTTCAAGAAGGTCTCCAAAAAAAACAAAAAACAAGAGATTCTCCAAGAAAATCTATGTTGCGTATAATCCATACGATCCAAATCTCTGCTCCCACACTCAATGGTTGTATAGCATGTATTTCACTGTTTCACTTCAAACTCTCTCCCTCACAGCCGATATGTCCAACCAGTTAGGTACTTGTATTGGATTTGTTCCCAAAAACTCAAAAAGTGTAAGGAGTTGCAGGGGGTCCCTCAGATGATAGCTCCTCCCTTCTCTTTTAATATTTAGGGCCAGTGGAAACCCCCATCGGTATGTTGCTCCATTGTTGCGTATGTGGTCTAGTAGAGGCTTTAACATGCGCCTTCTCAATTTAGTTTGCCAACACAGGTCTGGAAAAATCTGTATATCAGCGCCCTCCCAAGCCCCTGCTGATCCCTCTCTCCACGCTGCCCTCAGTATGTCCTCCTTTGTTCTATAAAAATGAACCCTACACAACACATCTCGGGGGCTGTTTTGGCCACTTTGATCTTGGCGGCGAATTGATGGGACTTTATGTACTCTATCCAGTTCCAGCATCGAGTCTGGGGGTTTCTTTAGAATGTTATTGAGAATGGTAGTGACCACATTTCTTAACTCCTGGCCCTCAAAGTTCTCTGGTATGCCCTTGTGTAAGGTACCTGTAAAAGGTAGTGTCCGAAGTGGAACAGGTATGCTGGAGATCCAGGCAAAGCGTCGTCAGGCAGATACGGTTGGCAACGGATCAGGCAAATAGTTCACAATCGGATTCCGGAGAAGGGTCAGGCAGGCAAAGGTCATACACGATCTGGCGGTAAAGTACAAAATCAGCAGGCTGTAGAATAGTCAGGATATCAGGCAGGAGTTCAATACAATGCAGGTCACTGAAGACAAAACACCCAGGAAGTAATCCAAATAAACGGGCGCTGATTGATGACCTCACTTCCTATTTAAAGGCTGTCCAGAATGAGAATTGTCCACAGCTGGCAGCAGGTGGAGCTAGTGAGTCCGAGGTGTGTGTTGAACACAATAAGGATATTCCCAAGGCCTAGATCTCTTCTGTGGCACATCAGGTAACGCTATGGTTTAAGACCAGGAAGACCCAGGTTCGAATACACCCCGGGACATGACAGGGCCCCCTCCCCAATGGACCCCTCCGGGGGCCTAGCGGGGTTTAGTGGGGAACGAGGCATGGAAGTCTCGTATAAGAGAAGGGGCATGCAGATCTTTGGCTGGAACCCAGGAGCGGTCTGTGACAGGATATCCCTTCCAATGAACCAGATACCGAAGGCCACGGCCATGTCTTCTGGAATCAAGAATCTTGGAGACTTCAAACTCACTTTGTCCATCAACAAGAACAGGAGGAGGTAGCTGTTGTGATCTGGAGTAGCGGTTGAAAATAGCTTTTTTGAGGAGGGAAACGTGAAACACAGGATGTATCCGGAGAGAGGAAGGTAATTTTAAGCGATAGGAAACTGGCCCAACTCGAGCAATGATCCTGTAAGGACCAATGAATCGAGGGCCCAATTTGGTAGAAGGTTGTTTCAGTCTCACATACTTGGTTGATAGCCAAACTCTGTCCCCCACCACATATGGAGGTATATGGCGTCTTCGTCTGTTGGAAAAAAGTCTGTACTTGCCTGCTGACTTTTGTAGTAATGAACGAATCTTCTTCCAATGTAGTAGAATATTCTTTACCCGCTGATCTGCTGCTGGTACACCAGAAGAAGGCTGAAGTAGAGGAAAAGTCTGAGGGTGATAGCCTAGGGCTGCGTAGAATGGTGTGGTATGAAGAGCACTGTGCCAACGGGAATTTAGGGCGAACTCAGCTAAAGGCAAGTACTCAGACCAGTTGGAGTGTAAGGCATTGACATAATGTCGAAGATAGGTTTCTAGGGTCTGGTTCATGCGTTCGGTTTGACCATCAGTTTGCGGGTGATGTGAAGTAGAGAGCGAGAGCGTTACTCCCAGTTTCTTGCAGAACGCTCTCCAGAATCGGGAAACGAACTGGGATCCGCGGTCTGAGACGACATTGGTAGGTATGCCATGATGTTTTACAATATGGGAAAGGAAAAGAGTGGACAGTGCTTTCGCTGTAGGTAATCCCGGGAGCGGCACAAAATGAGACATTTTGGAAAAGCGATCCACTGTGACCCATATAGCAGTCATGCCCTCGGACTTGGGTAAGTCTACAATGAAGTCCATGGTCAAATGGGTCCAAGGCTGGCGAGGTGCCGGAAGTGGATGTAACAGTCCAGCAGGCAATGTGCGGGGTACTTTATTAGCAGCACAAGTTGGGCAGGCAGCCACATAGTCAGTAACATCCTTTTTCATATGAGGCCACCATACATGACGTTGCAAGGTCTTAAGAGTGATGGTGACACCAGGGTGACCGGATAACACGCCATTATGTGCCCAGAGGAGTACAGGTTTTCTGAGACTAGGGGCTACGTACAGGCGACCTGGTGGTATCTTCAAGCCCTGGGGAACACGATTCTGGGATTCTTGTAGCTGTTGGGAAAGAGCCGTGGAGATCTGCGCAACAATTTTGTGAGGTGGGATTATATACTGCTCGCCTGGTTGATCTTCTTCAGAGGTAGCGAACTGTCTGGAAAGAGCATCGGCTTTTTTGTTTCTATGCCCTGGAACATAAGAAAGGACAAAATTAAAACGGGAGAAAAACAGAGCCCATCGAGCCTGACGTGAGTTCAGACGTCTAGCAGTCTGAAGATACAGTAGGTTTTTATGGTCAGTGAGGATAGTAAAAGGCTTGGGAGCCCCTTCCAGAAGGTGTCGCCATTCAGACAATGCCAATTTGATGGCCAGTAGTTCTCGATTCCCAACATCATAATTCATCTCTGCAGGAGAAAACTTTCTAGAGAAAAAAGCTACTGGATGGATTCTACCAGACTTTGGCTGTCTCTGGGAGAGTACGGCACCTGCTCCAACCTCAGAGGCATCAACCTCAACAATGTACTGGAGATCAGGATTTGGATGCTGAAGAATTGGAGCTTTACTGAACGTGTCCTTTAATCGCTGGAAAGCCGATCTTGCTTCTGAAGACCACACCTTACAATTTGTACCCTTTTTAGTCATGGCAGTAAGGGGTGCCGCAATGGAGGCAAAACTTTTAATGAAGCGTCTGTAGTAATTTGCAAACCCTAAAAAGCTTTGGAGTCCTCTTAAAGTGGTCGGTTGGGGCCATTGCAAGACAGCGGAAAGTTTTTGAGGGTCCATTTGGAAACCGTCAGCACTTATGATGTACCCAAGGAAAGGAATACAGCTTTGATGAAAACTGCATTTTTCGATTTTTGCATAAAGATGGTTTTCTCTAAGTCGTTGTAATACCTGTTTCACATGCGAGATGTGCTCTAGATGAGTCTTGGAAAAGATTAAAATGTCGTCCAAGTAGATGATCACAAAGCGGTTGCTGAAATCATGGAAAATTTCATTCATGAAACGTTGAAAGACAGCAGGTGCGTTACACAACCCAAATGGCATGACCAAATATTCAAAGTGTCCATTACGAGTGTTGAATGCTGTCTTCCACTCGTCCCCCTCTTTAATTCGAATCAGGTTATATGCCCCTCGTAGGTCTAGCTTGGAGAAGATGACAGCCCCCTTAAGTACATCAAACAGTTCAAGAATGAGAGGCAAAGGGTAGGAGTCCTTTACGGTGATTTGATTTAACCCCCGATAGTCTATGCATGGTCGAAGGCCCCCATCTTTCTTTTCAACGAAGAAAAAACCTGCTCCTACTGGAGAAGAAGAGGGTCGCATAAAACCTCTTTCCAAGTTGTCTCTTACGTATTCCTCCATAGACTTTTGTTCAGGCAGAGACAAGGGGTAGGTCTTTCCTTTGGGAAGAGGTGCTCCGGGAATCAATTTAATTGTACAGTCAAAAGGACGATGTGGAGGTAACACCTCTGCCTTTTGCTTGCAAAATACATCTGCAAAGTCATGGTATTCACGAGGCAAGGTAGGAGGAATAGTCACAGGAGCCAACATGCAAGCAGAAAGTCTTTTGGGTTGAGACAAACAATTAGGGCGACAGCACGATCCCCAGGAGGTTAGTTCTCCCTTTTCCCAATCAAAAGAAGGGTTGTGAAGTTGCAACCATGGGTAACCAAGGATGATAGGCAGAAGCGGAGAATCAATGAGAGACAAGACAACTTCCTCTTTGTGGAGGAGGCCTACCTGAAGGGTGATTGTCGTAGTCTCGAATTTCACAATGCCATCTCCCAAGGGCTGTCCATTCAGGGTGGTAATATTCAGGGGTCTAGACTTTGGAACAAACGGGATGTTGTTCTTTCTTGCAAAATTGTAGTCCAAGAATATGCCAGCAGCTCCAGAATCCACAAAAGCCTCGCAGAAAACAAGCTTAGAAGGTAAATGGATAGTAGCCGGAACAGTAATCTTGGTCTTGGAGGATCTACCTGTAAGGTCTAAGCCAGCTCCTCCAACACTGGTTAGACCCTGCCTTTTACTGGACGGGAAGGGCAGACAGATACTAAATGTCCTTTAAGTCCACAGTACAGGCATAGGCCCAATGAACGCCTCCTTTGTTTCTCTGACTCAGTTAGGTGGAGACGGCTCACATCCATGGGTTCCACAGGTGCCTGGGGTTCAACAGAGGTTTCAGGTTCTGGCTGAGGTGGTGCTTGGAAGTTAGGGGCCAAACGGTAAACTGGCTTAGGAAACTTGCGGGTTCTAAGTCTCTCTTGGCACCTTTCATGGTACCGAACATCCAGACGAACACACAGCTCTATGAATTTCTCAAGGTCTTCTGGGAGATCCTTATAGACTAATTCATCCTTGATGCGATCTGTGAGACCTTTTCGGAAGGCTGCACGTAATGCACTTGAGTCCCAATTAGTCTCAGCAGCAAGGGTACGGAACTCAATAGCATACTGTGCCACAGATCTGGTGCCTTGTTGTATGTCCAAGAGGGAGTACTCAGCTGCAGATGCTCTATCTGGCTTGTCAAATACAGTCTGGAGAGAAGCCAGAAATTTCTCAGCATCTTGAAGTATAGGATCGTTTCGTTCCAAATAAGGAGAGACCCAGGCCAGGGCCTTCCCCTTTAACAAGGAAATTACAAAAGTCACTTTGGCAGATGAAGTGCTAAAAGTCACAGGGTTATTGCGGAAATGCAAACGGCAAACATTTAAAAAGCCTCTGCAGTCCTCAGTATCACCACCAAACTTGTCAGGCAAGGGAAGTTTTGGTGGTACAGAAGAGGCGGGTTGGACCGTAGCAGAAGTAGGATCCGGCATCTGGACCGTTGCAGAGGAACCAGGCAAACAAGATTTAAGCATAGTGCAAAGTTCATCTAACTTGGCGTCCAGGGAAGAAAGATGCTGTTCATGCGCTCCGATCAGTTGTCCCTGACGTGTAATCGCCTTAACAATCTCAGCAGGGTCCACTGCCATTGTGGCCCGTTTATTATGTAAGGTACCTGTAAAAGGTAGTGTCCGAAGTGGAACAGGTATGCTGGAGATCCAGGCAAAGCGTCGTCAGGCAGATACGGTTGGCAACGGATCAGGCAAATAGTTCACAATCGGATTCCGGAGAAGGGTCAGGCAGGCAAAGGTCATACACGATCTGGCGGTAAAGTACAAAATCAGCAGGCTGTAGAATAGTCAGGATATCAGGCAGGAGTTCAATACAATGCAGGTCACTGAAGACAAAACACCCAGGAAGTAATCCAAATAAACGGGCGGCTGATTGATGACCTCACTTCCTATTTAAAGGCTGTCCAGAATGAGAATTGTCCACAGCTGGCAGCAGGTGGAGCTAGTGAGTCCGAGGTGTGTGTTGAACACAATAAGGATATTCCCAAGGCCTAGATCTCTTCTGTGGCACATCAGGTAACGCTATGGTTTAAGACCAGGAAGACCCAGGTTCGAATACACCCCGGGACATGACACCTTGATACGGATATTATTCCTTCTACTTCTATTGTCGGCCTCTTCTGACTGCAATTGCAGTCTATCTATATGTTGCTGCTGATATAATAACTTTTCTTCCAACGCTAACACTCTAGTGCTTATAACATTTTGTTGTTTCTCCAGGCCCTCCACCTTTTGGTCAACCTCCCCCACCTTATTACGTACTTCTTCCATCTCAGCCCGGATTATACTTGTAATGTTTGTTACTATTTCCTGGATATCTTCCTTGGTTTGAAGAGCCTGGATAAGCCTGCTAAGTTGCTTAATATCTGGGGAGATTTCTTGCCCCTCTCTGTTGACCTCTTGGGTTTTCTGCTTATATGAACCCTGCTCTCCCAGACCCACAGAAGCCTCCTGGGGTCTATGCACTTTTTCACTCTGGTCATGGCTCATGTTTTCCAAATCTGGGGCAGTCTGTTGAGTTACTACCCTCACTGGTGGCTGGGACAAGTCACAGAATAAATGCAGTGTTCTTGGTGAAGAGATAAGGGTTAATGGTACCTTTGTTGTAGATTGTTCTCTTGCCGGATTGAATGGGTCGCTCACCTTTACATCAGCGTCCCCCGACAGCTGCAATCTCCCCTGTAGACACTCCCGCACAGAGCCTCCCAGCTGTAGTGAGCGCTCCTCCACAGCTTTATCTGAAGGTATGCTGGAGCTACCGCTCGTAGGGATGGTTATTGCAGGGGCGGGTGAGACATACTCTGTAAGGGAATCTCTCCTTATCTCACCTATGTCTTTCAGATCCGCCTGCAATGTTTGGAATTCACCCCTTTTCACAGTCATGTAGCGTGTGATGTATGTGTGGGAGAGCTGACAGGGCTGGCTGGATGCTCCTCTGTTACTTTTACCGGCGATCCGTCCTCGCCGCGACATCAGAGAACACACACCACTATCCTTCAGCAGGGGGGGGGACTGGGGGGAGGAATCAGATAGCAGCCGCTCTCCTGGAAACACACATCTCGGGCTCCACTAGGCTTCCCTGGCGTGCAGGCTCACTCCGTCATGCCTCTAGCACCCTCCCCCGGAAACAGGAAGTCAGCGGTAGAGTTTTTTTCGAATACGAAATGAATTCCCCAAAAAATTGAATGAATGCAACAAACTTAACTAAACAAATTTAATTAAATAACAAAACGAAACAAATTTTTTCATCCTGCACATGTCTAGCGTGGCCCACCTGGCCAAGCTTACAGGCTTCACCGAGCCTCAACCGGAGGTGAAAGGGGACCCCAGTGACTTACTGGGTTCCCAGTTCTATTGAGAGGATCCCAGGCTGGGTGCCGTGCGATTGGGGGATCAGCTTGAGGGGAACCCGGAGGCAGGTTGTCCAACAGGACTTGAACGAACCAATCAGGGATCTGGTGACCGGGATGCTAACAGGTACACTTTACTGTCTCCCGGTGACCTGTGCTAGAGTCTACTGGGAGGATTCGCTCTGTTCATCCACCTTATCTCATTTAAATTAATTGGCCTGTGGCAGAGGCCCTAGAGCCAGGTCTGTGTGAGAGGCCTGTTACTCCCAGGGACCCAAAGTGACCCAAAGTGACGCCTCGGCTGCCAGGTTTGCGAGAGGGACCTGTCTGTGTGCACCTCACCCACTCACCCACAGTAGAGGCGGCGACGAGTTTCGAAATTGGTACTACTGAGGGCAAGTCTGCCCTGTTCATATTCAGGCCTGACACCGCAAAGTTCTCCTCTTCTTTCATCAACCTTTTTCCTTCCTAACTGAAGTTGATGTTGGCTGTGTTGGCCTGGAAATAAAGCATTGAAAAACCTTTATTGACTGTCTGGACCTTCGCTCACTACTTTGTTCCTGCATCACACCCCTAGACAACGCCGGGGTAACTTAATGTGCTGATCCCAACAAATTAATCAGCGGCTCTTTAGAGGGTAGCGCTGCACCTGCAAGACTTTTTTCATTAGGTACTTGTCTGTGGTCTGACGTTTCAGCACTTGGGGGGGGGGTTTTGCGTCGGCTTCCATACCGATTTCAACTATCCTTGCGCTCTATTCCGTTAGTCCTGCCGGAGTCAAGGTAAGTCTATTTGTGCATCATCATCAGGTCATGCTTCTGCCTGTAACCTGCCAACCAAGTCCATCAGGTAGAAACGGGCTCTGTGTGTCCGGTATGGTTCCTTGTTTAACATTGTTTATTGCCTCAGTGCATGGGCCTTATCCATCTGCTCCATCAACATATCCATCAGGTATCCAGCACTTTAGTTTGTCAATTTTTTGCAACTCACCCTCTCGCTTTCCCATACCAAGTATGGGTATGCCAGGGGTTGGGGGGTTTTCCTCATGGGGCTACGTCATTGGTGTCCGGTTGTAGTATTCGTTCTGTTAGGCCTTTATTGCAGGGGCTCCTCGGGCCAGCCCTGGCTCCAATTGCTCCCAAGTATCCTCTCATGGCAAGCACTTCAGGCTCACGTCTGGATTTAATTGGCAAAATTCCTGTGCTTCAATTCCCAGATCTGAACACCTATATGTACCAGACCTCTACCAGACCTGCCTCCCAAGAATGTAAAAAATCAAGCGATAAGTAATGTTGCGTACATCACCCATAGATGTGAGAAAAATGCAAATGTTGAAGTCCACTATATTTCACTTACATATGAAGATTTACTTTTGGATGGGCTGACTGTTTGGCTTGTGTTGATGGAACAAACACTTCTGAGATCATTCATAATTCATTGACAAGTGCATTTGACCCTTGTTCTCTCTGACCCACATCAAGCTTGCTTCACATTCCTAAGCAATTTGTTGACACTAGCCCTCAATTTGTTCTTCTGATTTGAAAAAAGACAGCTGAAGCATGAAGATTACAAATTACAAAGGGGGCAATTTCATTTTATTTCCCTCCCTGCTGCTACACAGCCCCAGCAGCCATAGTAGCTATGTTTTCAAGATAGACTCTAAGGGCCAGATTCAGGTAGATGGGAGTTTCTTTACTCCGGAGTAACGCTTCTCATTTACGTTACTCCGTCGACACTTTCGGCGCAAGTACTGTTATTCACATAGCAGTTGCGCGTAAACTTGCGCCAGAGTAACGATAATGCGCCGGCGTAACCCGACGCAAGTGGAAGTGGGTGTGATCATATGTAAATGATGGGCGGAGCCCAGCGCAGAGGCTTACGTTCAGCGCATCATCCACGGAGCATGCGCAGTGAGTGAGGCTCCACTCGCCCCCTTGTGCGCATGCTCACAACTTCCGTCGGCACCACTTCACGGGAAACGTCAGCGCAATGTGTTCCGTTGTGCGTTTAAAAGCGCTAGCGGAAACGCCATTCCGGCGCAAAAGTATTTCCGTTTCCCCCCACCCCAGGGAAGATACTTTTGTGCTGTGATGGCTGCTCCCGCTACCCCCAGAGAGAGGAGGAACCTTAACTTTAACACCCAGGAGGTCTCAGTGATCATCTCCGCTATGGAGACATTTAATAATTTCCTCCATGGCAAAAAAAGTCGGAAGACCAGCCGGGAGAGGAAGCAGGCCATACTGGACACCATTGCCAGCAGGGTGAATGTGCTAGGGTACTCCACCCGTACTGCTGGTGACATCCAAAAAAAGGTGAACGACCTGCGGTGCAAGGTCCGTGGCAAGGTGGCCACCATCAGGAGGCATGAGAGTGGCACAGGTGGTGGTCCCCCATGTCCGGTCAGCCTGACCACGGAGGAGGAGGTGGTCGCTCGCTGCCTGGAGAGGGAGCAGGTGGAGGGGGTCCCTGGATATGACTCCATGGAGGAAGGCTCCAGGACAGGTAAGTGTTTTTTATCCCCTATTTGATGTGTTGCATGTGGGGGGGGGGAGGGTACATGTGCTAAGTGTGTGGGACCACCAACATGTGTCTGCTTTGTGTCATCCACAGATGACGGAGCTGGGCCATCATCTGTCGGAGGCCAGTCCACCCCATCCCCCCAACGTCATCGTGTGCCCGAGCCCCTGGGTGGTGAAGACACCGAGGTGGAGGAGGAGAGTGCCCACACCACACCTGCCGAGGTGGTTGTGGAGGATCCTGCTGTGGCAGAGCAGGACTTTTCCTTATTGTTGGAGGACTCCTCCCCTTCTCCAGGGCCGTCTGTCATCCCCTCCCCCATCCTTGGAAGCCCCTCAAGGGCGACTCCATCCCCCCGGGGACAACCATCTTCTGGCCCCAGGAAGGCGACCCAGAAGACCAGGGGGGTGTCGGATCTTGTCCAGGGCCAGTTGGCGAGGGATCACGCCAGACAGACCCAACAAATGGGGGAGATTGCTGGGCACTTGGACAGAGTGGCTGACAGCCTGTGCTCCGTTGCCCAGATAAGCAACGCAGTGCAGGATGTGAGTTGCAACTGCGCTGCAGTGGTGACCAGTTTGGGGGAGGTGCAGGGGGATATTAGGCACCTCACTGCAGCCGTCCATGCAAATACTGCTGCCATCCAGGGAAACAGTGCTGCCATCCGGGACCAGGGGAGGCTGAGTCGGCGGGCCCAGCATTATCAGGTCACCCGTCAGCTCAGGATGCAGGCCCATACCAACACATACCTCGGCTGGATAGCCAGGGCCTTGGAGGGCATGCAGGCCACACCTGCCAGGAGTGTCCCACCCGGGGATCAGCCACCTCCAGATGCCCCCCCACCCCCACCCACTCCATCCAGGCAGCTGAGGAGCCAGAGAGGTTCAGCAAGAAGGAGCCCCCGGCATCCCCGATGATTTGTTTTTCATTTTATTTGGATTTGTACTCAGGTTATGAGTTTTTTATTTTATTTGGATTTATACTCAGGTTATGAGTTTTTTATTTTATTTGGATTTATACTCAGGTTATGAGTTTTTTATTTTATTTGGATTTATACTCAGGTTATGAGTTTTTTATTTTATTTGGATTTATACTCAGGTTATGAGTTTTTTATTTTTTGATACTGCACACGTTGCAGTGTGAATGGTGTGTGAATGTGAGGGGGTGGCAGTCCTGCCAGTAAGGGGTGTCACCCTCGGCCGTGGTGGTGAAGTTAACCCCACGGCTGTATGAATGACGTGTGAAAGGTGTATGAATGGACAGTGACATCATTGGGGCCTTGACGCTGGCGTTGCTGCTCCCAAGTCCTACATGCTGGACTTGGGCTAATCCAATGCGATGTGCATGTGGTGTGTGTGATCTAGGGACATCAGTGGTGTGCATGCATGCATTGTCTGTGTGATAAATGTTTTGGTTTATTGTCCAAAGATGCCTACGGCGAGGACCCTCCTGACTGCTCTTCCATCAGCAGAATGGTTCTCCTCTGGCAGGTGGGGACTGTGTGGGTCGGGGGTCAGGTCATCACGTATGTCAATCTGCAGGCCTTTTCTCATAGCAAAGTTGTGCAGAATGCAACATGCACCGATGATCTGACACACGAAGGTAGGGGAATACAATAGCGTCCCCCCGGACTTATCCAGGCAGCGGAAACGGGACTTCAGGAGCCCAAATGTTTGCTCCACCACTGCACGGGTTTTGATGTGTGCTTCATTGTATTTTCTCTCTCCTCTGGTTTGGGGGTTCCGGAAAGGAGTCATTAGATGGGGTCCCAGTGCATATGCAGAGTCACCTGTAAGGGAAAAGACAGGAGGATGTTAGTCATGCATGTGCCACTTCTGATGTGCATCACGGGAGGGGATAGTCATGGCTGCCACCCATGTCACTCACCAACCAGCCAGCTGTCCCCATACATGTTCTGCTCGAATTCTGCTGGGATGGGGCTCTGACGGTATATGAAGCTGTCATGGCTGGACCCGTGCCATATGAGGCGTTGGGCATCGGCTATCACCTGTACGTTGATGGAATGCCAATGCTTCCGATTGCGGTAAATGTGCTCTGTGGCACTGGGGGGCTGGAGTGCCACATGTGTGCAATCAATGGCCCCCACAGTGCGTAGGAATCTGGCAATGTTGTAGAAATCTGTCATTGCCTTCAGCCGCAGGTCCTCAGTGGTGGGTCTGATGAACTGGTTGGACATGCGTCTGAGGATTGCAGGGACAACCTGGTGCACACATCTGCTCACGGAGGATTGTGACATCCCAGCCACCACTCCACTTGTACGCTGGAATGATCCACTTGCAAGGAAATGAAGTGTTGCCAGTACCTTCACCAGTGGCTGCACTGCTTGTGAGCGGTGTGTCTTGCTGGTGATGTCACCCTGCAGGGTTGTGGTTAGTTCAAGTATTGCATCTGGGCTGAATCTGAAGAGGCGATACACCTCCTCATCCCCCATGCCAAAGAAGCTCATGCGCGTGCGGTATATCCTCTCACGTGCCCGCCTCCTTCGTTCCGGGGGACCCATCAGTAGTTCTAGGACCACGATTGCCCCTGGCATGTTGGCACACAGAGGTGTTGTCCTTGCACGTGTGGTTGTTCAGCTTGCTAGTTTCGTCGGTAACGCTGCTGCTGGAGCTGCTCTTCTGCTGACCTGTGGCCGTCTGGAGTAAAGAGCCATTTGTAGAAAAAACTTTGCGACGGACG
Organism: Rana kukunoris; assembly: GCA_029574335.1. Classification (NCBI taxonomy): domain Eukaryota; kingdom Metazoa; phylum Chordata; class Amphibia; order Anura; family Ranidae; genus Rana; species Rana kukunoris. The sequence goes on along the minus strand of CM056060.1, from coordinate 105,840,011 downwards.
GACGACATATGCGCGGTGCATGTAGCCAGCGTATGGTGCTAATCCGTGCGAGAATTGGGAAATCTCCCTCATTTGCATATTTGCAGGGGAAATCAATAGGCGCGACTGATGCGCCAAGCGAAACTATGCGCTGACGATACTCTGGCGTCGGAACGTTAAGCCGGTCGGAAATGGCCCGTTTTCTGGCGCATCTAGGTTGGTGGGTACGGCCACATAGAAACGACGGCGCATCTTGACAGTTACGCGGCGCATATCGAAATACTCCAGCGCAACTCTACCTGAATCTGGCCCTAAATCTCCAACCTGGACCAATCTTTACAGTACAACATACTCTTCTCTCATGTGCTTCTTTTCTGCTTGCCTCACAAGAATTTGGGCCCCAAATTCAAGATCAAGGCACTTTGGGATTGATTTAATAAAATCAAATAGGCTGTTCAATTTGCAAAAGAAGTTGCACTGTGCAAGGAAATGTTACCAAAAGCTTAGTGAATGTGGTACAATTTCACATTGCAAATAATACCCAATAGGTAGGGGAATACAATAGCGCCCTTTCTTGTGCAAGGAAAAAACATAATTTTTGCTTGCATGTGATTGGATGGTGGTAGTCAGCACAACCTTTTGATTGGGCGACTATGGGCCAGATTCAGGAAAGGTTACGCTGGCGGATCGAGTGATCCGCCAGCCTAACTGTGGCTTTGAGCCGGCGTTTCTGTTTTCTGTAACCAGAAAACAAGAAACGCCGGGTTGAAGTTCTGATGCGAGCAGCGTAACTGAGTTTCGCCATCGCATCGTTACTTCAACTTAAAAATGGCGCCGGGGGCGTTCCCGCCGATTTACGCTCAAAAAATATGTTAATGAGCGGAAATCGGCAATTCACGATCGAAATCCGGCGCGACGCAATGACGATACGACGTTTCCGGACGGGATACGCGGCGCATAGATATACCTACATGGGGTTGGAGTATCCTATGTTAGGTATAGGCGTCGTCATCGCGTCGGGAAAAAAAAAAAAAAAACGTCGCTTGCGTAAAACGGTCATGAATGGGAATGTGACGTCATTGACGTTCATTCACAGATTTTGGAGCATGCGCACGGGGATGTTTTGACACTCGACGCATGCGCAGTACGTTGGCGGCGGGATCGCGCGTAGTTAGCATACTACACGCCCCGTACCCGCTACATTTGAATTCCGCCGGCTCATTTGTGATGCGCTGCCGCAACTTTAGGAGCAAGTGCTTCGTGAATGACAGCACTTGCTCCTAAAATTTCGGCAGCGCAACGCAAATCAGAAGCGTTACTCCAGAGCAAAGATGCTCTGGAATACGTGAATCTGGCCCTATGTGGCAGAAGAGATTTAATGTTGATAAATATAAAGATATGCACTTGGGGGGCTAGGAATATGCATGCATCTTACATACTAGGGGGAGTACAACTGGAGAAATCATAATGGAGAGGGATCTGGGGGTTTTGGTAAATCATAAATTTAATAATAATATGCAATGCCAAGCTGCAGTTTCCAAAGCGAGCAAAGTCCTTTCTTGTATTAGAGATATGGACAGCAGAGAGAGAGATATCATTTTGCCCCTGTACAAATCATTAGTAAGACTTCAACTGGAATATGCAGTTCAGTTTTGGGCACCAGTTCTCAAAAAGGATATCGGGAACTGGAGAAAGTGCAGAGAATGGCAACCAAAATGATAAGAGGCATTAAGGAGTTCAGCTATGAGGAAAGATTAGAGGAGCTGAATTTATTCTCTCTTGAGAAGAGGAGATTAAGGGGGGATATGATTAACCACTTCCCGCCCGGCCAATAGCAGATTTACGGCCGGGAAGTGGTTATGAAATCGTGACTAGACGTTCTCAAACGTCTAGCACGATTTCAATGCCGCGCGCGCCCGTGGGGGCGCGCAGCGCGGCGATCGTTGATGCGGGGTGTCAGTCTGACACCCTGCATCACCGATCTCGGTAACGAGTCTCCGGTGGAGGCTCGCTACCACGTGATCAGCCGTGTCCAATCACGGCTGATCACGATGTAAACAGGAAGAGCCGCCAACGGCTCTTCCTCACTCGCGTCTGACAGACGCGAGTACAGGAGAGCCGATCGGCGGCTCTCCTGACAGGGGGGTTCGCACTGATTGTTTATCAGCGCAGCCCCCCCTCGTATGCCCACACTACCACCAGGGATGCCCACACTGGCAGGGCAAAAAAAAAAAAACGTTAAAAAAAAAAAAAACACAGGATAAAAAAATAAATAAAAATACAGGTAAAAAAAAAAACATGCCAGTCAGTGCCCACACATGGGCACTGACTGGCAACATATACATCAGTGCCACCCTGCAGTGTGCTTCAGTGCCACCCCTCGGTGCCAATACATGCCCAGTGCCCACCTATCAGTGCCCATCTGTGCCACCCATAAGTACCCATCAGTGCCACCCATAAGTGCCGCCTATGAGTGCCCATTAGTGCCACCTATGAGTGCCCATTAGTGCCGCCTATGAGTGCCCATTAGTGCCGCCTATTAGTGCCGCCTATGAGTGCCCATCAGTGCCGCCTAAGAGTGCCCATCAGTGCCGCCTAAAAGTGCCCATCAGTGCCGCCTAAGAGTGCCCATCAGTGCCACCTAAGAGTGCCCATCAGTGCCGCCTAAGAGTACCCATCAGTGCCACCTATGAGTGCCCATGAGTGCCGCATACCAGCGCCACCTATCAGTGCCCATCAATGCCACCTCATCGGTGCCCATCAGTACTACCTCATCAGTGCCCATCAGTGCCGCCATATCAGTGCCCATAATTGAAAGAGAAAACATACTTATTTACAAAAAAGTTAACAGAAAAAAATAAAAATGTATTTTTTTTTCTAAATTTTCAGTCTTTTATTAGTTGTTGCGCAAAAAATAAAAACCGCAGAGGCGATCAAAGCTCTATTTGTGGGGAAAAAAGGACGCCAATTTTGTTTAGGTGCAGTGTAGCATGACCGCGCAATTGTCATTCAAAGTGCGACAGTGCTGAAAGCTGAAAATTGGCTTGGGCGGGAAGGTGCGTAAGTGCCTGGTATGGAAGTGGTTAATATGTATTAATACATAAGGGGTCCATATAGTGAACTTGGTGTTTTGTTATTCACTTTAAGGTCATCACAGAGGACATGGGGGCACTTTTTATGTTTGGAGGAAAAGAGATTTAATCTCCAAATACGGAAAGGTTTCTTCACAGTCAGAGCTGTGAAAATGTGGAATAGACTGCTTGAAGAGCTGGTTCTGGCCAGCTCAGTTGATTGGTTTTAAAGCGGTTGTAAACTGCTGCTGTTGTAAAAAAAAAAAAAAAAAAAAACACCTGCAAGGCAATGGCATAATGGGCTAGTATGCATTGAAAATGAGCACATTATGAAATACTCACCTTAGAACGAAGCCCTCCAGCGCTGTACAGCCACCGCTGAGATGGCTGACATCTTCCCCTGGTCTTTCTTCTGGGTTTGTGCGCTTTGGCTACATGATTGGCCGGAGCCCCAATGCGCGCGGGAGCCCTCAGTTCCAACACGAAGCTCGGTACGTCCGACAAGGTATGCCGGACCTTCAGGGCACATGCGCCAGTGACATAACTGGCTACATCCAGGTTGAATATCTCCTAAATGGCATGTTTAGGATATATTCATATTAGGAGATATTCATATTACCATGTTTAGGAGATATATATATTACCTAGATTTTACCTTTTTTTTTTTTTATAGGCTTACCTGTAGGTAAAAATAACCAAGTGGGTTTACTGCTTTATAAAAGGCCTGGATTCTTTCATAACATTAATAGTAAAGTTGATCCAAGGAAAATACAATTGCCTCTCGGGGATCAGGAAGGAATTTTATCCCTGCTGTAGCAAATTCATGACTGTTTTTTGCCTTCCCCTGGATCAACTGTGGGTATAGGATTGTATGATTTTTTTTTCCTTTTTATTGGTTCAATTGGATAGACCTGTGTCGCTCTGTCTTTTTTCAACCAGAATATATATTCGTAACATTTTTTTTTTTTTTAATTCTTCATTAAATATTAAAACTGATTTACTAAATATTAAAATCTAAAAGAGGAAGCTGGGGTTTGAGCTCTACAAGCAGAAGAGACTATGATCTTCTGTTTTGTATCATCAGTTCTCAAGATAGTGGCCCAGATTTACAGAGCGATTACGCCTGCGCAACAGGAGATGCGCGTGCGTAAGTCTAAATGTGCGCGTGCGTTTCGTTGCGCGGCATCCCCAGAACGAGATACGCAAAAAATCGTCTTTTTTTTGTCCCGCGTAATTTCGTTAGACTGGCGCACCCGTCCGCGCAAAAGTGCGATAGACATACCATTGATTTGCTAGTCAAATATGCTAATGAGGGACTTACGGGGATCCACAAAACAACGTTGGGGCAGCGCAGGCGACGCAGTGTGCGCAACAGCAAAATGTCCTGTCTAAAATTAGAGCTGATAAAAGCTGGTCTAAAAAAAGAAAAAAAGTCTACTTGTCAGATAAAGCAACACTGTTAGTGAGGAGTTCAGCAGTCACACGTGTTGCTCAACAATCTGTATGCCAACATGCCAGGGGCATCGTCGCACATAGCTATACTACTGACTTTAGATGAACAAAGAAGGATGAGGGCACGGAGGATGGCACTAAGGAGGGCACGGGAGATGTTTTTTTTTATTTTTTTTATTTGCTTATATAAAATTTACAATTTAATCTAATCTAATACAATATTCTTATCTGATACAAGCCCCTCACTCTTCACTTGATATATCACACACGCATAGACATCTTTGGCATGAGTGATTCTGAGGTGTCTCGCATCTTCAGATTCACCCCTCATGCCATCCTGGAATTACCACAACCTTGCAGGAGGACATCAGCAGCCCAACACATGGCACCACCCATGACACCCATGACAGCTACATATACAATCAGAGCCCCATCCCCACAGATTTCGAACAGAACATGTATGGGGACAGCTGGCTGGTTGGTGAGTGACATGGGTGGCAGGCATGACTATCCCCTCCCGTGATGCACACCTCACAAGGGGCACATGCACTACTAACATCCTCCTGTCTTTTCCCTTCAAGGTGACTCTGCATATGCACTGGTACCCCATCTCATGACCCCATCTCATGCCAGCTCACATTATGCATCTTTGCACGTTAAACACACACATTAATCATGGCACAATGAGAATGCATGCATGCACACCACTGTGGTCCCTAGCACACACACACCACATCGTCATCACATTGGATTGGCACCAGTCCACCATGCAGGACTTGTGAGCTGCAACGCCACGCCACGGCTCCAATTATGTCACTGTACATTCATACACCATTCACACAGACCTGGGGATCACTTCTCCACCACAAATGAGGGTGACACCCCTTTTCCCGCAGGAATATCACCCCCACATTCCAAAATCATACACAAACAGAACCAAAAAAATTAAATAAATGCCCAGCAAAAATATAATTTAAACAAAATAACAACAAAGAAAACACATAAAAGACAAAAATCACTCTGCAAAACAGTCCCCAAATATCTCAAAGACACGTCACAAACAAACAAAAGCACCTTGCTGTAGAGGGAGGGATACAAAGGGATGTACTTTTGCAAAGGAAGTGCATTTGTGTCTGTCTATTTATGCTGTCTGCGTAGTTCACAAAGTTGCCCTAGTCCATTTCCAATTTCACTGATTGCGCCGCTCCCGAGTTGTGAGCATGCGCACAGCGGAGCTGACCATGGTCTCCTTCAAGCGTGCATGCGCGAGCCGGCCGGCCCTTCATTTGCATGGGGTCACGGCTCATTTCAATGTAACACGCCCACGTCCTTCCCAATTTGTATTACTCCTCCTTACGCCTCTGGAAAAACGTTACGTATGCGCAATTTCCTGCGCAAAAGCTACGAGAATAGGGTGATTACGCGGCAAAATTGCGCAAGTCTAACGTAAAGGCGGTGCGCTACGCCGGTCCAATAATGCGCAGATGTACGTGAATCTGGGCCATAATTGCTAGTTTTGGGTCTCATCTAACGTTGCAGTGAAAGGCTCCAATTAGTAATTTTGTTAAGTGCTAGTCTTACCTGTATAATTAATACAAACTCTGCTCTAAAAACTGAACTCATTCACTCTGCCCGTCCTTAAAGAAATGCAAATTTCATCTATCATCTCACCACTATCTATTTTTGTTGCAACTTGTTCTATTTTGGAGGAATTATTAAATTACTATATATACTGCATTTACAACCTCTATTTCAAAAAAGGTGTAATGCTGTGTAAAACCTATATAAACGCAGACTGTAAGGATTAAAAAGTCAAATAAACCCATATTTTAATCACAATAGAAAAATAAAAACCATATCACATGTTTAAACTAAGAAAATGTACCATTTTAAGAATTATGGTAAATAAAAACAGAAAATGTATTATCAATACTCATCGTAATGCAGTCTATGTGTGGGTTAACTCCACCTCCTCTCCAATGCTATAGGAGCCCAATCCCATAAATTTGAGCTCACAGCCAGAGACTGCATTCCGTAACTAGCCGACTCTTGACCAATGGGTGTCCATCGGGAAATGAAAATTAAAAGTATTGATCTACCTGTCTGATACCTGTCTATGCGGTGAGACAACACCTGTATGTCAAGCCTCTGTAATAGGGAGATAGGTGCTGGGGATAGGGATGAGCTTCATGTTCGACTCAAACCCATGTTCGAATCGAACATTGGCTGTTCGATTTTTCGTTGAAATTTGAACAAAACGGGACGTTCACACCAAATTCGAGTGACGCGTAATAATTTACAGAGGCATTGCGCGCTGATGATTGGCCAAGCATGCACTATGACCCGCATGCTTGGATAATCACAGCACGCAAAAAACGGAGAGCAATAATAGGCCAAAGCCAGGGTGGCTTTGGCCAATTATGGCTCAGGGCTTTAGCACACGCCCCACACTATAAAAGGCCGCCTGCTGGGCGGCCTCGTGTAGTATGTTGCGGCGGTGTTAACAAAAAGATCAGTCCTAGAGAGAGAGAGAGAGAGACAGTTTATTTTTTACTAGCTAGATAGATAGAGCAGGCAGGCTAGTCAGTTTAGATACATTTAGAGTGTTTAGAGGATATATATACATCCCAGGAGTTTTACATATATTTATACACTGTATAGCTTAGCTAGATCAGTTCTTCCTAATTTACTGGCAGGCAGGTGATTGTGCTAGCTGCAGTCTTCTAACGTGTTGTATTGCCCATGTGCTGTATAGTTTTCACCTAAACGTACTTGGTGTTTACTGCACTTGGGCCGTATATTTTGCACATAGACGTACTTGGTGTTTACTGCACTTGGGCCGTACTTTTCACCTAGACGTACTTGGTGTTTACTGCACTTGGGCCGTATAGTTTTCACCTAAACGTACTTGGTGTTTACTGCACTTGGGCTGTATAGTTTTCACCTAGACGTACTTGGTGTTTACTGCACTTGGGCCGTATAGATTGCACCTAGACGTACTTGGTGTTTACTGCACTTGGGCCGTATAGTTTGCACATAGACGTACTTGGTGTTTACTGCACTTGGGCCGTATAGTTTGCACATAGACGTACTTGGTGTTTACTGCACTTGGGCCACATAGTTTTCACCTAGACATACTTGGTGTTTACTGCACTTGGGCCGTATAGTTTGCACATAGACGTACTTGGTGTTTACTGCACTTGGGCCGTATAGTTTGCACATAGACGTACTTGGTGTTTACTGCACTTGGGCCGTATAGTTTTCACCTAGACATACTTGGAGCCAGATTCAGGTAGATGAGAGCATCTTTGCTCTGGAGTAACGCTTCTCATTTACGTTACTCTGCCGAAATTTTAGGAGCAAGTGCTGTTATTCATGAAGCACTTGCTCCTAAAGTTGCGGCAGCGCATCGCAAATGAGCCAGCGGAATTCAAATTGGGCGGGTACGGGGCGTGTAGTATTCAAACTATGCGCGATCCCGCGGCGAACGTACTGCGCATGCGTCGAGTGTCAATGCATCCCAGTGCGCATGCTCCAAGTTCTGTCAGTGAACGTCAATGACGTCACGTCCCCATTCATGAATGTTTTACGCAAACAACGCGATTTTTTTTTTCCCGACGCGATGACGACGGCTATACTTAACATAGGATACTCCACTAGGGGGCTGCTTTATCTTTACGTCGCGTATCGCTTCCGGAATCGTCGTAAAGTCACTGCGTCGCGCCCGAAAACGATCGTGAATTTCGGACTCCCGCTGATTAACATATTTTTTCAGCGTTAATCAGCGGGAACGCCCCCGGCGCCATTTTTAAGTTAAAGTAACGATGCAATGGCGAAATTCAATTACTCCGATCGCATCGGAACTCCAACCCGGCGTTTCTTGTTTTCTGGTTATAGAAAACAAAAACCCCGGCTTAAAGTGACAGTTAGGCTGGCGGATCACTGGATACGCCAGCCTAACTCTTCATGAATCTGGCCCTTGGTGTTTACTGCACTTGGGCTGTATAGTTTGCACATAGACGTACTTGTGGCTAGATTCAGAAAGACTTACGATGGGCGTATCAGTAGATACGCCGCCGTAAGTCCGAATCCGCGCCGTCGCAACTTTAAGCGTGTGCTCAAACTGAGATATGTTTAAATGTTGCTAAGATATGACCGGCGTAAGTCTCCTACTCGTCGTATCTTGGCTGCCTATTTACGCTGGCCGCTAGGGGCGTGTACGCTGATTTACGCCTAGAATATGTAAATCAGCGAGATACGCCTATTCACAAACGTACGCCCGGCCGTCGCAGTAAAGATACGCCGTTTACGTAAGGCGTTTTCAGGCGTAAAGATAAACCACCAAAAAGATGGCGCAGCCAATTTTAAGTATGGACGTCGGGACCGTGTGAAATTTTTCACGTTTTACGTCGTTTGCGTAACTCGTACGTGAATGGGGCTGGGCGTAAATTACATTCACATCGAAACCAATGAGTCTTAGCGGCGTAATTTGGAGCATGCGCACTGGGATACGTCCACGGACGGCAAATGCGCCGTTAGTAAAAAACTTCATTTACGTGGGGTCACACTTAATTTAAATAAAACACGCCCACATCAAACACATTTGAATTAGGCAAGCTTACGCCGGCCCATATACGCTACGCCGCCGTAACTTCGGCCGCAAAATACCATACTCGCCTCTCAAAGTTACGGCGGTGTAGTGTATATGAGAAACGATACACCCGCCTAAATGTATCTGAATCTGGCCCTTGGTGTTTACTGCACTTGGGCCGTATAGTTTTCACCTAAACGTACTTGGTGTTTACTGCACTTGGGCCGTGTAGTTTGCACAAAGACGTACTTGGTGTTTACTGCACTTGGGCCGTATAGTTTTCACCTAAACGTACTAGATGTTTACTGCACTTGGGCCGTATAGTTTGCACATAGACGTACTTGGTGTTTACTGCACTTGGGCCGTACTTTTCACCTAGACGTACTTGGTGTTTACTGCACTTGGGTCGTGTAGTTTGCACATAGATGTACTTGGTGTTTACTGCACTTGGGCCATATAGTTTTCACCTAAACGTACTAGATGCTTACTGCACTTGGGCCATATAGTTTTCACCTAAACGTACTAGATGTTTACTGCACTTGGGCCGTATAGTTTGCACATAGACGTACTTGGTGTTTACTGCACTTGGGCCGTACTTTTCACCTAGACGTACTTGGTGTTTACTGCACTTGGGTCGTGTAGTTTGCACATAGACGTACTTGGTGTTTACTGCACTTGGGCCGTATAGTTTTCACCTAGACATACTTGGAGCCAGATTCAGGTAGATGAGAGCATCTTTGCTCTGGAGTAACGCTTCTCATTTACGTTACTCTGCCGAAATTTTAGGAGCAAGTGCTGTTATTCATGAAGCACTTGCTCCTAAAGTTGCGGCAGCGCATCGCAAATGAGCCAGAGAAATTCAAATTGGGCGGGTACGGGGCGTGTAGTATTCAAACTATGCGCGATCCCGTGGCGAACGTACGGCGCATGCGTCGAGTGTCAATGCATCCTAGTGCGCATGCTCCAAGTTCTGTCAGTGAACGTCAATGACGTCACGTCCCCATTCATGAATGTTTTACGCAAACAACGCGATTTTTTTTTTCCCGACGCGATGACGACGCCTATACTTAACATAGGATATTCCACTAGGGGGCTGCTTTATCTTTACGTTGCGTATCGCTTCCGGAAACGTCGTAAAGTCACTGCGTCGCGCCCGAAAACGATCGTGAATTTCGGACTCCCGCTGATTAACATATTTTTTCATCGTTAATCAGCGGGAACGCCCCCGGCGCCATTTTTAAGTTGAAGTAACGATGAGATGGCGAAAATTCAATTACGCCGATCGCATCGGAACTCCAACCCGGCGTTTCTTGTTTTCTGGTTATAGAAAACAAAAACCCCGGCTTAAAGTGACAGTTAGGCTGGCGGATCACTGGATACGCCAGCCTAACTCTTCATGAATCTGGCCCTTGGTGTTTACTGCACTTGGGCCGTATAGTTTGCACATAGACGTACTTGTGGTTCAGAAAGACTTACGATGGGCGTATCAGTAGATACGCCGCCGTAAGTCCGAATCCGCGCCGTCGCAACTTTAAGCGTGTGCTCAAACTGAGATATGTTTAAATGTTGCTAAGATATGACCGGCGTAAGTCTCCTACTCGTCGTATCTTGGCTGCCTATTTACGCTGGCCGCTAGGGGCGTGTACGCTGATTTACGCCTAGAATATGTAAATCAGCGAGATACGCCTATTCACAAACGTACGCCCGGCCGTCGCAGTAAAGATACGCCGTTTACGTAAGGCGTTTTCAGGCGTAAAGATAAACCACCAAAAAGATGGCGCAGCCAATGTTAAGTATGGACGTCGGGACCGTGTGAAATTTTTCACGTTTTACGTCGTTTGCGTAACTCGTACGTGATAGATGTACTTGGTGTTTACTGCACTTGGGCCATATAGTTTTCACCTAAACGTACTTGGTGTTTACTGCACTAGGGCCGTATAGTTTGCACCTAGACGTACTTGGTGTTTACTGCACTTTGGCCGCATAGTTTGCACAAAGACGTACTTAGGGCCAGATTCACGAACACTTGCGCTGGAGTATTTGGATATGCGCCGCGTAACTGTGCTGATGCGCCGACGTATCTATGTGCCCGTACCCACCAAACTAGATGCGCCCAATAACGGCTCATTTGCGACCGGCGGAACGTTCCGACGCCAGAGTATCGTCAGCGTTTATTTTCGCTGGGCGCATCAGTCGCGCCCATTGATTTCCCCTGCAAATATGCAAATGAGGGATTTTTCACAATTCACGAACGGATTAGCACCATACGCTGGCTACATGCGCCGCGCGTATCTGGTCCGTCCGGCGCAAAGTTATTTCTACAAAAGGCTGCTTTATCTTTACTCCAGACGGTCACAGGTCAGCAGGAGAGCAGCTACAGCAGCGTTACCGACGATAGGAGCTAGCTGAGCACCCCCACTTGCAAGGACAACACCTCTGTGTGCCAACATGCCAGGGGCACTCGTGGTCCTAGAACTACTGATGGGTCCCCTGGAACCAAGAAGGCGGGCACGTGAGAGGATATACCGCACACGTATGAACCTCTTTGGCATGGGGGATGAGGAGGTGTATCGCCTATTCAGATTCAGCCCAGATGCAATACTTGAACTAACCACAACCCTGCAGGATGACATCACCAGCCCAACACACCGCTCACAAGCAGTGCAGCCACTGGTGAAGGTCCTGGCAACACTTCATTTCCTTGCCAGTGGATCATTCCAGCGTACAAGTGGAGTGGTGGCTGGGATGTCACAGTCCTCCGTGAGCAGATGTGTGCACCAGGTTGTCCCTGCAATCCTCAGACGCATGTCCAACCAGTTCATCAGACCCACCACTGAGGAGCTACGGCAGAAGGCAATGACAGATTTCTACAACATTGCCAGATTCCCACGCACTGTGGGGGCCATTGATTGCACACATGTGGCCCTACAGCCCCCCAGTGCCACAGAGCACATATACCGCAATCGGAAGCATTGGCACTCCATCAACGTACAGGTGATAGCCGATGCCCAACGCCTCATATGGCACGTCCGTGCCAAACACCCCGGGTCCAGCCATGACAGTTTCATATACCGTCAGAGCCCCATCCCAGCAGAATTTAACCAGAATATGTATGGGGACAGCTGGCTGGTTGGTGAGTGACAAGGGAGTCAGGCATGACTATCCCCTCCCGTGATGCACAACAGAAATCGCACATGCATGACTAACATTCTCCTGTCTTTTACCTTACAGGTGACTCTGCATATGCATTGGGACCCCATCTAATGACTCCTTTCCGGAACCCCCAAACCAGAGGAGAGAGAAAATACAATGAAGCACACATCAAAACCCGTGCAGTGGTTGAGCAAACATTTGGGCTCCTGAAGTCCCGTTTCCGATGCCTGGATAAGTCTGGGGGGGCCCTATTGTATTCCCCTACCTTTGTGTGTCAGATCATCGGTGCATGTTGCATACTACATAACTTTGCTATGAAAAAAGGCCTGCATATTGACATACGTGATGACCTGACCCCCGACCCACACAGTCCCCACCTGCCAGAGGACACCCAGTCTGCTGATGGAAGAGCAGTCAGGAGGGTCCTCGCCGTAGGCATCTTTGGACACTAAACCAAAACATTAATAACACAGACAATGCACGCGTGTACACCACTGATGTCCCTAGATCACACACACCACATGCACATCGCATTGGATTAGCCCAAGTCCAGCATGTAGGAGTTGGGAGCAGTAACGCCGCGTCAAGGCCCCAATGATGTCACTGTCCATTCACACACCTTTCACACATCATTCATTCAGCCGTGGGGTTCACTTCACCACCACGGCCGAGGGTGACACCCCTTACTTTCAGGAGTGCCACCCTCTCACATTCACACACCATTCACACTGTCCCCTGCACTCCTGACCGTGTGCAGTACAAAAATAAATTATAAATATCATATCCTGATCATTAAAAGAAAAAAAATCTCATAACCTGAGAAAAATAAAAAATAAACTCATGACCTGAGTATGTCAAAAACAATAATATAAAACAAGAAAAAAAAAAAGGCCTCATCGGGGATGCCGGGGGCTTCTTCTGGGGGCCCCTCTCTGGCTCCGCAGCTGCCTGGATGGAGTGGGTGGGGGTGGGGGGGCATCTGGAGGTGGCTGATCCCCAGGTGGGCCACTCCTGGCAGGTGTGGCCTGCGTGCCCTCCAAGGCCCTGGCTATCCGTCCAAGGTATGTGTTCGTCTGGGCCTGCATCCGGAGCTGACGGGTCACCTGGTAATGCTGGGCCCGCCGACTCAGCCTCCCCTGCTCCCGGATGGCAGCACTGTTCCCATGGATGGCAGCAGTGTTGGCCTGGACGGCTGCAGTGAGGTGCCTTATATCCCCCTGCACCTCCCCCAAAGTGGTGACCACTGCAGCGCAGTTGCAGCTGACATCCTGCACTGCGTTGCTGAGGTTGGCAACGGAGCCCAGGCTGTCAGCCACTTTCTCCAAGTGCACCGCTATGGCCCCCATCTGTTCCGTCTGCCTGGCGTGATCCCTCGCCAACTGGTCCTGGACACCATCAGACACCCCCCTGGTCTTCTGGGTCGCCTTCCTGGGGCCAGAAGATGGATGTCCTCGGGTGGAAGGTGTCGCCCTTGAGGGGCTTCCAAGGATGGGGGAGGGGACGACAGACGGGCCAGGAGAAGGGGAGGAGACAGACAAAACCAAAGAAAAGTCCTGCTCTGCCACAGCAGGATCCTCCACAACCACCTCGGCAGGTGTGGTGTGGCCACTCTCCTCCTCCACAAACTCTTCACCACCCAGTGGCTCGGGCACATGATGGCGTGGGGGGGATGGGGTGGAATGCAGGCTGACAGATGCTGGCCCAGCTCCGTCATCTGTGGATGACACAAAGCAGACACATGTTGGTGGTCCCACACACTTGGCACATGTCCCCCCCCCCCCCCCAAATGCAAAACAACAAATAGGGGATTATAAAACACTTACCTGTCCTTGTGCCTTCCTCCACGGAGTCATAGCCTGCGACCCCCTCCACCTGCTCCCTCTCCAGGCAGCGAGCAACCACCTCCTCCTCTGCGGTCAGGGTGACAGGACATGGGGGACCACCACCTGTGCCCCTCTCATACCTCCTGATGGAGGCCACCTTGTCCCTCACCTTGCGCCGCAGGTCGTTTATTTTCTTTTGTATGTCCCCAGCAGTCCGGGTGGAGTACCCCAGGACATTGACCCTGGCAGCAATCGACTCCAGGATGCCCTGCTTCCTCTCCCGGCTGGTCTTCCGGCTTTTTTTGCCATGGAGAAATTCATTATCCGTCTCCATAGCCGAGATAATCACTGAGACCTCCTGGGCATTAAAGTTGAGGTTCCTCCTCTCTCTGGGGGTAGCGGGAGCAGCCATTACAGTGCAAAAGTATCTTCCCTGGGGTGGGGGGAAACGGAACTACTTTTGCGCCGGAATGGCGTTTCCGCCAGCGCTTTTAAGCGCCCAGCGGAACGCATTGCGCTGACGTTTCCCAGGAAGTGGTGCCGACGGAAGTTGTGAGCATGCGCACAAGGGGGCGAGTGGAGCCGCACTCACTGCGCATGCTCCGTGGATGATGCGCTGAACGTAAGCCTCTGCGCTGGGCTCCGCCCATCATTTACATATGATCACACCCACTTCCACTTGCGTCGGGTTACGCCAGCGCATTATCGTTACTCTGGCGCAAGTTTACGCGCAACTGCTATGTGAATTACAGGACTTGCGCTGAAAGGGTCTTCAGAGTAACGTAAATGAGAAGCGTTACTCCAGAGGAAAGATACTCTCATCTACCTGAATCTGGCCCTTAGTGTTTTCTGCACTTGGGCCGTATAGTTTGCACACAGACGTACTTGGTGTTTACTGCACTTGGGCCGTATAGTTTGCACACAGACGTACTTGGTGTTTTCTGCACTTGGGGCGTATAGTTTGCACCTAGACGTACTTGGTGTTTACTGCACTTGGGCCGTATAGTTTGCACATAGACGTACTTGGTGTTTACTGCACTTGGGCCGTATAGTTTGCACCTAGACGTACTTGGTGTTTACTGCACTTGGGCCGTATAGTTTGCACCTAGACGTACTTGGTGTTTACTGCCCTTGGGCCGTATAGTTATCACCTAGACGTACTTGGTGTTTACTGCCCTTGGGCCATATCGTTTGCACATAGACGTACTTGGGGCTAGATTCAAAAAGACTTACGATGGGCGTATCAGTAGATACACCGTCGTAAGTCCGAATCCGCGCCGTCTCAATTTTAAGCGTATGCTCAAACTGAGATACGCTTAAATGTTGCTAAGATACGACCAGCGTAAGTCTCCTATGCCGTCATATCTTAGCTGC
This sequence comes from Rana kukunoris, assembly GCA_029574335.1. NCBI lineage: Eukaryota > Metazoa > Chordata > Amphibia > Anura > Ranidae > Rana > Rana kukunoris. Next base: position 105,824,568 of record CM056060.1, on the reverse strand, counting down.
CTATTTATGCTGGCCGCTAGGGGCGTGTACGTTGATTTACGCCTAGAATATGTAAATCAGCGAGATACGCCTATTCACGAACGTACGCCTGTCCGTCGCAGTAAAGATACGCCGTTTACGTAAGGCGTTTTCAGGCGTAAAGATAAACCACCAAAAAGATGGCGCAGCCAATGTTAAGTATGGAAGTCGGGACCGTGTCAAATTTTTCAAGTTTTACGTCGTTTGCGTAACTCGTCCGTGAATGGGGCTGGGCGTAAATTACGTTCACGTTGAAACCAATGAGTCTTAGCAGCGTAATTTGGAGCATGCGCACTGGCATACGTCCACGGACGGCACATGCGCCGTTAGTAAAAAACATAATTTACGTGGGGTCACACTTAATTTAAATAAAACACGCCCACATCAAACACATTTGAATTAGGCCGACCCATATACGCTACACCGCCGTAACTTCGGCCGCAAAATCTTTCAGAATACCATACTCGCCTCTCAAAGTTACGGTGGTGTAGCGTATATGAGAAACGCTACAACGGCCTAAATGTATCTGAATCTGGCCCTTGGTGTTTACTGCACTTGGGCCGTATAGTTTTCACCTAAACGTACTTGGTGTTTACTGCACTTGGACCGTATAGTTTGCACATAGACGTACTTGGTGTTTACTGCACTTAGGCCGTATAGTTTTCACCTAAACATATTTGGTGTTTACTGCACTTGGGCCGTATAGTTTGCACCTAGACGTACTTGGTGTTTACTGCACTTGGGCCGTATAGTTTTCACCTAAACGTACTTGGTGTATACTGCAAGTGTGCTCATTAGTTTGCACATAAAGCTACTTGGTGTGTACTCCACGTGTAATCTGCAGTTTGCACCTAAAGCTACGAGGTGTGTGTACTGATTTTGTCCTCTGCAGACCATTATAATGTCTGGAAGAACAACAAAGACAGGCAGAGTGTCACAAGGGCAAGCAGGCTCTGCATCTAGAGGCAACAATGCTGGTGGTGGACACGGTGCATCCTCTTCAGCACGTGACCGTTGCACACGCTCATCCTTCTTTTCACGAGCTGGCCTTGTTGAGCCTCAACATGCAGACAAATTGGTAGAGTGGATGACCAAGCCATCCGCATCGTCCTCCCTCACCCAGGCTCAGGGTACTATGTCTGGCAAATTAGCTGTCAAGACGTCCTCTTCCCTCTGCTCAATGGCATCACTTAATCCTTCCCTAGTCCCACCATGTCCTCCTGAGGAGTCCCCCGAACTGTTTCAACACAGCGTTGGGTACATCCTGCCTGAAGATGCGCAGTGCTTTGAAGGCTCCGATGATGGAACACAGATAGGGGAAGGCAGTAATATGAGCCCAGAGAGAGGGCGTGCCTGAGACAGGACAGCGACAGGTTTTCGACAGTGATGAGGAGGGAGGGGATGATGAGGTCACTGACTCTACGTGGGTACCTGATAGGAGAGAGGAGGAGGAGGAGGAGGCACAGGCACATTTTCAAAGAGGCAGGATGCCCTCCACAGCACACCAACTGCATTAAATCGCAGAGCTACGCCTGTGCAGGGCGCTGCTGTGTCTCAGCCTTACTGCAAAAGTTCTTTGGTGTGGGCCTTTTTGGAGACATCTGCATTAGATCGCACCATTGCTATTTGCAACATATGTCTCAAGCGTTTCTCGTGTGGCCAAAACATCACCCGCTTGGGCACCACATGCTTGACCAGACATATGTCCACCTGCCATGCAGTTCTTTGGCAAGTATACCTGAAAGACCCACACCAAAGAACAACGTGGACCTCCCCTTGCCCCTCATCAGCTGTGATCTCCAACCCCACTATATCCTCAGTCCTCTCTGAAGCCTGCACTGATAGGCCTGAAGGTGTAGAATTAGGTGTGTCACAACCTAGTAGTACATGCAGGCAATCTACTATCAGTACACCAATGTCAGATTGTACCAGCCAAATTTCCCTGCCCCAGCTGCTGCAGCCCCGAAAGAAGTACTCTCCCAGCCATCCACATGCCCAGCGGTTGAATGCTAGCTTAGCGAAATTGCTAGCACTTCAACTGCTGCCTTTTCAATTGGAAGATTCTGCCCCCTTCCATGAGTTTGTGGAATGTGTGGTACCTCAGTGGCAAGTTCCCAAACGCCACTTTTTCTCACAGGAGGCGATTCCGACTCTCTACCGCCATGTGGAAGGCAATGTCCATGCCTCGCTGGACATGGCAGTCAGTGGTAAGGTGCATATTACCACTGACTCATGGTCCAGCAGGCATGGACAGGAACTCTTTCACGGTGCATTAGGTGACTCTGCTGGCAGCTGGAAAGGCCTCAGGGCAAGGTACAGTAGTGTTGGAGGTTGTTCTGCCACCACGCCTCCAAAACACCACTACTGGTCGTGACACACCTCTCTCCTCCACCTCCTCCTCTTCTTCTTCCTCTGTGGCCTCTACCAGTGCTGATGTGTTCTCGGAACCAGCCGTGCTCCGTAGGCGTACGAGGAGCTACTCAGGAATGCAGGCAAAGAGATGCCATGCGGTGCTAGAGCTGGTGTGCCTGGGAGACAGGAGCCACACTGGGGCCGAGGTTCTGTCAGCTCTGCAGGGGCAGGCTCAGAGGTGGTTGATGCCACGCCAGCTTAAGCCTGGAATGGTGGTTAGCGACAATGGCACCAACCTCCTCTCTGCCCTGCGACAGGAACAACTGACCCATGTGCCCTGTTTTTCTCATGTCCTGAATTTGATGGTGCAGCGGTTCTTGGGCAGGTACCCGGGCTTACAGGATGTCCTGAAGCAGGCCAGGAAAGTCTGTGTGCATTTCCGAAGGTCATATAATGCCACTGCTCGGCTGACAGACCTCCAAAGGCAATACAACCTGCCCAAGAACCGCCTAATCTGTGACATGCCCAACAGATGGAATTCTACATTGGCCATGCTGCAGCGGCTGCACACGCAGCAGAGGGCCATCAATTAGTACCTGTGCCAATATGGCAACAGAACTGCGTCAGGGGAGCTTGGTTTTTTTTCCTTACGCCAGTGGGCCTTGATCAGGGATGCATGCACTGTTCTGTCACCATTTGAGGAAGCCACGAGGATGGTAAGCAGTGACAGTGCATGCATCAGTGAGACTGTCCCTCTTATTCACATGTTGGAGCACACTATACGTGGAATAATGGACAGGGCCCTTGAGGCAGAACAGAGGGAGGAAGAGGAGGACTTCCTTACCCCTCAAGGCCCCCTTTATCCAGACAGTGGTCCTGCTTGCCCGCCTAGCACACAGGAGGAGGACGAGGAGGAGGAGGATGATTGTATCATCAACATGGAGGTGGAGCCTAGCACTCAGCATCAGCACCAGCAGTCTTCAAGGGATCATTTACAGTCCCAAGGAACCCATGGACTTTTACGTGGCTGGGATGAGGTGACCCAGAGGACTGTCCCCTGAATGCCTCAGCAAACCTACGCTGCATGTCCTCCCTGATCCTGCAAAGCCTGCGTAAGGATCCTCGTATTTGTGGTATCAAGGAGAGGGATGATTACTGGCTGGCAACTCTCCTTGATCCATGTTACAAGAGTTAGGTTGCGGACCTTATCTTTCCGTCACAGAGGGAGCATGAGATGAAAAATCTTCGGGAGGCCTTGCAGAAAGGTCTGTGCAACGCGTTCCCGGAACCTGGGGGATCACCAAATCCTGGTCCTGGACAACGTGTTGCTGAGGCTTCGTGAGTCACAGAAGGAGCGGTGGAGAAGGTGGCCGTCTGACCGATGCGTTCAGACAATTTTTTAGTCTGCAGCCCCAAGGTATGACCGGTTCCAGCAACCATCGCCAGCGTCTGTTTACATGGTGCGGGAATACCTAGGGGCAAGATCAGACTTGGACATTTCCCCACCGAAAATACTCTGGCTTACTGGGTCTTGAGGATGGATCACTGACCAGAGCTTGCACAGTACGCAATTGAGCTACTGGCTTGTCCTGCATCCAGCGTTCTTTCAGAACGCACATTCAGTGCTGCTGGAGGCTTTGTGACCGATCACAGGGTGCGCCTCTCCACTGACTCCATCGATCGATTGACCTTCATAAAAATGAATCAGGCTTGGATTAACACTAGCTACCAAGCACCTGATGCTGATGTAACTGAATAATTTTTTGGAAGTGTCAGATCCCTTGGAGACTGCTTATGCTAATGCCGAGTGACTATCTGGTTATGCTGACTGAATATCCTTTTCCTCCTCAATGATCTTGCCGATAGGTAGTATGAACATTGTCGGTTCTGGGCATCGCCACCAGTGCCTAAGGCCCAATTTTTCTGCCCCTGTTCAACAGGGGTGTGTAATTACAATTCTTGATCTAATATTTCACCGCAGGGCATTCCAGCGCCCACCAAGACTAACTGTGAGGGCTTACAGTGTTGTGGCAACACCAACACCTAGGGCCCAAATTTCAGCAGAGTATATACGGCAGGCCCCTACTTTCAAACATCCAACTTACAAACGACTCCTACTTGCAAACGGAAGGAGACAACAGGAAGTGAGAGGAAATCTACCACTAGGAAGGGAAATTCTCTTCTGTAAAAGGTGTCTCCTGTCCACTGATGCTTTATCACCGATCCTTGTTTCACCCCCAAAAAAAAAAAAAATCATTTGTCATTGGGACAGAAAGTGAGGTGCAATCTTCTGAACAGATGCACACAGACAGCAAAACAAATGTTACAGGGGTGATAATAACCCTTCTCTATGTTTTCCGAAAAGCTTAAAAAAGGATTTTATGGCTGAAGCTACACTTTAAAGAAGTACCAGTTGAAAATTACAAACAGATTCTACTTAACAACAAACCTACAGTCCCTGTCTTGTTTGCACCGCCTGTATACTGCTGTTCAAAGTATATAGGGCCAAAGGGGCTTGTAATGACCTGGGGGGAGTCGTGGCGGGGAAACCTATGCTATTTTTTCATCCATATTGCAGGGACCAGACATTACATTAAAGCCGCAAGCAGTCTTAAATTACTTTTTTCCTATAGTAATCTCATTTTGTGCAGGGACAGTTCTAAACATGTGCCACTACTATAGACACCCAGCAGGTACGATATTTTAATGAATTTTTCATTTATTTTTTTCAATTTAAGCATCATTAAAATCGCTGCTCCAGAAAAAACGACCGTTTTTAAAACTTTTTTTCCAGTAATACATGTTCCCTGGGGCAAGATCCGGGTCCCCAAACCCGTTTTCCGACAATAACTTGTATATTGGGCTTTAAAATGAGCACTTCTGAATTCGAACGTTCGAATCCCATAGACTTCAATGGGGTTCTAAATGTTCGCGTGAACGGGAGGTCCGTTCGAAGGTTCTGGTGCGAACCGAATACAGGGGTGTTCGGCTCATCCCTAGCTGGGGACAGCACAAGCATGCACCTAGCTAATAGACAGGGAAACCTGTGTGTATTAAGTGGCCAAGTTGGCAAGGATTTATTATCATGTTTCTTTTTGTTCTGCTGTTTTTGGACCATTGTAAATAAACCGCACCTATGTTTCACCTTTACTGTTTGCTGTGCCTAATTTTTGTGTAGTGAACCCATCCAGGGGGTCACACACACCGGCTACTGAGCTAACCCCCTCATAATATAATATACAGTACAGACCAAAAGTTTGGACACACCTTCTCATTCCAAGAGTTTTCTTTATTTTCATGACTATGAAAATTGTAGATTCACACTGAAGGCATCAAAACTATGAAATAACACATGTGGAATTATATACATAACAAAAAAGTGTGAAACAACTGAAAATATGTCATATTCTAGGTTCTTCAAAGTAGCCACCTTTTTCTTTGATTACTGCTTTGCACACTTTTGGCATTCTCTTGATGAGCTTCAAGAGGTAGTCACCTGAAATGGTCTTCCAACAGTCTTGAAGGAGTTCCCAGAGATGCTTAGCACTTGTTGGCCCTTTTGCCTTCACTCTGCGGTCCAGCTCACCCCAAACCATCTCTATTGGGTTCAGGTCCGGTGACTGTGGAGGCCAGGTCATTTGGCGCAGCACCCCATCACTCTCCTCCTTGGTCTAATAGCCCTTACACAGCCTGGAGGTGTGTTTGGGGTCATTGTCCTGTTGAAAAATAAATGATGGTCCAACTAAACGCAAACCGAATGGAATAGCATGCCGCTGCAAGATGCTGTGGTAGCCATGCTGGGTCAGTATGCCTTCAATTTTGAATAAATCCCCAACAGTGTCACCAGCAAAGCACCCCCACACCATCACACCTCCTCCTCCATGCTTCACGGTGGGAACCAGGCACGTAGAGTCCATCCGTTCACCCTTTCTGCGTCGCACAAAGACACGGTGTTTGGAACCAAAGATCTCAAATTTGGACTCATCAGACCAAAGCACAGATTTCCACTGGTCTAATGTCCATTCCTTGTGTTCTTTAGCCCAAACAAGTGTCTTCTGCTTGTTGCCTTTCTTTAGCAGTGGTTTCCTAGCAGATATTCTACCATGAAGGCCTGATTCACACAGTCTCCTCTTATCAGTTGTTCTAGAGATGTGTCTGCTGCAAAAGGTGGCTACTTTGAAGAACCTAGAATATGACATATATTTTCAGTTGTTTCACACTTTTTTGTCATGTATATAATGTCACATGTGTTAATTCATAGTTTTGCTGCCTTCAGTGTGACTCTACAATTTTCATAGTCATGAAAATAAAGAAAACTCTTGGAATGAGAAGGTGTGTCCAAACATTTGGTCTGTACTGTGTATATATATATATATATATATATATATATATTAGGGCTGTTACTGATCAACATTTTTGTGTTCGATTAATCGTTTGTTTTTTAAATCGATTAATCGACTAATTTCGATTAATTATAACGCACATACAGATCCAACTACTTTTAGCTGATCTCCTTGCAGGCCGATTCCCAGTGCAGCTACCAACCACTGGAAAAATGGATAGCAGAATACAAAAAACACACAAAGGCAGCACTTGATGGGAACAGCATTAAAACTTTCATAGTCTTCAAGTAGGTAACAACATAAATATTGCACTGGAGATACATAAACTGTAAAAATGGTGCGAGTAATACCAAACGGTAGCAAAAGCAGTCAAAGACATGTGGCCATATATGATACTGGTATAAAAATGTGTACAACGATGCCACTGCTGAATCCAGATGAGGAGGCGTTTACATCAGTCCGTTGGCATGTAGATGTCCCGTGAAGGGAACTATCACAACTCCCAGTGGGTGGCTGTAGAATCCCAGGGTGATAGAGGGAAGTGTAACAGCCCTTGCGTGTGGCATATAGTAAGGTCCCGCCGGCATGCAGATATGAAGGCACAGCAAAGGAACCCTTCAGATGGACACGGCAAGCCCCGCCGGTGTCCGTGATGTTACCGGGTCTCCGACGGAACTCCCTGAAGGCCCAGAAGCCGGCGGAGAGGTGAGTACCAATCAAAAGAATTTTAATCGATCAAAAAGATTTTGATCGATCAAAAAAATTAGATTAATCGACCAATTAAAATTTAATTTGCACAGCCCTAATATATATATATACACAGTGCCTTGCGAAAGTATTCGGCCCCCTTGAACTTTGCGACATTTTGTCACATTTCAGGCTTCAAACATAAAGATATAAAACTGTGATTTTTTTGTGAAGAATCAACAACAAGTGGGACACAATCATGAAGTGGAACGAAATTTATTGGATATTTCAAACTTTTTTAACAAATAAAAAACTGAAAAATTGGGCGTGCAAAATTATTCAACCCCTTTACTTTCAGTGCAGTAAACTCTCTCCAGAAGTTGAGGATCTCTGAATGATCCAATGTTGACCTAAATGACTAATGATGATAAATAGAATCTACCTGTGTGTAATCAAGTCTCCGTATAAATGCACCTGCACTTTGATAGTCTCAGGCCGCATACACACGATCTAATTTGTCCGCTCAAACTGGTCCAACGGACCAGTTCAGCGGACAAATCCGATCGTGTGTATGGGCTAGCAGACATGTCTGACCGGTGGACAAATTTTAAAACATGCTTTAAAATTTGTCCGCCGGGGACATGTCCGTCGGACATATCCTCCTGCACAAGTGTCGTATGGATGCGACGCATGCGTGGAAGTTGTTTACTTCCCGGTGCGGTGACGTGGCGGCGTCAACGTCACCGCGCTGTCTGCCGGCGGGGATTTTGATCCGATGGTATGTACACGCCATCGGACCAAAATAGCCCGGCGGACAGATCCGATGAAAACGGTCCGAGGACCGTTTCCATCGGATAAATCCGTACGTGTGTACGCGGCCTTAGAGGTCTGTTTAAAGCGCAGAGAGCATCATGAAGAACATGGAACACACCAGGCAGGTCCGAGATACTGTTGTGGAGAAGTTTAAAGCCGGATTTGGATACAAAAAGATTTCCCAAGCTTTAAACATCCCGAGGAGCACTGTGCAAGCGATAATATTGAAATGGAAGGAGTATCAGACCACTGAAAATCTACGAAGACCCGGCCGTCCCTCTGAACTTTCAGCTCATACAAGGAGAAGACTGATCAGAGATGCAGCCAAGAGGCCCATGATCAGTCTGGATGAACTGCAGAGATCTACAGCTGAGGTGGGAGACTCTGTCCATAGGACAACAATCAGTCGTATACTGCACACATCTGGCCTTTATGGCAGAGTGGCAAGAAGAAAGCCATTTCTTAAAGATATCCATAAAAAGTGTTGTTTAAAGTTTGCCACAAGCCACCTGGGAGACACACCAAACATGTGGAAGAAGGTGCTCTGGTCAGATGAATCCAAAATTGAACTTTTTGGCAACAATGCAAAACTTTATGTTTGGTGTAAAAGCAACACAGCTGATCACCCTGAACACACCATCCCCACTGTCAAACATGGTGGTGGCAGCATCATGGTTTGGGCCTGCTTTTCTTCAGCAGGGACAGGGAAGATGGTTAAAATTGATGGGAAAATGGATGGAGCCAAATACAGGACCATTCTGGAAGAAAACCTGATGGAGTCTGCAAAAGACCTGAGACTGGGACGGAGATTTGTCTTCCAACAAGACAATGATCCAAAACATAAAGCAAAATCTACAATGGAATGGTTCACAAATAAACATATCCAGGTGTTAGAATGGCCAAGTGAAAAGTCCAGACCTGAATCCAATCGAGAATCTGTGGAAAGAACTGAAAACTGCTGTTCACAAACGCTCTCCATCCAACCTCACTGAGCTCGAGCTGTTTTGCAAGGAGGAATGGGCAAAAATTTCAGTCTCTCGATGTGCAAAACTGATAGAGACATACCCCAAGCAACTTACAGCTGTAATCGCAGAAAAAGGTGGCGCTACAAAGTATACTTAAGGGGGCTGAATAACTTTGTTAAAAAAGTTTGATATATCCAATAAAATTTCATTCCACTTCACTCCAATTTTAAATGTGAGTTTAAATGTGAGTTTTTACTTTGCTATTTATTTGTACCTTAATAAACCTTTATGGACTACTGCACTATGGGCCTCCCTCTCTTTCCTTTTACCCTGCATTGCCTGAGCACCTGTTGATGCCAAGTTTGAGAGGTGGAAGCTTTAGAGGAATTTCAAGTGGGAGTTACCCATCTGTCAGTGATCCCCCAAGCACATCAGGTCCGGATACGAACGCGGCGTTCGTGGAGATAGGTCCACCATCCTCAGCCTCAATGTGAGTGCGTGCTGATGTGATTCATCAATTTCTAGGTCTCTTTTAAGGTTACGTCACTTTGCATTCATTTCTGCCTTTCATGTCTGTATGAGCACCTGGTGAAGAAGCTCTCCTTTTCAACCTCAATAAGTGTGGTTGCACCCCAGTAACTACTGTCTGGTACTTTGGGCCATCCGTGCTATGGCTCTGAGGTGAGCATTTTAGTACCACAAGAGGTGTGCGCACCGAAGTCTGCCTGCTTTCACACTGTACCTGCTTTCACACCGTACCACTTTTGGGGTTTTGGAGGCTCCATTTTTGTATGGACTTTTTCACGTGTTTATATGCTATACACCTTGTCGTGTGCTGTCACGCACAGCTATTTTCATTTGTGTTTTACATTTTTTGGCTCATATTTTGTATACTGCATTTTATTTTGTTTCATTGTGTGTTTGGTACATTTCACTTGTTCATTTATTTGTTGCTTATTCACCTTTCTGTTCACTATACAGTCACTTAGCTTATTTCTCTTGGTATTTACCCTTTGGTCTTATACCCTTATTAGGATTCACAGCGCTTTACCATCACCTATTCATATCTGCATATTTTCTGTGTCAGGCAGACTACCCTGGTGTTTGCAGCAGTGCCCCCCGGTGTCCATTTCAGATAGCGCAAGAGTATTATCTCCCATGATTGTGTTCCACTTGTTGTTGATTCCTCACAAAAAATTACAGTTTTATATCTTTATGTTTGAAGTCTGAAATGTGGCAAAAGGTCGCAAAGTTCAAGGGGGCCGAATACTTTCGCAAGGCACTGTATATATATGCACTGCTCAAAAAAATTAAAAGGAACACTTTTGAATCAGAACTCCTGGAATATTGATCTGGTCAGTTATGTAGCAGAGGGGGAGGGGTGTATACAGAGGGGGTTGTTAATCAGTTTCAGCTGCTTTGTTGTTAATTGAAATTAACAACAGGTGCACTAGATGGGCAACAATGAGACGACCTCCAAAACAGGAATGTTTTTTAAGGTGGAGGTGTCTTACATTTTTTCCCTACTTTTCTGACTGTTTTTTTACTAGTTTTGCATTTGGCTAAGGGCAATGTCACTACTGGTAGCACAAGGTGATACTTGGTCCCTATAAAGGTTGCACAGGCAGTCCAACTCCTCCAGGATGGGACATCAATACGTGTCATTGCGAGAAGGTTTGCCGTGTCTCCCAGCACAGTCTCAAGAGCATGGAGGATATTCCCATCAGCAGGACCAATATCTGCTCTTTTGTGCAAGGAGGAACAGGATGAGCCCTACAAAATGACCTCCAGCAGGCCACTGGTGTGAATGTCTCTGACCAAACAATCAGAAACAGACTTCATCGGAGTGGCCTGAGGGCCCAACGTCCTCTAGTGTGCTCTGTGATCACTGCTGGACACTGTGGAGCTTGATTGTCATTTTCCATTAAACACCAGAATTGGCAGGTCCGCCACTGGTGCCCCATGCTTTTCACAGATGAGAGCAGGTTCATCCTGGGCATATGTGACTGATGTGAAAGGGTCTGGAGAAGATGCAGAGAACTTTATGCTGCATGTAACATCGTTCAGCATGACCGGTTTGGTGGTGGGTCAGTGATGGTCTGGGGAGGCATATCCATGGAGGGGAGCACAGACCTCTACAGGCTATACAATGGCACCCTGACTGCCATTAGGTATCGGGATGAAATCTCTTGACCCATTGTCAGACCCTACGCTAGTGCAGTGGGTCCTGGGTTCCTCCTGGTGCACGACAATGCCCGGCCTTATGTGGCGAGAGTACGCAGCCAGTTCCTGGAGGATGAAGAAATTGATACCATTGAATGGCACCCACGCTCACCTGATCTAAATCAAAAAGAAGACCTCTGGGACATTTTGTTTCAGTCCATCCAGTGCCGCCAGGTTGCACCTGACTAGTGTAGTTCTAATAGGCCAACCCTCCCTTGACCATTTTAGCTTAACCTCCCACCTCCTTTAGCTTAACCTCCCCAACCTTTTCCCATTAACGAGAGCGACACAGATATTGAAATAAAATTGGCCACAACAGCCATTTTATTTTATATAACCAAATTAAATATATTAACCAAATTTAAATAATTTCAAATAAAATTCCAACTTTTTCTTCATTAACAATACTTACTAAACTACTAAACTTTTATTATTAACACCAGTCTCTCGGTCTTTTTGACAGTACCCTGTAACGGTCACCACCGCTTACGACTTTCCATCCAACCACGACAAGCTTATCTGACACACTCCGACAATATTGCATACACGATCCATATCCTTTCACAGAATAAGACGAGACAGAGCTCCGTTCTTGCTTCCAAAGATATATGACAATTTATTAGTATTTTCTCAGCTTCTTATACAGTCTCAAGCATAATGCAGTTAATCACAGGACAATGCAATCTCCACCCCCCTTCACACCATGGGGGGCTCCAATCACACTCTAAAAGGCATTCAGGTAAGCTAACCATGTAGACCGGTCGGCACCGTATCTTCAATAGGGTTCAATTAACCTTGAATAATAACACAGACATCTAGTTGAATAAGTTATCTATACAGCTTTATCACACAATGGCAGAGTCTTGTGAGAGTGGGTGCAATCCACACCTTCCGCTATTTCAATAGCATATTATACAAAGGTATGACTCACTCTGGTCGTGTAGACCTGAATTAACACCTTTCCAAATCATGTGTGCCCAGATTGAATAGCTAACCGCTTTTGGTATTTGAAGACATCCTGCAAACATGAATTATTATTAATGTCCCTTATTAATGTCTTCTGTAACATATGAATTATGATTCTTTGTCACCCTATGGCCCTAGTGGACATAAGGTGACCCTAGACATAGGAATATCTCAGTCTGTCATGGTGCATTCCGTTACATCTCTCCCCTTTTGGTGGGAGACGGACACAGGTGGTAACCCCAAACGGGTTGACTCCGAAGTCCATCAGTAGTTCCTGTCCTCCAATGCTGGTATCCATACTGTACCCCAAATAAATGGCTCCAAACTGAGCATTACTCACCCCGCCAACCTCTGCCTCTCTCAGAGAACATGCCTGCCGCTGGGGAGAAGGCAGGGTAGCTGGGCTCAGTCCATCATGCTGTTGGGGGTCTGGGCCAACTGCCCCCCCTTCCTGGGGTATACCAGTGGAGACTGAAGTCCCATCCACTGGTGCTTGGTGAAAACCCCCCGGTGCTTGCAAAGCAAAGCAGACATCCTCCTGTCCCAGTCCTGTACCATTTTCTGGGGTTGTGCCAGTGGAGACTGAAGTCCCATCCACTACCCCAGGAACCCCCTCTTCTGTTAGTGAGGAGCAGAGGCCTATGACACTCTGCTCTGTTGCCAGCTCTTCCGCTGGCTTGCTGTGAGTGAAGACCACAGTCCCATCCACTACCACATGGTCCCCCTCTTCTGTTAGTGAGGAGCAGAGGCCTGGGGCACTCTGCTCTGTTGCCAGCTCTTCCGCTGGGTTGCTGTGAGTGGAGACCACAGTCCCATCCACTACCACAGGGTCCCCCTCTTCCGGTAGTTGGGAGCAGAGACCTGGGGCACCAGGGATGAAAATCTAAATTTTTTCCACTGCCGATTCATCAGTCAGGATTTCACAGTTATCTGACCTTTCCTCATAGTCCCAGGCAATGGGAGCCCCATCCTGCTGCTGAGCCGAGTCTAGCAGCTGTTTGTAGGCGACCTCCAGCTCCCATTCTTGAATGGCCAGAAATTCTAAATCTTCCTGTGACCAGTGGCCTCCCGAGATATTTAATTTTTCCTCTCTGTGCTCCATTATGTCCTCCAAGCGCCACTTCCGATCATTCCCAAAGTCGGGATCACTGGACATCCTCCAATACAACAATCCCAAGCCATCATAGTCATAGCCTTCTGTGGGGCTGTCATCCGCTGACCACGGGCACTCTTGGGCTACATACCACCGGAGGGCTCTGTAGCTCTCATCCAGCTGCATCTCTGCCCGGATCAGGATGCTTAACTCTGCTATCCACTCCTGCTTCAGTTGTTCCCCCAACAACAGCATTCGTACGTCATACTGCGGCCAGTACCTTGCATAGATGGAGGGCAGGACCTTTCCTTGGTGTTGCTGCTCCAGAGCTAGCGCTTCCTTCCAGAGTTGGCACCGAATCACATCCGACCATCCCAACAGGACCTCCTCTGATACTGGTCCTCTATGCTGTATCCGCATCTCTTGTAACCTCCTTTTGAATTCCTCTTCCATGGAGACTGGTATCTGCACCTCTCCTCTCTCTTCAGCTGCTGCAGCACTTTTTCGCTGTCGCAAGGTGGCATCCACAGCCGCTATAACCCGGTCTATGATCTCCGGCAGAGGATTAGGACCATATTGTGCCAGTCCATGTTTAACAGCCCGATCAAAAAATTCTTCCTCGGGTGTCCTGTCTGTTACGCTGGGCCTCTTAGCTCTATTCATTTCGACAAGTTCTGCGATAATGTCCCTTTTCTTACGGTTGCTGGCCGGTCTGCCCCGGCTCTCCAGTAAGTCCATGAGGGAAGGGAAGAGAGCTTCATCCTTTCATACACCGTCTCCATTGTCATGTGCCCTTGTAGCTGTCCTTCTGATGATGGAATCATCCCACTGCTGTGCCACCAATGTAACGGTCACCACTGCTTACGACCTTCCATCCATCCACGACAAGCTTATCTGACACACTCCGACAATATTGCATACACCATCCATATCCTTTCCCAGAATAAGACGAGACAGAGCTCTGTTCTTGCTTCCAAAGATATATGACAATTTATTAGTATTTTCTCAGCTTCTTATGCAGCCTCAAGCATAATGCAGTTAATCACAGGACAATGCAATCTCCACCCCCCTTCACACCATGGGGGGCTTCAATCACACTCTAAAAGGCATTCAGGTAAGCTAACCATGTAGACCGGTCGGCACCGTATCTTCAATAGGGTTCAATTAACCTTGAATAATAACACAGACATCTAGTTGAATAAGTTATCTATACAGCTTAATCACACAATGGCAGAGTCTTGTGAGAGTGGGTGCAATCCACACATTCCGCTATTTCAATAGCATATTATACAAAGGTATGACTCACTCTGGTCTTGTAGACCTGAATTAACACCTTTCCAAATCATGTGTGCCCAGATTGAATAGCTAACCGCTTTTGGTATTTGAAGACATCCTGCAAACATGAATTATTATTAATGTCCCTTATTAATGTCTTCTGTAACATATGAATTATGATTCTTTGTCACCCTATGGCCCTAGTGGACATAAGGTGACCCTAGACATAGGAATATCTCAGTCTGTCATGGTGCATTCCGTTACATACCACATTAACCATTCTCACCACCACACTGCTATACCTTTACCATCCACGGCCTCCAGCCGACTCCAGCTCGGAGACACCCACTTTTTAACCCGCAGTGTACCACAACCGTATTACAGCGGACACTGTTCCACTGCACATAACCCCATAATGGGCCCATCCCAAGATGAGCCCCCAACCATTTTCCATTCCATCTGTAAACTGTCACCATCCAAAGACCATGGACACCGCCACAGCTGTCATGAAAACCCGTACACGGACCTCAAAGAAAAGAAAACAAACACACAACACGAAACACAAAACCAACGGGGAGGGTGGGTGGGAAAACCTGCCTCCCTGTGTGATTTCCTCCCGACTTGTGCCACGTGGGATGCCCCGCCCCTGTATATATAGGGCTCCTCCCCCCACTCTCCTCAGCCTCACAGCCACTCCCCTAAAGCACCTCCTTCAAAAGTTAACCCTTCTGTTGGCCATCCTCCACCCCAGTCATGCACGGCCCTCCGTTATCCTTTTGCCCTGTCACTCTGGGCCTCCCTTGACTAGTGTAGTTCTAATAGGCCAACCCTCCCTTGACCCTTTTAGCTTAACCTCCCACCCCCTTTAGCTTAACCTCCCCAACCTTTTCCCATTAACGAGAGCGACACAGATATTGGAGTAAAATTGGCCACAACAGCCATTTTATTTTATATAACCAAATTAAATATATTAACCAAATTTAAATAATTTCAAATAAAATTCCAACTTTTTCTTCATTAACAATACTTACAAAACTTTTATTATTAACGCCAGTCTCTTGGTCTTTTTGACAGTACCCCATTAACCATTCTCACCACCACACTGCTATACCTTTACCATCCACGGCCTCCAGCCGACTCCAGCTCGGAGACACCCACTTTTTAACTCGCAGTGTACCACAACCGTATTACAGCGGACACCGTTCCACTGCAAATAACCCCATAATGGGCCCATCCCAAGATGAGCCCCCAACCATTTTCCATTCCATCTGTAAACTGTCACCATCCAAAGACCAAGGACACCGCCACAGCCCGAAAGGGAAAAACCTTTTCCTTAAGGGCCCCTCCACACCCGCAGGGCCCTCTGGATACCCTCCTGTATCCCCATTATCCACAAATCTATACCCACATCAGTTAGGTGAACACCATCCCTGAGCAGGTATAGCCCCACGTTTAACTCCAACTCTCTGTGCCTCACTACCAACCCCCCCATGCTTTGCCACAAACCGTCCCAAAACCTTATTAACCTTAATCCTCCCCTTGTTGAGCCGATCCACCGACCTTGCCATATGCCAGTTAGTGCGTGCCACAATGTCGGACCACACTAGCAGCATCCCTGGGAAAGACGCCCGGAATGTCAAGACATCCGCCTTAACAGCCAAGATCAAGTCCCCTATAGGCCGTATCCCCAAGTCATTCCCCCAACGTGTAACACTAACACATCCGGGGGACGATCGAGCAGAGCATAGCGCTGCACCTCCGGCAGCACCCTGCACCACCCCATCCCAGGGATACCCAACCACCTCAATGTTGCCTCCCGCCTAGAAATCCCCAACTGCCTACCATTCGGCCTAGCATCAGCTCTCCTGGCCCCCCTACAAACATATGAATGCCCCATGATCCACACGAGGCGTGAATGACCTCCATCTGAAAGACAAAAACAGCAGCCATTATAATCAGAAATCACCCCCCAACATCATAACCCGGAAAAACCCACCCCCACTCAACCTTAATCCAACACCATATGTGGGTGCACATAAGAGCGGAATCTCCTTGATTCCCACCTCCCAATTCTCTTAACTGCAGCCTCATCCAACCCACACCGGGCCGCCTCAGTAGCCGCCCCGATACGGAAGGAGTGCGAGGCAAACAGCCGCTCATCAAACCCCGCCTTTTTTAAGCACCTCCTGAATATCGCCACAAATTGAAACCTCGACACAAATGAACCATCCCCATGAATCAAAAAGGGGCCGCCCATCCCTGGTCGCACCAATAAAAATTTCCGTACCACCCGCACCGGACACACCTCCGAACCCGGTAACTGATATAGAAACACATCCACCCCTTTTCCTCTCTGATCCGTCTTCGACCGCCGTAACCGAAAAACCACCCTGTCCTCCGATGCCCGTACATCCTCGAATAGTAGGCCCCCAGCCACCCGTTTCGATGGACTGACCAGCTCCCCTACACGAAATGCGCCAAATAACGCCACCGAAAAAATTGCCCGGAATAAACTCACCTCGTATCTGGATGAACATACTTTCCCCATGACTCCAAAAATCCTCTGCAACCCGGAAAAAGACACAGGCCTACGCGCATCCTTGCACGGGTGTCCCTTTTTGTACACCTTAACCGCTTGTTTGACCCAAAAACTCATAGTGAGATCAGCCCCGCCTTCCAATTTAAACAAAAAGGCGAGACCCGCCAGTTTCTTCTCCAAAGCCGAAACTGACCCCCCACTCTCCATATGTCTGGCTACAAAGTATACCAGCAACCATCCCGTCTCCACCTCCCCCAGTTCTGTGTCCGCCAGCCGTTTAAAACATGCCCATTCCTCCCATACCTTCTTGTACGCAGACCACGTCGGCCCACTCACCGACTTCCTGATCCAACCTGCTGCGATTCCAACGCAATTCCCCACATCCAACCCGGGCATGGGACCCCTTCCTTGTCCGCCTGTGGAGCCAGCTCTCTGAACCTGTCCCACTGAAACCGAGACAAAGCGTCAGCGAGTCTGTTGTCCACTCCCGGAATGTGCACCGCATACAGAAAAATATTCCATTGTAAACAGCGCAACGCGAGGTGGCGCAGCAACCGAACCACCGGCAAAGATGACCCGGAAATCCGGTTAACAACTTGCACCACCCCCATGTTATCGCAGTTCAACCTGATTTTCAAATTCCTGCACTCCGCCCCCCATAGCTCAATTGCCACCACCACCGGGAAAAGTTCTAACAGCACCAGGTTCTTTTCAAAACCCGCTGCCACCCATGACTCGTGCCACGCCTCCGCGCTCCACCGTCCCTGGAAGAAAGCCCCATAGCCTGTGGACCCAGTCGCATCCGTGGCCAGGTCCAGGTCAAAATTGCTGACCGGCCCCGACATCCAAATCGCTCGCCCATTGAATGCCTCCAGAAACGTGTGCCACACCTGCAAATCAGCTTTCAGTTCCCCCGTTAGGCGAATAAAATGGGTCGGAGACCTCACTCCCGCCATTGCTGCCGACAGCCGTCGGCAGAAAACCCTGCCCATAGGTATGATGCGACAGGCAAAGTTCAACTTGCCCAACAGGGACTGCAATGCCCGCAACTGAACATTGTTCCGCCCCATCAAACCCCGAATCTCCAGCCGAAGATTCTCCACCTTGTCCACCGGGAGCCTGCACTCCATCTCCTCTGAATCAATCAATATTCCTAAAAAACTCAACACCGTGGTCCGCAATGTGCTGCAACGTTGCTAACAAAATCGCACACACATTGGAGGACGGAGGACCCACGCACAGAAAGTCATCCAGATAGTGAATGATTGAATCCGAACCGACACCTCCTTGACCACCCACTCCAGGAATGAACTGAACATTTCAAACAACGCGCAGGATATGAAGCAACCCATTGGCAAACATTGATCCACGTAAAATTCCTCCTGCCACCGGCAACCCAACAGCCTAAAACTGTCCGGGTGAACCGGCAACAATCGAAACGCAGCCTCAATGTCCGATTTGGCCATGAGATCTCCCTTCCTGTAGCGCCGAACCCACCGCACCGCCGCGTCAAATGACGTGTACGACACCATGCATTCTTCTGGATCAATCCCGTCATTCACCGACCCCCCCTTTGGAAAGGAAAGGTGGTGAATGAGGCGAAACTTGTTCGGTTCCTTCTTGGGAACCACTCCCAGGGGCGAAACCACCAAATCCGGCAAAGGCAATTCAGTGAATGGCCCCACCATCCTACCCAACTCTACCTCCTTTGCCAACTTTGCTGACACCACCCCAGGGTTCTCCAAAGCAGACCGCAGGTTCTTCGCCAAGGGAGGCACCTTCGACAAGGAACACGGAATAACAAAACCCTCGAAGAACCCTGACGCGAGCAGCCTCGTCGCTGCCCTGTCCGGATACCTATTTAGAAAAGGCTCCATCCTTTCCCACTTCACCGGCGTCGTCCCTTTTTCCAGCAGCCTCCCCCGCCCGCTTTCCTTTTTTGAAACACCGGGACAAGGGGTGGGCACCCCCACAACTGGAGCACTCATGCTTAAAACGACAGGTTCCCCCAAACTTGCAGGAACCCTCGTTGTATTGCCAACACACCCCCCACTTCTTTCCGGCCGGCGATCCAGAGGTCTGTGTACCCCCGGCCCCCCCATACCGCAACCAGCCTGTCCCCCCATACGCCCGATAAGCCTCCCCTATCACGTCCATATAGCAAAACAGCGCCGAACAGTGTTCCGGAGTCTTCTCCCCTATGACGCTGGCCATAATCGCAAACGCTTGCCACCATTTGCTAAAAGTACGAGGGATCAACCTATACCTCCTCTTTTCCTCATCCTCCTTCTTCGAACTGTCTGGCTTCACCCTATCTAGGTTGAACTTTTCCAGTGGCAGAAGGGAAAAAATCTCAACATACTCACCTTTTACGATTTTTTCTTTGACCTCCTGTTTCAGGTGCGCCCCTAACGGCCCATCAAAACAAACATATACCTCACCTCTTGCGGCATCATCCAAACGCACAACGTCAGTCCTACCCGCCGTTGGCTTCTCTCCCCCGTTCTCCCCCCCTGCACTGTTGTCAGGCACCACCCCTGTATCCCCCACCACCGTGGACTGTGCCCCCAATGGCGCTGCCCCCGCACCCCCAGCAGGGCCAACCCACGGCGCCGCCTGCGGAGGAGTCCCAGAACCCCCCGCAAAACGGTGCAACAGGTCCCTCAACCCCCCCCCCAACAACTCCTGCATCCCCCCCGGGGAGCCCTGGGCGGCAGGCACCCCGCCCGTCCCCCCGGGACCCCCGGCTGATGTCCCCACATTTTGACCATCACCCACATTAAGCGGAGCACCCCCGCCCCCAACAATGCACATAAAGCAAAAGCTACATCCCCAGAAGAAGCAAGATTGGACTTACCGAGCTGGCCGGGAACATCCCTCACAGCCGTCACAGGCACATCCATCGCAGGCGACTCCTCTGGGTGACTTTCATCCTCCGAACCTGATGCTTCACCCTCAGACCGATCTTCCAAGGCCGGCGTCATCGGCGATGTCAGCCCCCCCAGACGAGGAAGGCCTGGAGGCCGAAGATCCCAGCCTCCCGACGGATCGTCCTCTCACGCTCGACCCGGCCGTGGATGTCTCAGCACCCCCCCTCCACCTGGCAGGGCCCCGATTGGACCCACTGCTGCAACCTGGGGACTCCGGCCTCCCCCCTGCCCTGGAACCGGGGGCCGCGATCCGGGACGGCCCCCCAGTCCTGTCACTGCACCTCCCACGCTGAGTCCCCCCCTCGCCGGCCCTGTAGTGGAGGGGGGAACCGATCGCTCACCGCTGCCCCGCCGATCGGGCACGGAACGGGCGCCATTCCTGCCCGTAGCTCCGCCCCCCGAGGTCGTCTGTCGCCCTGTGTCCTGACCGCCTGCCCCCCCACCCGAAGTGGATGTCCGTTTTGCCGGAGGGGGTGACTGCACCTCCAGGGGACTCCTGCTGCGCCGCTGGGGCACCGCCGTAGGCCCAGGCGAGTACCGATCCGGCGGCCGCGATCGGCGACCGTGTGGGGACACCACCCCGCTGTCCTGGGACCCCCCAGCTTCCTCTACCAAAAGGCCCCCCACCTGTTCCTCCATTCTTAGGCCTAGGTACAGGGAGCAGAGAACAAAACCTGCCTCCCTGTGTGATTTCCTCCCGACTTGTGCCACGTGGGATGCCCCGCCCCTGTATATATAGGGCTCCTCCCCCCACTCTCCTCAGCCTCACAGCCACTCCCCTGAAGCACCTCCTTCAAAAGTTAACCCTTCTGTTGGCCATCCTCCACCCCAGTCATGCCCGGCCCTCCGTTATCCTTTTGTCCTGTCACTCTGGGCCTCCCTTCAGTCTGTTAAGGAGCTTAGTGATGCTCTGATCCAGATCTGGGAGGAAATACCCTCGGACACCATGCATCGTCTCATTAGGAGCATGCCCTGATGTTGTCAGGCATGCATACAAGCACTTGGGGGCCATACAAATTACTGAGGACCATTTTGAGTTGTTGCAATGAAATTTCAGCAAAATGGACTAGCTTGCTGCATAATTTTTTCACTTTGATTTTCGGAGTGTCTTTGAATTTAGCCTTTTGTAGGTGGATAATTTTCATTTCCATCAAAAGATGTGCCATCATTTCATTCCAAACACATTACCCAGTCCATATCATAGGTTGCGGTTCTTGGATACAGTGATGGGTGACAGCTGACAATGCCAATGCAAGGTAAAAAATTGTTGGTGAGATTGCAATTACGGGCAGGTGGCAAAGTTGAGTCATCAACAATAGTCATAAACAGGAACCTGGAGACAAGTTTTTGCTCAGACAATTCAAAATGACATCACAGGAAATGCAGGAGTGGCCCCTGGCTGAAGTTCTCAACATAAACCAGTAGGGAGAGCACAAGAGCTCAGGTGAAAATGCAGGAATAACAGAAGTTCCAACAGAGTTCTTGCTCAAGGGAGGAGGAAACAACAGCAGACGTTAAGACCAGGAAAAAAGACAGGTTGGTTTTGCTGAGCCACACCTGCAGCAAGGGCAGCTGTCGCCATGAGTCAAGTCCCAAGAGATCAACCTATGACATTTATGATGCTAAAACCTTTATAATAGCAATTGCCTCTTTTGTGTTTATGGCTAGGTTTTCACTATTGCGACCTGAAAGTCGCCCGATTTTGACGCAATTTTTATGAGACTTGAGGCAATGCCTGTATATTCTTGAGGTCTATGGACCTCAAGTCGCATCAAATTTGGACTAAAGTAGTGCAGGGACTACTTTGAAGTCACTGCGACTTGAAGTCGCACAGATATGAACAGTACTCATCGGAAATCATGGGGTACAACTTGTCATGAGATTTTGCCGTCCCAAGTCACATGACAAGTCGCACTAGTGGAAACGTAGCCTAAATGTATAGAGTTACAAATTTATTTTCAAGTTTCACTTAAAGACGGTATAATAAAAATCAGAGGTTCAACAGTATATTAAAACTCAGTGACTCCATCATAATGCTGACCCAAATTTGCACTGTTCTTACTCCTCTCACTCATAATTCCCACTGGTTATTCTGTCTGATCCAGCCTCTCTCAGCATGCAGTCCTTTTCCAATGTCTACCCTAATCATAATGGGGCAGTGACTGCTGAGTGTACTGGGGTCTTTGTATGCCACAGGCGCATGGCACCCTACTGAGATTTGTACCAGCAGCGGGAGATGTCAGCTATAACTTTAATTGGACATCTTTAAACTGTACTGACAAGCCACCTCTGGGTCTAAGTCTTGTTTCTCTTTTCACACAAATCTTACATTGCCCATTCTCCTGCTATAGCTGTAATATTTTTTTTTTCATTAGCTGCCAAAACGTTGTTACTGTCTCAAACTGTGTCATCATTTTTATGAAGTGGACTTGTTTTTAATTTTTAAAGTATTAAAATCAGCCAAAGCCTAGTACATGCAATATGCATTAATGAGTGACCAAAGGTTATTATTTGCTCAAGGGTGCAAGTGTAGCCTACAGAAAAATCATGTAGGAAGATACAGAAGAACACAAGGTGCTGACACCAGTAATTACCCTAAAGAACATATTTGAATACATTATTCTGTTTATTTGGCTGTATACTCAGTCAGGGAGCGAGCCACGATCTTTGTTTAGCTGTTAAAGTTCTTGGTAAACTTCTATAAGGAATCCCATTCACTACCACTGTTGACAATGGCGGTACCTGTAGACATTTATTTAACAAACAGTTTCAACACATTTGCAACTAGTATGGGACAAATGTTTCCAATTGTTAATAAAAGGTCACCATTAAAAAACTTCAAAGGACCGGGTTAGAAATTCTACATTGACTTAATGCCTAGCTCAGACAACAAGGACAAAATAACGTATGTGGTGGACAGTAAGATTCTTTCCTAATAACATTAAATGTATTTGGACACTTTTCCATTTTCTATGAGATTCATACCAATCTGCATCTACAAAATAGCTTGCATCCAATTGGACTATATATCAAATAGAATATTCCCACCAGACACATTTTCTGTGTGCGATGTGACCTGTCCAACATTTGGAGGTTATTATGAAGATCTATGGTGTGCTGGAAATATTTTCCTTAAACTGCACAATATGTCACCTTGAGAATTTGATGTAATTAAAGGTACCCAGTAACATATGGTCACCATTGCTTAATCCGGCTAGTTTTGCACATAGACCACAAATATGTCTGCAATTCTCGCAGCCAATTGTTCTTTGATGGACATTCCATAAACCTGGCTTTACTATTGCCCCAGCAATGTCTTGCACAGTGCATAAATATGTAGTCTTGTCCACATATTCATGCACATATGTCCAAATATGTGCACTTATCGCTACCATGGCAAACTGCTACCTATATCTAGACATCTTTGTAATCCACAAAATTCTGCCCGTGTGAGAGGCCGCGTACACACGATCGAATATATCTGCTGAAACTGGTCCGCAGACCAGTTTCAGCAGACAGATTCGATCGTGTGTACGGGCTAGCAGACAGGTTTCCAGCAGACAAAAGTTTTAAAGCATGCTTTAAAACTTGTCTGCTGGAAATCCGTCTGTCGGATATGTCCGCTGGTTAATACGCCTAACCAGCGGACCGGAATCTCCCGCATGCGTCGAATGGATTAGACGCATCCGTGGAAGTATTCTACTTCCTGGTTCGGTGACGTGGCGGTGTCAAGGTCACCGCCACGTCACCACGCTGTCTGTCCGCGGGGATTTTGGTTTGATCGTGTGTACACAGATCAAACCAAAATCACCCAGGAGACATGTCCGATGAAAACCGTACGTATATCTCCTCTTGTGTACGGGGCCTAATGATTAGCAAAGTGCTCTGTTAAGGCCTTGTACACACGATGTAATTTATCCGATGGAAACGATCCGACGGACCGTTTCCATCGGATATGTCCGCCGGGCTGTTTGATCCGGTGGCTGTACACACCATCGGATCAAATTCCCCGCCGGCGGACGGTGCGGTGACGTTGACGCCGCCACGTCACCGCACCAGGAAGTAAAACACTTCCGCGCGCATGAGTCGGATCCATTCACAGGATACGACGCATGTGCGGGCAGATATGTCCGCTGGTTAGGCGTACTAACCAGCGGACATATCCGACGGGCAGCTCTCCGGCGGAAAAATTTCAAACCATGCTTTGAAACTTTTCCGCCGGAGGAATCCGTCCAAAACTGTCCGTTTGCCCCTACAGACGAGCGGATTTTTCGGCTGAAATGGTCCGTCGGACCATTTTCAGCGGATAAATTCCCTCGTGTGTACAAGGCCTTAGAGTAGCGATGTGTTTGGTTTGCAAGTTCAAAATTGGGAAAATGTAAATGTTGCCACAAATGGCACTGGAGACCATAGGAAGAAAATCTTGTTATTCAATTTTTGCCATTTGTAGAGCTAATGAGCAAGCTATTGTCATATGATCAGCCACTTGGTACAAGGAAATGCAGATTTGTCTTTCCCCTATTTTATGTGGCCCTACCACTGCTTTCTTCTGCAGCACCTACAAGACCCCTACTACCTCCATGCGCAAAAACTTGGCAGCGTTCTGTGTATCTTTTTCTTTTTTTTTGTATGGCATTTTTCCCTACACTGTGGGGCTGATTTACTATAAGCAATGCACTGCGACGGTTCATGGCTCAATTAGTGCGCTGGATAATTCATTAATTGAGCGTGTGAACCGGCGCGGTAAAAGCCGCCAAACTCCCTTTAGAAGTCTATGGGAGAAATCAAAAGTGTTCATTTTAAAGGTTAATATGCATGTTTTTGTCATAAAAAGTGTTTGGGGACCTGAGTCCTTCCCCAGGGGACATGTATCAATGCAATTTTTTTTGTTTATGTTTAAAGTGAAACAAAAGTTAATTTTGTACAGGGGGAGGGTTGGGTGTATAGTATGCCTGTAAATAAATGCATGTTTCCCGTGGTTAGAACTGTCCCTGCACAAAATGACATTCTGAAGGAAAAAAAGTCATTTAAAATCACTCGCGGCTATAATGAATTGTCGGCTCCCAGCAATTCAGAGAAAATGTATTCATTAAAAAAAAAAAGCGTGGGGGTCCTCCAAAATTCAATTATCCTTCAGGTCTGGTATGTATATTAAGGGGAACTCCGCCATCACATTAAAAAAAAAAAAGACTTGGGGTTCCCCCAAATATTCATACCAGG
Source organism: Rana kukunoris (assembly GCA_029574335.1). Classification (NCBI taxonomy): domain Eukaryota; kingdom Metazoa; phylum Chordata; class Amphibia; order Anura; family Ranidae; genus Rana; species Rana kukunoris. The sequence continues at coordinate 105,799,144 of CM056060.1, read as the reverse complement.
CCCTTCAGGTCTGGTATGGATTTTGGGGGAACCCCCACGCCGTTTTATCGGCGTAGGAGTTCCCCCTTAAAATCCATACCAGACCTAAGGGCCTGGTATGCTCCTGAAGGGGAACCCACACCGTTTTTTTATTTAAAATTTGGTGCAGAGTTTACCTTTATGGTCAGCGTAAACTAAAAAAAGATTCGGCCATTCAGGTGCGCCTCTTCAACCCACGCAAAGGCAGCTACGCCACTTGATATTTACCAATATTTTGCCGGCGTAGTGAAGAGGAGCACCTGAATGTCCGAAAATGCCGCTCACGCATGCGCAGTACACAAATAAACCTCCCGCAGGTTTAAATGTACTAGCAGGCACAGCGGCTGCTTTTTACAAAAGTCACTTTTCACTTTCTATTCAGACCGTATATGTTACACAACACATGTCACTACACTTCCCCACATCATCCCACATTCCCCCCGTAATAAACTCACCCCAAAACTCTTTTATTTTACATTTGTAGATGCCGTGCACCAGGTCCATAATGGCGCACTGTGCGCCCCCTCCTGGGCGCATTATAGTAAATACGGAATGGCGCTGCATTTCCGGCGCATTGCTTTAAAAAATACATAAACGGCCATTGCGCACGCCTATGCGCCATGTTTCATAGCGAAAATGCTTAGTAAATCAGCCCCTGTGTGTCACAAGCTCCAACACACTGACAATATGGATCCATTCAGACCATCCTTTTATAGCGAGTGGGCTGAGTTATCCATTCCTTTGATTATTTGTTCTTGTAACTAAGCTAACCAGGGGCAAAGGCTAAGTGGTGCATTATGGGATGTTTCAAACTCATGGACAAAACATCAACCAAAATTTTGAGATTCAGCTCAAACGCAATTAGTGGAATTTGCCATAAATTCAATGTGGAGGCAAACCTGAAACTTGCCCCTATATTGGAAAACTGGGAATCTTCAGCCTGGGGAGCAAGCACACCCAACTGGCCCTTAAAGGGTAGAGGTCTACAGGCTAAAGAAACTGTATCATGCAAAGTGTGCCATGGTGTCGCATTTTTTTGTGAGCATAAATGAAGTTGAGTGTTCTTAAAGGACATACTTCATACTGACATGACTACCGTATTTATCTGCCTATTACGCGCACCAGTGTATAGCGCGCACCCCTAATCTGGATGGGAAATTCCAAATTTTTTTTTTTTTTATTACTTACAGTTTTGGTGTCTTGCCCGGCGTCCATCGGCAGCCTTGTCCGGTCCGGCGTCCATCTGCGGCTTTCGTGGTGTCCTCCCCGCTTCTCCCGCACTGTCTCTGAGCCAATCCCCGCTTCCCGCGCTGTGTTTGAATGCCGCCGGCGCCGTTCAAACACAACGTGGGAAGCGAGTATCGGCATATATTTTGCCCTGATTTTAAGAGCAAAAAAGTGTGCGGTATATGCCGATAAATACGGTATTTTAGATCTTTGTGCATCAAGGTTCTTTGTGGATTTTGACATGAGTTTACCTGACATTTCAGAGCTGCAAAGAAATGGGGTGCTTCCCAATATCAGACACTGTGATGACAGGACTGATGCTAGTATATTCAGGTGCTTCTCATAAAATTTGAATATCATCAAAAAGTTAACTCATTTCAGTAATTCAAAAAATCAAAGTCATATTTTTTATATACTGAAGATGCGTTACACACAGCGTGATATATTTCGTTGCTAGGTGCCAAAAAGACCAGGGGCTTCAGCCTGAAGCCAAGCCGGCACCAGGGGGGGCGGTGCGGTTAGTAGAGTGGCGCGGCGCAAAGTGATCTACCTGACACACATACCCTGACCTACGTGAGTGTGTGTGTCAGTACACACACACACTGACATAACCTGCATACTGTGAGGGATTAACTCGGTAGCGGGTGTGTACAAAAAGGCACTTGAGGATGACTGAAAACAAATGATATGGTTTATTTTTCCATCTTGCGGGATACACGTGCAAGCATCAAAACAGCATAAACAAAACAAAACATAAAATAAACCCTTGCCACTTGGGGCGTCTACCTTCCCAACACAGGAACCTACCTATGGAGTCTGGCACAGCCTACTGCTGGGCAGACACTGCTGGTCCTACAGCAGAAAACAACAAAAAAGTCTCTTTGATATTTCTCACACAGAAATATCCATCAGCACCTCACCTCTTCAGAAGTGCTTGTGACTGCTCCTTCACTCACAAAGCCCCAGGATCCAGCAATCAGTCGTTATCCTTAGGCTGTCTTTATAGGGGCTTTATTTGCTTAATTCTGAACAGCTGAAACCATCTCTGCAGCCGACGCCCAATAGTAATTGGTGTATTGTCTAAACAAGGCAGAAATATATCTCCCAACTGGGACAACACACACAGATTTACCTGACTTCCTGTCACACACCCCCCCACCTTGTTTCAACCCTAGGGTTGGGACACACGTTGCCAGGCACGCATGCACTCAGGACAAACCATCTGCATTCCCCATTTTAACACCGGGGCGATGCGTTATGAAAAAAGTAAATTCCTGAAGGGACAGGAACCACCTATTTATTCTCCTACTGGTCTTCAAATTTCAGCTGAGGTACATAAGAGGGTGTTCCTTGCTCTGTAATATACTCATTTTCAGTTGTAAACCATGCAAAACCTTAATTGGTTTTTCAATGGACACAAAGGTTTCCCTCGATAGCTCAATCCCTGAAGAACTCAGCGAGTCATAACCATTACCAAGAACTGATAACACTGTGCTCTGCAATGGATCATCCGTGTGGATGCCTTCTTCAGATGTAAACACACTAAGGCCTCGTACACACGAGTAAATAGATTTGTTCAAAACGGTCTGTCTGACCGATTTGAACAAATCTGTCTGCTGGCATTTTGGTTTGCTCGCGTGTACACACGAGCAAACCAAAATCCCCGCCAGCAGACAGCGCGCTGACATGGCGGTGACGTTGACGCCGCCACGTCACCGCACCAGGAAGTAAAACACTTCCGCGCATGCGTCAAAACCATTCGGCGCGTGTGCGAGAAGACATGTCTGCTGGTTAGCGTACTAATCAGCAGACATGTCGGGCGGACGGGTTCCCAGCCGACAGATTTCAAAGCATACTTTGAAATCTGTCGGGTGGCCAAATCCGTCTGTTTGCCCGTACACACGATCGAATCTGTCTGCTGAAACGGTCTAGCAGACCGTTTCCAGCAGACAGATTTGATCTTGTGTACGAGGCCTTAGACTGCAATCCTCCAAGGCATGGTGACACTCAAAAAAATCTGTTCTTCTATGAACTGGACTAAAGTCTGACGCATATGACCTCTGATAAACCAATGTACTAGGCGGTTTTTCTTCACTTTGGTGCTCTAGAGGGAAATTATTACTTGTCAATTCTGTATTTCCAAGTTTCTTACTTTGTGATAGTTCAGACACACAAGTATGGTAAAAATCTACCAAACCCAATGTAAGGTTTTCAGAAACTGAGTCCTCGTCACTTTCTTGAACCAACTGCTTACTCTGTGCATCACTTGTTCGCACATCCCTATTCTCACCAAGAACTTGACAACTGCTATCGGACACATCATTAACTGAGCTAGACAACCTTTCTTGTCTAACTTCTACAATCACTTTTGAACTTATGTTTATGGCTAGTTGTTCAGCTATCTTTGCCTCATAGTCTCCCAAAAATGTTTTAGTATTTGTTTCTTTGAAACCATCGACTATTGGACACAAATTCTCATATTCTTGATTCCTTTCAAGACATTTGGAAAAAGCATCCATTAATTTAGTACATTTAACCTCTCTGACCACTTCAGTGATGGAGGTTTCACAACATTCAGAGGGCTCATCTGCCATTACAGATTCTACACTTTGAAAAATAGATTTTACTTCCCGAGGAATCTTGGTAGTCAAGTCCAAAGTATTATCTTGCGTCACTGGCTCTGACAGAACACTTTCCAAAGACTGGGTTTCACAGGATGTGACACTACCTTTATATTCAAATCCGATTTCATCATGTATGGACTGGCAGCACAGTATTTCCATCAAGCAACTGACTGAGAACTAAAGATGTGCAAACCCCTACTTCCTGCACTTCAGCCACTTCATTAGCCCTGAAGCGGTCAGGGATTTCACTTTCAACATCACTTCCAGAAAGTTCAGCTTCATTTTCCATAAAGTCCTTCAGATTTAGCTTTCTAAGAATTGCCTCCTCCTTCTCATCGTTGTTATCTTCCACACATTCTTTATTATTTATTGTTAGTCCATTCTGAGTGTTGGCTGTTTCCGTAGGACAATCATCAACTTTAACATCTTCAGGGTCCGTTTCTGCTTTGGTAATCTTGGTGAAACCAGGAACTCCTAACTTGGCAGAGTAGGCCCAAAGAAATAAACAGTGATCCATACAGCCCTGGCACACCATCTCATGAAACTCAACGTGCTCTGATGGAACTGCCCCTAGGTGCCGGCCATGAAACCAGTCCTCACACACCACACACTGGATCAAATCATCTGGGGTCTCATCCTCAGGATCGGGGTACGGTCTCTTACACGTGCAGTACAAGCCAAAGAAATTGTCATTGTAATTAAAAGCCAGGTTTTTCTTCTCTTTATCCGGATACAACTTGCACTCCAGCTGTTTACATTTGGCATTTCCACAATCGCAGCGAAAGTTTCTCTTGGTGTAGAGCTCAAACAGGTCGTGGCCTTCATGACACTTGTATGTACAGGCCAGACATATCCCAGCAGGCTCCTCTTTATTCAGGGTGCAGGTACTACAGGCATACAGCGCTTGTCTGTTCACATAACCCAGGGGGTAGGAGCACTTTTCGGAATCGCTCCCCGCCAGCACAGCAGACGCCTCATCCTGCAGGGCGTCATCCTCCTCCTTCACTGCCATTTCCACCTTTACTTCCTCCTTCACTTCCTCCTCTTCATCTTCTGCACCACTTTTAACTTCTGCAAGCTCTTCGCTGTCAGAATCATCACATGGTAGAAGATGGAAATCCTCAAGCCCGGCCTAATTTTCTTCATTTTCTCTGTTGGTGAAAGAACCGGAACAGAGAGCAACTGCTTCATTCATTAGGTCACTTTTCTCATTTTCAGCATGAGCCTTTGTACAACTAAGGCCTCGTACACACGAGGGGATATGTCCGCTGAAAACGGTCCGATGGACCGTTTCAGCAGACATCTCCGCTCGTGTGTATGGGCTAGCGGACAGATTTCTCCACCCGACAGATTTCAAAGCATGCTTTGAAATCCATCCGGTGGAATCTGTCCGCCCGACATGTCTGCTGGTTAGTACACTTACCAGCAGACATGTCGTGCCGCGCCGCCGCCGAATGGATTCGGCGCATGCGCGGAAGTGTTTTACTTCCTGGTGCGGTGACGTGGCGATGACGCGGCGGCGTCAACGTCACCGCCGTGTCACCGCGCTGTCCGGCGGCGGGGAATTTGATCCGATGGTGTGTACACGCCATCGGATCAAACTCTCGATCGGACATATCCGATGGAAATGGTCCGTGGACCGTTTTCATCGGATATGTCCGATCGTGTGTACGAGGCCTAAAAGATTCTTGATTTGGACCATCATCTTGACAGACAAATTTTCCAGAGCAGAGTCCTAGCAACTCATCCATAACCCCTATCTTGGAGCCATTTGCATCAGGCTGGCTGGTGTTGGATTGTGATTCCTTAAACTTTCCTGAGCAGAGATCTAACAGTTCGCCCATATTTGCATCCATAGCATTCTCATCCATACTGTCCATCATAAGTCTTTGCTTGGCAGAGCTGTACTTGCTTCTGTTGTGGCCAACATTTAGAAAACCATCCGCATGCATGACAACGATCTCTTCGTTGTAATCCTCATCACTCCAAAGTAAGCTTTCCGTGCAAGAATCACTGAGCGTCTCCTTATCACTTAGTCTTGTATATGGACGGCATCCATGATTACTGCTTTTACCGGAACACGAGACCTTATAATCACTGTTGAGTTTTGAAGGTTGTAAATTTTTTGGTGAGAGCTCCTTAGAAACCTTTATGTTCTCTTCACTACCAGACAGCTCTGACTTTGCTTTCTTTTTCTTTTTTTTTTTTTTACTTCAGACTCAAGAAATCTTTGAATTTTCTCTTACACTTTCAGACAGCTTGTCTGGCTTGCGATGAGACTTCTGGATTAAGTTCTCCTTGCTTTTGTCTTTTAGGGACGGTCGGTGGGAACTTGAACTGTTTGTGGTGCGTCTTCTCTTTGAGCTTTGCTGACTGGCCTTTTCATGAGCTAAAGAGCCTCTTGTATGCATATGCCTCGTGACAGGACTCTGATCCTGCTCTGACTTGTCAACGCCAGGGAAATACTTCATATGGTAATGCAGAAAACAACAAAAAAGTCTCTTTGATATTTCTCACACAGAAATATCCATCAGCACCTCACCTCTTCAGAAGTGCTTGTGACTGCTTCTTCACTCACAAAGCCTCAGGATCCTTAGGCTGTCTTTATAGGGGCTTTAATTGCTTAATTCTGAACAGCTGAAACCTTTTAATGCCCCAAACCTCTCTGGCCATCTCTGCAGCCGACGCCCAATAGTAATTGGTGTATTGTCTAAACAAGGCAGAAATATATCTCCCAACTAGGACAACACACACAGATTTACTTGACTTCCTGTCACAATACACTAACACGACCAGACTCCACTGACCCGACTGACCAGACTCCACTGACCAGACTCCACTGACCAGACTCCACTGACCACTGACCAGACTATACTGGCCAGACTACACTGACCACACTACACTGACCAGTGACCTGTCTACACTGACCACTGACCTGACTTCACTGACCTGACTACAGTGACCTGACTACACTGACCTGTGACCTGACTACACTGACCTGTGACCTGACTACACTGACCAGTGACCTGACTACACTGACCAATGACCTGACTACACTGACCAGTGACCTGGCTACACTGACCAGTGACCTGACTACACTGACCAACATACACTAACACTGGGTGACCTACCTCAGCCGTGGTACAGATGCAGCCAGGACTCGAGGAGGTTCAGGAGCTGATGAGCGATGAGGTGAGCTGGGATGTGGTGTGCAGGCAGTGCTGTCGGGGCCAATTTGCCTGGGGTGACCTTGACCGTGACCCTGTACATATCAATATCGCCCTCAAGAGCAGAGGAGAAGAGCCGCATCATGGCGCGCCGGGCGGCATTGTAATTCCCGCCTTCTGAGCTTGCAGCGCCTATGATGGACGTCACCTGTCCTGCGATCCCGGATTGGACGGGTCCTGGGTCCCTGCTCGGCGGCGCTCGGGGCTACTAATGATCTTCGGCATGCCCGAGACTCTGGGCTTTTCCACTGCACATGTGGTGCTCCAGCCTCCTCAGCCCTCCCCTGGCCCCTCCACTCTTCCTCCAGACTCTGGGACCTTGATTTCCAAATTAAGTACAACATTTTCCACAATGCATGATGATTTGAGGAGCCATGTCATCTGCTGGTGTTGGTCCACTGTGTTTTATCAAGTCCAATGCAGCCCTCTACCAGGAAATTTTAAAGCACTTCATGCTTCCCTCTGCTGACCAGTTTTATGGAGATGCTGATATCATTTTCCAGCAGGACTTGGCACCTGCCAGGGGGTCAATAGGGGTAGGCTGGGGAGGCTGGAGCCCCGAATGGGTCACCGAAAAGACCCGAGTCTCGGGCATGCAGTATTTATTAAGTAGCACCGAGTGCCGCTGAGCAGGGACCATTGTGTTGCCGAGCGCCGCCGAGTGACACAACAGGTCCCGTATTTTGGAGCTTGCAGAGCCTATGATGGACATCCCACTGGTCCAATCCGGGACCGTGGGATGTGTGACATCCATCATAGGCGCTGCAAGCTCAAAAGGCGGGATCAACAAAGCCGCCCGGAGCGCCATGCGAGATTCCCACTCCCTGCTCGGTTCGGCAGCTCTCCTCGGCTCCTGAGCCTCCTCTGTTGACTGGCTTCTTATGTGTGACGGGCACATTGGGCGCGCCAGCACCGCACACCACGGCTGCCTGCCGCGCCACACCACATCCCCGCTCGGTGGCTCTCCTCCTTGGCTCCTAAGCCTTCCTGGCTGCATCTCTATGACGGGCACATTGGGTGTGCCGGCGCCACACACCACGGCTGAGGTAGGTCAGTGATTGTGTATGTAGGACAGGTCAGTGTATGTAGGACAGGTCAGTGTATGTAGGACAGGTCAGATAATTGGTGTATGTAGGTCATGTGTCAGAAAAAAACCTGAAAGACATGCTAGTGTCCCTAAGAGCTTCCTTACATGTTAATCTCATGGAATGAGACACCAGACCCAACAATGCAGATGAGCTGAAAGCTGCTATCAAAGAAACCTGGGCTTTTATAACACCTCAGCAGTGCCACAGGCTGATCGTCCCCATTCCACGGCACACTGATGCAATAATTCATGCAAAAGGACCCCTGGTCATGCAATCACTGTGCTTGATTGGCCAGCAAACTCGCCTGACCTAAACCCCATAAAGAATCTGTGGGGTATTGTCAAGAGGAAGATGAAAGACACCAGACCCAACAATGCAGATGAGTTTAAGGCGACTATCAAAGCAAGCTGGGCTTCTATAACACCTCAGCAGTGCCACAGGCGTATCGCCTCCATGCCACACCGCATTCATGCAGTAATTCATGCAAAAGGAGCCCCAACCAAGTATTGAGTGCATACTATACTGTACATGGACATACTTTTCAGTAAGTTAACCTTTCTGTAATAAAAATCCTATTTTTTATTGGTCTTATGTAATATTCTAATTTTCTGAGATACCGAATGTTGGGTTTTCACTATCTGTAAGCCATAATTATCAGAATTAAAAGAAAGAAATGTTTGAAATACATCACTCTGTGTGTAACGCATTTATATAAAATATATGAGTTTTTCTTTTTCAAACTGAATTACTGAAATAAACTTTTTGATGATATTCCAATTTTATGAGCTTAACAATTTTATGAGCTTAACCTGTATATACTTTTAAATAGCCAGCATGTGTCATTGACTGTGAATTGACTATGGAGCCCACGCTGATTGATGTCCACATGGGGTAGTATCTCAATCAAGGCTAGTAGTCCAACATATATTAGTCGAGGGGACAAATGCCTCCACCTTCCACAATTACCATAATTGAAAAAGAATGCACTACTGCCTACAAATTCTTCCCCTTGTCTAGACCATAGTGAAAGAATAGCTGTGCAAGTTTATAAACATTATTGCTCCACTGGGCTTATAAAGTGTTTTTATGTGCTTTAACGGCCACTGTTGATTTTTAGCTATAGTCCAGCATTGCTGTTTATATCCATATAGGCTACACGATTTATACAGAAACCAAAGCATTCTGCGTCAGAAGAATCCAAGGTTGTAACGAGGTTTGTGCACATTGAGGCATTTTACTCTCCCAGTGAATTTAATGTCCTGTCTAGACATTTTATTGTTCAATAAAGAATATGTTTCAGACAATTTGCCTTATTCCATATCATAGATTTTCATTGCAGAAGCAGCTTCTGGAAGCCAAATGTAAAGATAATTAACAGAAACCCAGGTTTCATAATACGATGTTTACCTTTTAACCAAAGGCTTTTTATTCTCAGTTTATTATGAATCATTTGAAATAAAAACATCTTAGCACCCAACATTTCAGAGTACCATTTGATATTCAGTGCCGGTTCACACTATCGCGACTTGGGATCCGACTTGTGTCGCCTCAAGTCACGCGACATGAGAAAATCAATTGAAGTGAATTAGAGCCATCTTAACGTACACTACTGAAGTCACTCCGACTTAAGAAAAGGTTCCTGTACTACTTCAAGGCGACTTCTATCCAGCTTGTACCCATAGATTTCCATGGAAGTTGCCTCCAAAGTCAGATCACTCTCTGAAGCAACTTTACAGGAAAACAAAAATAGTTTACTCAGGCAAACCCCTCCCTCCCACAGAGCTGATTATTCTGTGATTGGCCACAGCCAAAGTCGCCTGTCCTGGAGGCATTTTCAAGTCGCGTTGTAAGTTGCTCCAAATCGTGCTGAAGGCGCCATGCAAAGTTGCGGTGTAAGTCGGGTTGCCCCTGTGTGAACCAGCACTTACGGCTGTAGCTAGCAATGAGCGCTGGGCATGTTTACAAGGCTGCAGCTCCCATTTTCATTAGGCAGTACAGCTAAAGGCACAGAGCTGATTGGAGCATGGATGCGATGATGTAATGACCAATTAGAGCAGTGGTTCTCAACCTTTCTAGTGCCTAAGGGACCCCTAACAGTAAAATTATTTTCATAGCGTGGGTTGTCAGCACCTACGGCAAGACAAGTAATTTGCGTCCCTAACCTACGGACATTTACCGCTCCACTCAGTCCCTTCCACTCATACAGTGCAAAACCCTGTATGGTACATTTTAGGATGTTACACTCTCTCCTTTTTCTCCCTTCTTTCATCTTTATCTCTCTCTATCCTTATTTCTTGTTCCCCACATCCCTCTCTCTAGCCGTCTTTCTTGTTCTGTTATTCTTTCTATCCCTTTTTCTTTGTTTCTCCCCCTCTTTTCCCCTCCCTTCCGTGTATTCTCTATTTTTATCCTTCTCTTACTCCTTGGTGGGAGGGGGGGGGGGGTCATTGGGACTAATGGCAGTGCTGGTGGGGGGTGGGATCAGTGGCAATGCTGGGGAGGAGTTCTGATCAGCCAACTTAGGTGCTCTTCATCAAGGTCATCTGCTGATCTGAGAATTGTAGTGGGGACATTTAATGGCAAATATAATCACAGGCAGTGACACCTATGCCGAAATTAGAAGATATGGTCTCCTTTAGCCCCTCCCACTTCACAAATCTCACCAGTCAGCTGACCTCCAGTCTCTGCCCCCCACCCATGCCGTGAACTGAATGGGTGGCTGAAAAGAGGCTGAGTGGGTGGCCGCGGGCTCCAGGAACAGCCCAGCTAGGCGGCAACAGGATCCAGGGACAGCCCTGCGCGGTGGCCACAAAAAGGCTGGGAATACAGTGTGGGCTTCAGGAACAGCCCAGGATTCGGTGACCCCTGGCAAATCTTCATTCGACCCCCAAGGGGGTCCTGACCCTCAGGTTGAGAACCACTGAATTAGAGTGATCACCAAAGTTATAGCACTGTTTACATTGGTGAGCCCTCCTCTATAGGGATGAGCCGAACATCCCCACGTTCGAAGAAACCGAACGTTCGCTCGAACATTTAGAACCCCATTGAAGTCTATGGGACTCGAACGTTCGAATTCAAAAGTGCTCATTTTAAAGCCCAATATTCAAGTTATTGTTGGAAAACGTCCATGAGAACCCGGGTCTTGCCCCAGGGAACATGTATCAATGGAATTTTTATTTTTTAAACTACTTTTTTTTGGAGCAGCGATTTTAATGACGCTTAAAGTGAAAAAAAAAAGAAAAATTCCTTTAAATATCATACCTGCTGGGTGTCTATAGTAGTGGCACGTGTTTAGAACTGTCCCTGCACAAAATAAGATTGCTCCCAGAAAAAATAAATTTAATACTGCTTGCTACGTTTAGGTGCTATTAAACACCACAAGTGCAGTAACAGCAAGTACGTTTAGGTGCTATTAAACAGCACACGTGCAGTAACAGCAACTGCGTTTAGTTGCTATTAAACACCACAAGTGCAGTAACAGCAACTATGTTTAGGTGCTATTAAACACCACAAGTGCAGTAACAGCAAGTACGTTTAGGTGCTATTAAACAGCACACTTGCAGTAACAGCAAGTAAGTTTAGGTGCTATTAAACAGCACACGTGCAGTAACAGCAACTATGCTTAGGTGCTATTAAACACAAGTGCAGTAACAGCAAGTACGTTTAGGTGCTATTAAACAGCACACGTGCAGTAACAGCAACTATGTTTAGGTGCTATTAAACACCACAAGTGCAGTAACAGCAAGTACATTTAGGTGCTATTAAACAGCACACATGCAGTGACAGCAAGTACATTTAGGTGCTATTAAACAGCACACGTGCAGTAACAACAACTGCGTTTAGGTGCTATTAAACACCACAAGTTCAGTAACAGCAAGTACGTTTAGTTGCTATTAAACACCACAAGTGCAGTAACAGCAAGTACGTTTAGGTGCTATTAAACAGCACACATGCAGTAACAGCAAGTACGTTTAGGTGCTATTAAACACCACAAGTGCAGTAACAGCAAGTACGTTTAGGTGCAAATAAACAGGACAAGTGCAGTAACACCGAGTACGTTTAGGTGTAAACTAAACAGCACACAGGCAATACAACACGTTAGAACACTGCAGCTAGCACAATCTACTGCCTGACAAATAGGAATAGCTGATCTAGCTAAGCTATACAGTGTATAAATATATGTACAACTCCTGGGATGTATATATATCCTCTACACACTGTAAATTTAACTAAACTGACTAGCCTGCCTGCTCTATCTATCTATCTGGTATATTTTTTCTCTATAGGACTTCTCTCATTAACAACGCCGCAACACACTACACGCGGCTGCCTTGCAGGCAGCCTTTTATAGTGTGGGGCGTGTGCTAAAGCCCTGAGCCATAATTGGCCAAAGCCACCCAGGCTTTGGCCAATTATGGCTCTTCGTTTTTTGCGCGCTGTGATTGGCCAAGCATGTGGGACATACAGCATGCTTGGCCAATCATCAGCGCGCAATGCCCCAGTGAATTATGGGCCATTGCACGTCACTCTAATTTGGCGCGAACGACCTGTTTCGTCGAACGTACGAACAGACGATGTTCGAGTCGAACATACGTTCGACTCGAATACAAAGCTCATCCCTACTCCTCTACCTCTCACAACAGAAGAACTGGAGAAGAAAAATGTAATGAATGAATCTATTCATTAAATCCTCTGGTTGCAGCATAGGAAAGCTGTGACTGTAGGTGTGGGAATTTAATATTTTTTTAGGGGGGATTCTAAAGTGCTAATTAACACCAATGATAAGTGGTGGGGAGTTTAAAATGGAACTTATCACCAATATTTGGAGTGTTCTAGGAGGGGTTTAGGTGCCGCTGACCAGTGATGAGGAGTAGGGGGATTTAAAGTGCCACTGACCACCAATCATTATAAGATTGTTTTGGGGATTACTTTTAAAGTGTTTAAAATGTTTTGGGTGTATCCATATCTAGCCATTACACAAAATACACTGAATCAGTGCAGTGAAACTTCATTCTACAGGAAACTTTCAATTATATATGCTGGAAGGCTTGAAGGCTAAGCACACCTTTATTTTTTAACTACTGGTACTGGTATGTTTGTTCATTCCAAAAAAATGGTGACAAATATAAGGGGCACCTTTGGGTGCCCACTTTCTAAAAAGGGTAATTTTAGAAATGTTTGTACTGCCCTGGCCTTTTTATTTGAAATGGTTTATAAAAGAAGGTAAGGGAGTGTTTTTTTTTTGTTTTTATAGTCAGTCTTTGTTCCTTGAAATTGAAAACTGAAAAATGTCCTGGATAGGAAGGGAGTGTAACATGTCGTTCCTGAAGTGATTAAGATAAGTCATAGTAAAATTAATATCTGTATTAGGATGTCCAAACATCCAGAAATTTACTGATTGTCCCCAAATGTGCAGACACATTTGGGGACAATCTGTAAAGTATGTAAAAAAAAAACATTCTTTCTACATTTGCACATTAGTCAGTTACCAAAAATTCTGAATAAAAAAAATAGTAGTGCTACAGTGCAAAAATGAATTTGAACACTACTAAATAATATAATAAATCTGTGAAAATGTAAATATATAATGTGAAAAGAATAGGAATGTGTAGCAATACACATATACTAAATAGTGTTGTGATAAGTGTTTCCAAAAAACATCCACATAACAGTTAGGCCGCGTACACATGATCGGACCAACCCAATGAGAATGGTCCGACGGACTGTTTTCATCGGGCCACCGCTGAAGTGGTCTGATGGTCTGATGTGCGTACACACCATCAGTCCAAAACGCGGTGACGTAGAACACAACGACGCGCTGAAAAAACTAAGTTCAATGCTTCCAAGCATGCGTCGACTTGATTCTGAGCATGTGCAGGTTTTTGGTCCGATGTCAGGCGTCCATTGGACCGATTTTAAAGCAAGTTTTAAAACTTTGGTCCGATGGACAACGGTCCAATGGGCCGTACACACGATTGATTTGGTCCGAGGCCAGTTTCTTTGGACCGGTCTGATCGATAAAATTAAAGTGTCCAAAGAAAAAATTCTTCTTTCAAAAATCTTCTTAATTGAGACCTTTCACCACACCAAAGTGCTCAGTGACTCCACACCCCCAGGAATTGCGCTTACCAATATGATATGCCTTGCATTCGCATGCTTGGCAATAACAGTTGAATATATTTCCACACAAAATATTCAATTCCACCAGTGTTCTCATAGGTCAAAGCGTTGTTCCACATGAAAAAGCAAAGGTGGATCCAATAGTGAAGTATATCAAACTTATTTATTAAAACCAATAAAAAAAGCTTCTCACATAGCACTCACATTTAGCACAGCAATTCAAAGCACTACAACAGTGAACTTGACAGCGGGCTCTACACCACAGATGAATGACTAGTTGTATTGTGGTCTCGGTACGATATTATTAGTGTTAAGGTTTAGATATCTTAAGAACCTCTCCACTGATTCCCTTAACCCCTCCCATATGAATAGGAGATCGTCAATAAATCTTCTGAGGCCGCGTACACACGAGGGGATATGTCCGCTGAAAACGGTCCGATGGACCGTTTCAGCAGACATCTCCGCTCGTGTGTATGGGCTAGCGGACAGATTTGTCCACCCGACAGATTTCAAAGCAAGCTTTGAAATCTATCCGGTGGGAATCTGTCCGCCCGACATGTCTGCTGGTTAGTACACTTACCAGCAGACATGTCGGCTCCCACCACCGCCGCGCCGCTGCCGAATGGATTCGGCGCATGCGCGGAAGTGTTTTACTTCCTGGTGCGGTGACGTGGCGGTGACGCGGCGGCGTCAACGTCACCGCCGCGTCACCACTACATCACCGCGCCGTCCGGCGGCGGGGAATTTGATCCGATGGTGTGTACACGCCATCGGATCAAACTCCCGATCGGACATATCCGATGGAAATGGTCCGCGGACCGTTTTCATCGGATATATCCGATCGTGTGTACGGGGCCTTAGAGTTTAAGCTATGATCTAGGTTTATTAAACACATGTCGATCCTCCCATTCTGCCATAAACAGGTTGGAAAGGCTAGGGGCAAACTTTTCTCCCATAGCCACGCCAACCTGCTGGGAGAAAAACTGGTCCTGGTACCAGAAATAATTACGGGCCATGCAAAAGTCCAATACTTTACCCAAAAAACATTTCTGGACATGTGGTATATCCTCGCGTTTACTCAGTGCCCAATTAAGTGGCAATAGAGCATCATCATGCTGAATGATGGTGTAAAGCGAGCTTACATCAGCGGTTATCAGAAAGGTTTGGCAAGCTAGTTTTAACTCAGTTCCATCCAGTAACCGTAGATCACGTGTGTCCTTAAGATAAGCCTTAGTATCTTTGACACTCGGTTGAAGAGATCGATCAAGGTAATCCCCTCGCCGTGACCGATCCAATGCCGTTCACAATAGGTTGTGCAGGGGGGTTATCAACACTCTTGTGAAAGAGTGTAGATAACCGGTATCCTGCAGGAATATGTATTCAAATACTGGCTCTCTTTAGTATTCAGCGCCCCATGTCGACTTCCCCATTCGATCAGTATACTGAGTTGGACTTTATATGCTTCTGTTGGAACACCTGACAACTTTTTATACGTCGTCTTATCTCCGGGAAGTTAAATTAACTGATTATGATAAAAGGATTTCTCCAATATCACAACCCCTCCTCCCTTGTCCGCTGGGCAGATAATAATTCCCTTTCTGTCCTCCAGGGATTTTATTCCCTCCCAGATGTATTCGGGATTGATACTTTTTTTTAGGGGGAGCTTCTCTATATCCCTTATTACCATATTTTTAAATACTTCTACAAAGTGATTGTTGGCATTTTGGGGATTAAAAACTGACTTGTTACGCAGTCCACTATCTATATTCATGGAGGCTCTCACGATCTGTTTGGATGTGTCACTAGGATGATTCAAAAAATATTTTTTCATGTATCGATAAATACATCAAATTTATTCATTTGTTTTTTTGGGGCACATGCCGCAGGTGTATTTGCTGCAGAACAGTGAGAATTAATAATAGGGGAAAAAGGAGTTTTCAGATAAGGATGGGCATGTTTATGAAATTGCTAAGAGAGAAACAAAGTGGATATTTCTCCTCGGGAGTCTCCACCCTAGAGGATTAAATATCGATCTCAACCTTATTTATTTTATTAGTAACTCCTAAGTTCTATTTGGAATTTTATATTTATTCCTATTTTTGTTTTTTAGTTAGTCATATCAGCTGTATGGGCACCACCTTTGTCAATCTGAACTTGATCTTAGTCGTGATCGGTGGTGCGAATACTTTAGGAACTTCGCTTGACCTTATATATATTTTAGAAGGAGTATATGTGACATAATTCTTCATGTTAATATATTCTCTGTATATTAAAGGATCACTAAAGGATTTTTTTTTTTAGCTAAATAGCTTCCTTTACCTTACTGCAGTACTGGTTTCATGTCCTTATTGTTCGTTTTTGCTTTGAAGTTGCTGTAATCCTGCTCTGTTCTCCACACTTCCTGCTTGTCTGTTTCCTTATAACCACCATACTGGGAGCTTTCTCACGATGGTATAAGCTGTCATTACTGTGTGTCTAAAACTTCCCAGAACCAATCAGATTCATTTTAAAAACAAAACACTGCCCTGGATTTGTTTGTTTTTGTTCTGTGTGTCTATTTCTACTTTGCAGAAACATGAAGCCAGTTCAAAAGTGAAACTAACCTGCAGGCACATTATATGATTAATTTTTATCTATTTTTAATCATTTTGAAAAGGAATCAGTTAACTTTTATGTCTCTATACCCTGTAAACAGTCATTTCAGCAAAACATTTTTTTTCCTTTAGTGACCCTTTAAGTTTATACCTACAACCCATGGAGGGAGATGAATATATATTTTTAAATTATTAGATTGTATTACAATTTTTAATTCAAGGTTTTGAATCATATGCTAGAAAACTTAAGGATTTAAAGTATTTTAGTGATGCATTTGATTGATCAGTTCTATATAATCATTTTCTGTTGTCAAGGCTTACTGTATTGTGGTCATGGGGACACGAGCTGTGCGCTGATGAAGTAAGGTGCGCACTGGCCTGGTGCATGCAGGGAGATAGAATGATTTGAATATGGGCTGGCGCTTTTTGATACGTATCCGGGTTGACTAGTGGACGCGATGACGCAGTGTGCGGCACGTCCAGGGTCAAACAATGGATAAAGTGGAGGTGAATAGTCCGTGTAGCCATCCCTATTTAAAAAAGTCCTGAGCGACGAAACTAGTCTAGGGGAAGTTACACGGTTCACTGGGGGAACGTCCTAAGACGGAGTACCGACTAAACGCGTGTTTCAGTACCTTTGAAGGAAAGAGTGACGAGTGAGACGGACACAACAGGGGGGTGAGACACAGTTTATGCAGGTCCGCCGAGACCACAATACAACTTGTCATTCATCTGTGGTGTAGAGCCCGCTGCCAAGTTCACTGTTGTAGTGCCTTGAATTGCTGTGCTAAATGTGAGTGCTATGTGAGAAGCTTTTTTTATTGGTTTTAATAAATAAGTTTGATATACTTCACTATTGGAGTCACCTTTGCTTTTTCATGTGGAACAACGCTTTGAGCTATGAGAACACTGGTGGAATTGAATATTTTGTGTGGAAATATATTCAGCTGTTATTGCCAAGCATGCGAATGCAAGGCATATCCTATTGGTAAGCGCAATTCCTAGGGGTGTGGAGTCACTGAGCACTTTGGTGTGGTGAAAGGTCTCAATTAAGAAGATTTTTGAAAGAAGACTTTTTTCTTTGGACACTTTAATTTAATTAACTTGGAGTTTTTCTATGAATTTGTCCTATTAAGTCTAACTGTTATGTGGATGTTTTTTGGAAACACTTATCACAACACTATTTAGTATATGTGTATTGCTACATGTTCCTATTCTTTTCACATTATATATTTACATTTTCACAGATTTATTATATTATTTAGTAGTGTTCAAATTAATTTTTGCACTGTAGCGCTACTATTTTGTTCATTCAGAATTTTTGGTATATGATATTATTTTAAAAGTAGGTGCTTTGTTTGGGATATTGCATAGTGATTGGCGCAGTGGGGTGGAATAAGACAGAAGGGTGCACTTATAAGTTCTTGTTGCACCATTTTTTATTACATTAGTCAGTTAAAATGTATTTCAAACTTAAAGTAGTTGTAGACCTCATATTTGAAATATGAACAAAACATTTCCCCTTATAGTTTGTACTTGAGTTTGTCTCAATTAAAAACATTAAGTGTCATTTCTGTCTGCTGCTTTGTTCCTGTAAAAAGAAAAAAAGGAGACAGGGAAGGAGCTCCAGCACACAGCCTGTGATTGACAGCTTCATCTCAGTTCCTGTGTGAAAGGGTGGTGTCCCTTCCCTCCAATCAGCTCTCCTCACTGAGTTCTGCAGTGTGTAATTTCAGCTCTTTGCCCCCTGCTTTTTGAAAACTCAGACAAGCTTTATAAATTCTGAAGCATAAAGAGATGTAGAGAAGAAAGGTAGAGATAAACATTTACAGCTTATGTAGGAGGATTTGTTTAAACTAAACCAGTATGCATGAGGCTTTAGGCAGCTCAACTTTCATTTTAAACATAAGTCCACTTTTTAAATAGTTTTTCCACATTTGCAATCAAATTTGGGAAAAATATTAACATACAATGAAAGAAGCCTAGCACCTAAATGTTTAACTCTTTGTTTGGACAGACAGTCCACAACAGAGTATCTAAAAAGGTAATGTGCAATTTTTACCTTGATTTTTTTTTACCGTATTTATCGCCCTATTACGCGCACCGGCGTATAGCGCGCACCCCTAATTTAGCCTGACATTCCTGGTAAAAAAATGTTTTAATACTTACCTTATCGGCGTCCGTCGTGGTGTCCTCCCGCACTGGTCTCTGTGCCGATTGCCGCTTTCCACGCTGTGTTTGAACGCCGCCGTCGACATATACCGAGCGCAGTACACTCGGGTACACTCGGCCAGGTTAGGCTCCCCTCGCGGTTATGCGAGAAAAGCCGAGTGTGCCCGAGTGTACTGCGCTCGGTATATGTCGGCAGCCACATTCAAACACAATGCGGGAAGTGAGTATCGATCCCCGCTTCCCGTGCTGTTTTTGAATCCGCAGCCGACATATACCGAGCACAGTACACTCGGGCACGCTCGGCTCCTCCCAGCTTCTCTCGCATAACCGCGAAGGGAGCCGAGCCTGGCTGAGTATACCCGAGTGTACTGCGCTCGGTATATGTCGGCGGCGGATTCAAACACAGCGTGGGAAGCGAGTATTGGCGTATATCGCGCACACACGATTTTGCCCTGATTTTAAGGGGAAAAAAGTGTGTGGTATACGCCGATAAATACGGCATACACCTTTAAATTTTTAACATTTTGTCCTGTTACAACCAAAAACATAAAAAAAAAAATTTGGGGGATTTTATGTGATAGACCAACACAAAGTGGCACATAATTGTGAAGTAGAAGAAAAATGATAAATGGTTTTCATTTTTTTTTACAGATAAATATTTGAAAAGTGTGGCGTGCATTTGTATTCAGTCCCCCTCAGTCAATACTTTATAGAACCCCCCTTTGATGCAATTACAGCTGCAAGTCTTTTGGGGTATGTCTTTACCAGATTTGCACACCTAGAAAGAGAATTTCTTTGCCTATTCTTCTTTGCAAAATAGCTCAAGCTTTGTCAGATTAGATGGAGAGCATCTGTGAATAGCAATTTTCAATTCTTGCCAAAGATTCTCAATTGGATTTAGGTCTCGGCTTTGACTGGGCCATTCTAACTCATGAATATGATTTGATCTAAACTATTCCATTGTAGCTCTGGCTGTATGGTAAGGGTCATTGTCCTGCTGGAAGGTGAACCTCCGCTCCAGTCTCAAGTCTTTGCAGACTTTAAGGCCGCGTACACACGATTAAATAAATCTGATCAAATCAGTCTGACAGACCGTTTTGATCGGATTTGTCTGCTGGGCTATTTTGGTTTGATCGTGTACACACGATCAAACCAAAATCCCTGCTGCCAGACAGCGCGGTGACATGGCGGTGACGTTCCCGCCGCCACGTCACCGTCACCAGGAAGTAAAATACTTCCACGCATGCGTCGAATCCATTCGACGCATTTGCGGACAAATATGTCCGCTGGTTAGTGTACTAACCAGCAGACATGTCGGACGGACGGGTTCCCAGCAGACAGATTTTAAAGCATGCTTTAAAATTTGTCTGCTGGAAAAACCTGTCTGTCCGCCCGTACACACGATCAAATTTGTCTGCTGAAACGGTCCGTCGGACCGTTTTCAGCAGATAAATTTGATCGTGTGTACGCGGCCTAACAGGTTTTATTCTAAGATTGCCCTGCATTTGGCTTCATCTATCTTCCCATCAACTCTGATCAGCTTCCCTGTCCCTGCTGAAGGAAAGTATCCCCACACCATAATGCTGCCACCACCATGTTTCACAGTGGGGATTGTGTGTTCATGGTAATGTACAGTGTTAGTTTTTCGCCACACAATGGGGTCAATTCACAAAGAGAAACGTTATTGGTTTTCTTCAGGTGTTAAATTAGCACTCCTTATTTAGCGCTAGCAAACATGGTATTCACGAAAGCTATAATCGTTATTTAACACAGTCGTTATGGTTTTCAACTGACTCTTTATCCAAACGTTATTCTAACTACTCAGACGTTATTATTAACATTTGGGACGTTAAAATAACTCTTAAGATCGTTAAATAATGCTGGAGAGATGCATTCTGGGAGCAGAAGGAGAGAACAGCTGCATGTGGAAAAGAGCAGATGCAGAGAGAGAGAGAGAGAGAGAGAGAGAGAGACACAAGCAATACACATGGAGATTGAGCATGTGATGTGCATAACTTCTAGTGTGTGCTTTTCTAAAGCCATGTGTATTTCCTCATACAGAGAATAAATCATGGGAGATGATAATCGGAATTTAGCTATCACCTGGGTTTCAGAAAAGTCATCCAAAATAGTATGTGAACGGAATACACATTTATAAATCTAAACAACATTCTAACATGTTCTTCTTCGCCTCTGGATAATTTTAAGTTTAAATAGAGCATGGTTCTAGCTTGCCCAACACTACACTACACTACAAAAATCGCCAAAAGCTTCCTCTAACAACAAAATATCGCCTGGGAAATGTCATAACGCCACCCTGAGGGAGGTGTTAATTTAACGATTGCTTAACGATTGATAACTGTCAAAAAAATCTTTGTGAATTGCACTTCTGTACATATTTAACGATTTGAATCTTTAAAATAACGATTTGAATCTTTAAAATAACGATTTGACTATTTAATAAGGATCCACACCTTAAAATATCGTTTCTGTGTAGGGAAACGTTATTTGATGATTTTTCAGAGCGTTAAATCGTTTAGTGAATTGAACTAGCTTCAATAACGTGCAAAATCGTTAAAATAACACCCGCAATCTGAAAATAAAGCTTTGTGAATTGACCCCATAGTATGTTTGCTGTGTCCCCCATGTGGCTTCTCGCAAACTGCAAACGTCACTTCTTATTGCTTTTTTCAACAATGGCTTTCTTATTGACATTCTTCCACATGGGCCAGATTTGTGAAGTGCACAACTAATAGTTGACCTTTGGACAGATTCTACCACCTGAGCTGCAGCTTCTCTAGAGTTACCATGGGCCTCTTCTGCTTTGATGAATGTTCTCCTTGGCCGGCCAGTCAGTTTAGGTGGACGGCCATGTCTTGGTAGGTTTGGAGTTGTGCCATACTCTTCCCATTTTTTGAATGATGGATTGAACAGTGCTCGTGAGATGTTTAAAGCCTGGGGTATTTTTTTTATAATCTAACCCTGCTTTAAACTTCTCCACACATTTATCCCTGACCTGTCTGGTGTGTTCCTTGGCCTCCTTGATGCTGTTTGTTCACTAAGGCTCTCTAACAAACCTCTGAGGGCGTCACAGAGCAGCTGTAATTATACTGAGATTAAAATACACACTAATTAGGTGACTTCTGAAGGCAATTGGTTCCACTAGATTTTAGTTAGGGATATCAGAGCTGAATACAAATGCACACCACACTTTTCAGATAATTATTTGTAAAAAAGTTTAAAAACCATTTATAATTTTTCTTCCACTTCACAATTATGTGCCACTTTGTGTTGGTCTATCACATAAAATCCCAATAAAATACATTTACGTTTTTGGCTGTAACATGACAAAATTTGGAAAATCTCAAGGGGTATGAATACTTTTGCAAGGCACTGTATGCTATGTAAATGTGGACTTAATAAATATAAAGTACGTGATATCCAATTTGGCTGCAAAGGTGGAAATACATGTAAAGCTTACTGTGATTTTCTGGTTAGTTGAAAAAAAAACATATAATTTGGTTTGGCCACACTAATCAGTGCTGACAGCTTCTCATGGGTCCAAATGAATACTAATGTACCTTGGATGGAAAAGCTGTACAAGGACTGTAAGCAGTGGATTACAGAGATGTCTGATTGGAGTAAGCTGCGTAAAGTCAGTCAGCAAGCAACTTCTGCTGTCTAGTAAACAATACAACTGTGCTAAGTTCCCAATTTTTGGTGCTGTTATATGTCTGAAACTGCTTATAAAATGCATGGTGATCTCTGTGCCACTATATTCAATACCACTGGACCTGCATTTACCACTTGAGTACCATTTCTTTTGACAGAGCTTTCTTTTAGTGATATTTAAAACCACTGTTTTTGTTACTGTATATGAGGGGGTGCTGATAAGCTTTGAGCCTTATGCCGTGTACACACGACCATTTTTCGGGTTCTTTAAAATTAAGGGCCAGATTCAGGTAAAATTACATTGGCGCAGAGTGTCAGAGATAGGTAGATTTCGGCCTGTAAGGTACATCGGCGTAGTGTATTTCTCGCGGCGGAATCGAAATACGCGATTAGGGGGCGTGAAGCATTTAAATTAGGCGCGTCCCCACGGCGATCGAACTGCGCATGCTCCGTTCAGAAATTTCCCGCCGTGCATTGCGCGAAATAACGTTGTTACGTCATTTTTTGTTTGAGCAGCGTCGTTTACGTACATTCCTATTCCCGGACGACTTACGTAAAAAAAAAAACGTTGAAATTTGGCGCGGGAACGACGGCCATACTTAACATGGGCTGTCTAATACTAGACCAGATAAAAGCTGGAATAACTTTACGCAGCAAAAAGATGACTACAGATGCCGTAAGAGATTGCGAAGGATGCTCGTAACTTTGTGAATCGTCGGAAAAAGCTCATTTGCATACCCCGACGCGTAAAACGACGGGAACTCCACCCAGCGACCGCAAAATTATTGCAGCGTAGATCCGAAGGCGTACGAACACGTAAGCCATATTGGATTGAAGCCCGAAGCCGTCATATCATGGTTTGAGGATTCAGACTAATGAAACGACGCGCGTAATTTGAAAGTACTCCGGTCTAATGCGAGATAGACCGGAGTAAGGGCTCTGTGATCTGGCACTAAGTTTTTAAGGGTCTAGAAAAAACGACGTTTTTTTTTAACCCGATCATTAAAGCGGCCTTGCCTACACACGATCGTGAAAAAAAATGCTCTAGCAAAGCGCGGTGACGTACAACACGTACGACGGCACTATAAAGGGGAAGTTCCAAATTTTTAATGGCCATTTACTCTGGAGCCCACACACGATCGTTTTTTAAAGATATTAAAAAAACGTAATTTTTTAGAACCCGAAAAATGATCGTGTGTATGCGGCATTATGGCTTCAGGGAATGATGATGTTTTAAGCCTGCAGTAGGGGTCAGTGTTAATGTTAACCACTTGTCTACCGCCCGCCGTCAAATGACGGCGGGCGGAAGACTCCATTGTTCTGACAGGACGTCATATGACGTCCTGTCTTTTAAAGCCGATAGGGGGCGCGCCAACGCCGGTGGCGTGCGCGTACATCCGCCGCTTTGCTGGGATCACGGTGCGCGCGCCCGGCAGCAACGATCGCTGCCGGGCACCCGCGATTGCCCAGTAACTGAACAGGGACGTGGAGCTCTGTGTGTAAACACAGAGCTCCACGTCCTTTAGGGAGAGAGGAGACCGATCTGTGTCCCTTGTACATAGGGACACAATCGGTCACCTCCCCCAGTCACCTCCCCCCCTAAAGTTAGAACACAAACTAGGCTACACATTTAACCCCTTCCCCGCCCCCTAGTGGTTAACCCCTTCCCTGCCAGTCACATTTATACCGTATTTATAGCACTGTTCACTGTATGAATGTGATTGGTCCCAAAAATGTCACAAATGTGTCCGATGTGTCCGCCATAATGTCGCAGTCCCAATAAAAAAATCGCAGATCGCCGCCATTACTAGTAAAAAAAATAATAATAATAAAAATGTCATAAAACTATCCCCTATTTTATAAACCCTATAAATTTTGCGCAAACCATAATCGATAAACGCTTATTGCATTTTTTTCCTCAAAAATAAGTAGAAGAATACGTATCGGCCTAAACTGAGGAAAAAAATGTATATATATTTTGGGGAATATTACAGCAAAAAGTAAAAAATATTGCATTTTTTTTCAAAATTGTCGCTCTATTTTTGTTTATAGCGCAAAAAATAAAAACCGCAGAGGTGATCAAATACCACCAAAAGAAAGCTCTATTTGTGGTGAAAAAAGGACGCCAATTTTGTTTGGGAGCCACGGCGCACGACCGTGCAATTGTCAGTTAAAGCAACGCAGTCCTGGAAGCTGAAATTTCGCCTGGGCAGGAAGGGGGTAAAACCTTCTGGGGCTGAAGTGGTTAAAGGAAAGACTGATGTGAGGACAATAAACGATGAACGATCTCTAAAACAGTCTAGTCTATAAAAGTAAAAGTAAAACGTTTTTCACTTTTCAAACACTCCAGTCTAAACAGTGACAATGTTTTTCACTTTCCATTTAAATCTTTATTAACATTAGTAAAGGAAAGACGTCTATTGCTCAGCACGCTTCTTTCTGAACCCTCCAGGCTTATCTGGAGCTTCAACTTATCAGGAAAGTGCATATATTTCCATAAGCACAATTTACGGCTTCAAGGCCGCAAATTGGTTACCTTCATAAAGTTCACATTTGGTCCACTTGACTTTATGTAACAGTTATTTCAACCCCTTTGTATTGTAATATTTCTGTAAAAAAAAAAAAAAAAAGTGAATGTCACAACAACTGTAGGAATGGCAGTTTCACTCCTAAGAGCCATTACAGGCAAAACACCTGACAGCAGTACTTGAGTATCTCAAGAAACTGCAGTTAGAATATAGCCTTTCTCTTGAAGTATGTCATTCCATATGTATGGGCAACCAGCAAAAGTCTGCCAATATAGGTTTGTTCTTGGATGTCTTCATTGTGCTTTTCTCCAAAAAATTCTGATGACCCCCTGCATAGTGAAAGGGCCGAACACCATAGCACAGCATGGAGATCTTCACTTGGCTTCAAAGATTCTTAGACAATGTTCTGTGCAGATGTATATATTACACAATATTGCTTTATGCTGCAGTATAAAACCCAGGACAGAAATCCAAGCCTCTAAATTGAGTTACAGGCTTGGGACCTGTAAACGTGGCTGTGACACTTCAGGTAATGGGGCTGTTGTTTCAAGAGCAGTCTTTGCACAGAGCTACTTGTCCACGTTGGTAGTCTCTACAGGGACATAGCCGACGGAACTTTGTGTTTTGTCCTGAGCAACTAAAGAGCAGTGGCTCCCTCTGCAGGTAGCATTCACGGACTTGGGGTGACACTGCAGGATACAAATGGCTCATTACAGCTTCTGTACTGTCACACTGGGCTCCAAGCCTAAGAGATAAAAAAGTAAAAAAATTAGATCTGAGTGACAGAGGGATGTGATACATATGAAATACAACAGGGATTTCCTCACTATGGCCTAAGAAACATTATTGCTTATGAATTACTACTAGCTTATCTTTAGAATCATAAATAGTGATGGATGCGTCTTGGTGACACAATACTTGCAAAAAAAAGTGATGTGCCAATCTCTATCTCCAACTCTATCTGTACTAACACATTCTCAGATTTCTATGTGTTCACAAATAACATTGCATTTTTAGGGTTAGGGCTACATGGAAGGATGATATTTTAAGGCTGCACTAGGGAGTTCCCCTGTAAGCCTATACATCAGGGAAACTGATCAGCCCTGGATATAATGTATATACATGCTCATTTATGCAGTTTTCATGTAAGTGCACTTCAATTTTTTGTGTATTTTTTTGTATTTTTTCGTGCACTGTGGTTATTGAGTATCACTGAGTGTTTCTGCATGTTGTTTCCTGGTTTGGGAGTTCTCTATTGCACATCATTCATGGCTATCTGGGAGGATGCACAGGCTCCTATTGGGTGAATTTGAGATCTGATTGAGTGCTGTCTGACCCCCTAAGTATGTGTGGTGAACACATCCCAAGCTTACAACCAGGACTGTTTTGTGCCAATGGCAAATCATGGTGACGGCGCATTATTGGTCTGGACTGCCATATCTTAGTATTCTGAAGGCCCAATCATCACCCTGAAAGGTAGATGTACAAATGTACAAAATGTACAAATTTTGGTCGACCATGTGCAACCTTTGGTACAGACATTGTTTCCTGAAGACTGTAATGCTCTGATTCAACAGCTGGTGCTGTCAAATCGTGGTTTTATAAGAATGCAGATAGTCTTTCACCTTTCCTGGGCACCACAGTCACCAGACCTGAATATTATAGAGCCACTATAGTAAATTTTGGAGAACAAGGTCTAGGCTTGTTTTCCTCCTCTGGCATCTCTGCAAGAACTCGAATGATTTCTGCATCTGATTCTATTATCCGCCGTCCAAGACTTATATTTGTCAATTCCCAGGGGAAGTCAGGCCGCCTTGGATGCCAAAGGTGGTCTAACACCATATTAGGTTTTCTTTTGTTTACCTGGTGTTTCCATATTTTTGTCCAACCCCTGCACAGAAAGAGTTATTGTTGGGGCTACAGGGAGGGTTAGCATTAGTGTTGCTCACGAATATTCGTATTGCGAATATTCGGCTCGAATATGGCATATTCGAGTATTCGCGATATATTCTGAATTTCGCGGTGAATATTCGCTATTTCGAATATTCGTATTTTTTCTATTTTTTTTTAGAACAGATCGATCACATCCTAGAGATCCCCATCGACGTCTAAAAGCATTGCTGGTATGATTAGAGACCTTGGGCCGAGTAACTGCAGCGATCATTTTATATTGCCGAAAAATCGCAATGCGATTATTCAGCAATAGCGATATCGCGCGATTATTTTCGAGAAATTCGCAATATTGTTTTTAGCTAAAATAACACATATATTCGATTTCAGAGTGTTACTGTCGAAATTCCGCAATCAATTTCTCATTCGCATTTTTGCGAAATTACGATAAAATATCAAGAATATTCTGAGCCAATCAGAGTGCTCCTTCCGCATTTGCCGAATATTCGCAATTATTTTGTATTGTAATATATCACGAATATTCTGAGCCAATCAGAGTGCTCCATTCCGCATTTCTCAAAATTTCGCAATTATTTTGTATTATAAAATATCACGAATATTCTGAGCCAATCAGAGTGCTCCATTCCGCATTTCTCAAAATTTCGCAATTATTTTGTATTATAAAATATCACAAATATTCTGAGCCAATCAGAGTGCTCCTTCCGCATTTGCCGAATATTCGCAATTATTTTGTATTGTAATATATCACGAATATTCTGAGCCAATCAGAGTGCTCCTTCCGCATTTGCCGAATATTCGCAATTATTTTGTATTGTAATATATCACGAATATTCTGAGCCAATCAGAGTGCTCCATTCCGCATTTCTCGAAATTTCGCAATTATTTTGTATTATAAAATATCACGAATATTCTGAGCCAATCAGAGTGCTCCTTCCGCATTTGCCGAGTATTCGCAATTATTTTGTATTGTAATATATCACAAATATTCTGAGCCAATCAGAGTGCTTCATTCCGCATTTCTCGAAATTTCGCAATTATTTTGTATTATAAAATATCACGAATATTCTGAGCCAATCAGAGTGCTCCTTCCGCATTTCTCGAAATTTCGCATTCGCAATAGCAAAATTTCGCAATCATTTCATTTCCAAAAAATATCGCGAATATTCGCATTTAACGAATATATCTCGAATATTCGACTATACATTCGAGATATATCGCAAAATCGAATATGGCATATTCTGCTCAACACTAGTTAGCATCAGGGTTACATGAAGCGTGAGTGTTAGATTCAATGCTTGATTTTAGAGTAACATCGGAATTTCCAATGGAAAAAGTCAGACGGAATTTTTTCATCGGATATTGCGACCGTGTGTGTGCCCCATCTGGGTTTTTCCATCGGAAATTACGTTCGTCTGTATGGAACTTTCGACGCATTCTCGAAAGCATTGAACTTTATTTTTCTCGGCTCGTCGTAGGGTTGTACGTCGCCGCGTTTTGGACAGTAATTTGGTGTGACAGTGTGTATGTAAGACAGCTTGAATGGAATTCCGCCAGAAAAATCCATCTGAGTTTATCCTGAGGGAAATTATGATCGTGTGTACGAGGCATTAGTGTAAGGCTTATAGGGAGGGTAAGTGTACGTTTTTTAAAGGGGGGTTTAGTGTCAGGGTTACATGAAGGGTTAACATTAGTGTGTAAGTTAGTTCTAGATTTACGGGGAGGGTAATGGTTAGGGCTACAGGGAAGGTTACTGTTAGGTTCATAGGGAAGGATAGGGAAGGATAGCGTGAAGTGTTAGGGCTATAGGAAGTGTTGGGGTTAAAGTGGAAATAATATTAGGGCTATATGGAGGGATAGTACTAGATATACAGGGAGGGATAATGTGAGGGTAACATGGAAAAATAATCTGAGGGTTACAGGAAGGGATAGTTTGAGGGTTAGTGTTAGGGTTACAGATAGGACTGTTGTGAGGGTTTAGCCTAAATGCTTACATGGAGGGTTAGTGTGAGGGTCACAAGCTGGTGTTAGGGTTACAGGAGGGTTAGTGTGAGGATTACAAAGAAAGTTAGTATGAGGCTTACAGGGAAGATTAATGTTAGGGCAACAGGGATAGTTAAAGGCTACATGAAGAGTTAACATTGGAGTTAAAGGGAAGATTAGGGTTGGGACAACAGGGAGGGTTAGCTTTAGGGTTAAAGGGAAGATTAGTGTTCGGGCTATAGGGAGAGTTAATGTTAGAACAACAAGGAAGATTAGTGTGAGGGTTAGTGTTACAGTATGAGGCGACCTTCTGAAAGTGAAAGCCAATGTGTGAATATAACGCTTCAGTACATAATATCTGTATGTTGACTGCATTTAACCCATATCTCTGCTGAGCATTTGACTTGAATTTGTCTTCACCTTGAGTGGATAAATGTTTCCTAAAGCAGTATAAGTCCTTATGATTGTCTACCTCTGTATTTGATTTTAGAGGCTTTGAAAGCTTTGTTTCCTCTTGAAGGTTTAAGAAGTTAACAAGAATTCAGGTTTACCCAAAGCCCCTCTTCTCTCCAGGTGAAACTTAGGACGTATTTTCATTTCAATCAGATACTGTTTCTTTTCTGGCACATTCCATGGAGATGAAAAAATAAAAGACCATAACAAATCTGTTGAGATCTTGGGTAGCTTTTATTTTCAATGTAACAACCACCTTGGATTTGAGCACAAATCCTTTTGTATTCAATGTGCCTTTGAGCTATTCGTGTAACTGTTAAAATTTTACAGTGTGCTGATTTTTAACGCATACCTACCAATAGTCAATGCTGGTCTGTAATTCTAAGGCTCTGGGTGGAATGAAATGTAAGATAATGGTGTATAAAATTGCATGAAGCTGGTAATTCCCTTTAACAATTACATAAGGTGGTGTATTTTTCTAATGTAGTGTGAGCTAACCCTTTGAATCCTTTTTCCCTAATGCTACTGTAAAAACACAGAGAAGCTAATTAAATAGGGTACTGCAAACCACAGCAATGATATCCAATGCAGTAGCTCGCATTCTATTTAATTTTACCTTTTATCCAAGGCTGTGAAAGCAAAAAAGACAGCTGCTGATTGGTAGCACTTTTACACACTGCTCTTTGCAGTAGGTAAGCCTGTAGGGATCATCTTCCCAGTGCAGAGATGTAAAAATGTTTCCTGTTTGTCATTATTTATTACACATATGTGTATCTACTTCACTACAAACATGTGCACAGGCAACTGGTACAGAAAAGAAGCAAAACTGCCACCCTTTAATCACCAGGGGTATTTTCAGCCTTTGTCACCATAACTGTGGTCTGAAAGCTCTAAGACAGTGGTTCTCAACTGTCACTGCCAGGCTACGGCCTCATTACCTCCGAACCTCAAGCAGATCCCCTAACTTGTCACAGTGCCTCCCAGTTACAGTTTTTCTCTATTGGTTTGGCTCATTTCTTGAAACAGAAATGACATTCTCAAAACAACATGGACAAATCTCCAAACCACTTCGCAATTGTTCACAACTGAATGGCATTTCTCATTCATTTAATCAAATTGCAAATGTCTCAGTACATGTCTCAATGTCTCAGTACATTTCTCAGATGATTTAGTACAAGTAACCTACATTTAGCACAATTTCCAATTGAATAGATCATGTTGATCCAAACTGATTGTCATTTCTCAGTCTAAATGGTCGTTCTCTCCAAAACGTGTCAGCGTCATTTCATTGTTTAAGTCATCACATGCACAATAGTCTGTTCAATTGTCAAAATTATTCAGGAACACAATACCATGAATACCATATATGAATCTCTTGGAACATTTGATAAAATCATTACAGCAATTGACAGTCAGGTAAAACTAGAACTTGAACGAAGGAGGAGTTGGTCTCAGATAACCAATCAAACAGTATGTTTAGTTACCTGACAGGTACTGTCCATTACTGTATTGTGAATGCTGCAAAACATGTATATATAGAGATTGACCATGCAGGACCAGTACAATGTCTGAACATGGAGGCACCTGGCCAAGTAGATGAACACGGGCAACTGCCTGCCCAAGGAAGAGGAAGAGGAGGAGGAGTAAGGGTGCGTGATGGTGGAATAGGGGGAAGAAGCTGAGGAGCACGAAGACACCATGCTGTCCCTAATGAAGTTTGGGCGACAATTATAGACCATGTCATCAACCATGCCCTCACAATCAATGATGGAATTATATAATGTATAGGACAGGACACTGTGCATAGAGCAACAAATATGTTTATTTACTCATTTGCGTATTCATTTAGTGTGTGTGTGTGTGTGTGTGT
This sequence comes from Rana kukunoris, assembly GCA_029574335.1. NCBI lineage: Eukaryota > Metazoa > Chordata > Amphibia > Anura > Ranidae > Rana > Rana kukunoris. The sequence goes on along the minus strand of CM056060.1, from coordinate 105,767,660 downwards.
GTGTAAAGGCCTACAGTATTACAGTATCTTACTTCAGTGGGATGTTACGTATGATACTAACCATGACAAGAAAAATATTGTAGAAAATAAACTATGGAATAGTATGGAATAGTTTATTTTCTACAATATTGATAATACAGTTTACAGTAGTATTCCAGCATTACAGTAAAAACTGCAGCTTACTGTATGATGCAATTATCATTCTAATCCTTATTTTGAAGAATATAACCTACAATACAGTAAGTAAAAGGGTCAAAGAGCTGCAATTACAGTAGTGCCTCCCATGGAAATCTATACAATAATGTTACTGTAACATTTCAGTAATTTCATAATTTTTCTCCTCCCCTTTCTGTGAAATACCCCCTGTAGTACCTCTGCATAGGGTACATGTACCCCAGGTTTGGATCCACTGGAATACTGGCCAGTAGTATATTGAACTTGTGCAGAACATAGAACATTCCTATGTAGCTGTCTGTAACTGTATTGTATGGGGCTGAGGCTGGCTTCAACCTGGCCAAGGGTCGAAGACGTGGCCGTAATTTTATTGGTCACTGGGCCATGGTGGATGTCCCAGGCCAGCGAGGGGGCAATATAACTATGTGTGCTGCCATTTCTGAGAATAGTGTGGCCACTCACATGCCCAGTCTTGGCCCATACAAAACACAGAAGCTCCTCATCTTCTTGGACCACTTTCATTTGGATTTGATCCCAGAAAATGAGAGAGGTCTCATAGGGCCTCACCTACCACAATATAGAATTGTATGGGACAATGTGAATTTCCACTGTGGCCCGCTTATCAGGGCCTGGTTCACTGCTCATCCAAGGATGGATATTGTGTTCCTACCACCTTACTCTCCTTTCCTCAATCCTATTGAGGAGTTTTTCTGTGCTTGGAGGTGGAGAGTGTATGAGCATCAGGCTCAAGATCAGAGGTCCCTGCTCCATGCAATAGACGCTGCCTGTGAGAATATTACAGGAGATCAGTGTAGGCGATGGTTGCGACATCTCCCTTGTTTCTTCCCTCAATGCATCGCAAGGGAGGATATACGCTGCAATGTTGATGGGAATCTGTGGCCAGACAGTCAGCAGCGTGTGGATGGACAGGAGGGTGAGGACAGTACCCAGGAGAGGGAGGGTGAGGACAGCGACCAGTGAAGAGATGTTAGGGCTCTTTCACACGGGTGGCCTGTTCAGGTCCAACTGCCAGTTTTTTAGGCGGACCTGAATGGGCACTCTGTGCTCCTCTATGGAGCTGCGGATGTCAGGGGTGACATGCCCACTGACATCCGACCCGCCAAAGTGTGACGGAGGAAAAACCTACTTTTCCATCCGTCTGGCGGATTGGATTGGGTGAACACGGACAGACGGTCCGTGTTCATCCGATCCCCCCATAGGAGAGAGCGGATAGCTGGCAGGGCAGTCCCTGTACAGTGTGCGAGGACCTCCCTGTCATCCGCCGGCTTAGCGGGGATCAATGGAGCGATCCCCGCTGAGCAAGTGGAGGTTCACGGGGTGGATCATTACTGATCCGCCCCGTGTGAAAGGGGCCTTACAGTAGTTGTGAAACTCGAGCTTTATTTACAGCATTGTAGGCTAAATTTACAGTAAGGCCTCTTTCACACGGTGCGGACCGTTTTTCGGTCCACTCCGTGTGTATCCGTCGGCTCAGCGGGGGGTCCCGCTCAGCTGTCGGCGGACAGGGCGGTCCCCGCACACTGTGCAGGGACCGCCCTGTCTCTCCTCCGCTATCCCCTATGGGGAATCGGCTATCCCCTATGTGCAGGGACCGCCCTGTCTCTCCTCCGCTATCCCCTATGGGGAATCGGATGAAAACGGACCGTCTGTCCGTTTGCATCCGATCCGATCCACCGGACGAAAGAAAAATAGGGTTTTCTTCCGTCCGCAAAACGGATCCAGACGGACGCGGATCTTAGGCGGACGTTAGCGGATGCATCATCCGCTAACGGATCCGCTCCCATAGGGCCCCATTCTAAGTCCGTTTACGGACCGTTTGTCCGCACGTTTGTCCGCACGTGTGAAAGGGCCCTAATTGTCCTTGTTTTTTGTTTGTGTGTTTATATTTCCATATATTATGCTGTGTACGTTTTCTTTTTAGTCTCATGTATAGAAGTTACTTTGTGTGTGAATGATAATGGTTACAATACTGTAAAGTAATTTTTCCTTTGCAGTATGAGTGCAATGTGTGATGTCAAACCTTGGAGGCTACTCTTACCCTAAAAACTTTTCTTATTTTTCAGTTTTATACACAATTGTATTCAGTTAGCTAGACAAAAACTGTACAGTAACCATTGGCAATGAAGGACTGGGCTAAGACTGAAAGGTGGACATGAGGGATATTTCAATGGTCCTCTGCCATAGAGATAAAACATCTAAACATTTTGACTTGCAGTGCTTATACAATGCCAAAGGGATGATGCATTTTGGGGGCACTGACTAGTTGAATGAAAAAGAAATTTAGTTTTGACACATGAGTGAAGTGTTTTGGGAAAGATATGAACTTTTGAAGGTGAACCATGGTGTTGTGCCGAACCATCCAGGTTATTTTGGCAAAAGCACCAAGAGAGCTGAGAATGTCTGTCTGGTCTGTTTCAAGAAATGAGCCAAAGCAATTGAGAAGAATCTTTGCCATTTTGGAGGCACTGACTCTTTATATGGGAAAGGAATATGGTTTTGAAGCATGAGTGAACAGTTTTGGGAAAGATATGAGCTTTTGCAAGTGAATTATAGTGTTGTGCTGAACTGTAAGACTGTTTTGCCAAATGATCTTAGAGTTTTGAGAATGTCATTTCGGTTTCAAGAAATGAGCCAAAACAATAGAGAAAAACTGTAACATACTGCCTCCCAGCCTCACATAGTGGGCCACGATGTCCCACAACCTCTCCAAGTTTCCCTAGGCCTCTTGAGAGCCCTCAGTCTTCACAGTGCTGCCCAAACGTCAACAGTGCCCCCAATATATTTTTCATATTAGAGCAATGTTTTTGCCAATGGCTCAAACAAACAACTGGGAGTTGATGTGTTTAATCCCTGCAGGTTCAGTGTGACCATAGCAGTTAGCAGTAGTCAAGCATAAAATGATAATGCACACCAGTGTGTTCATGAATGTGCACACAAGTAACTTTCACACTTCTACGCACAGTTCAGTTGGTGTGTGTGCTCTGATGGACGGGCCCATGCACTTCTTAAGAAACATGTGATGGTGCACCCACAAGTGCAGGCCCGTGAGGTCAAACCTTTAAAAAAAAGTTGAGCCGAAATTTTCAACCCCAAATCCGAAAATGTTGAGACACTGTAAAACCTCATGATCCTGAAATGCTGCCATCTTCCCTAGGTCAAAGCGCATTTAAAATGGTCTGTTGCAAAGGGGAAAACTGTTCTGTGGTCAGAAGAATCCAAATTTTACATTCTTTGGGCACCACATGCTCTGGAATAAAGAGGAGAGTGACCTTTCAACTCGTTGTTAGTTCAAAATTCTGTATCTCTGATGGTATAGGGATTGTATTAGTGCAGAGATCCTCAAACTATGGCCCTCCAGTTGTTGTAGAACTACACATCCCATAAAGCATTGTCACACACTGACATTCACAGACATGACTAGGCGTGATGGGAATTGTAGTTCCTGAACAACTGGAGGGCTGTAGTTTGAAGACCCATGCATTAGTGTGTATGGAATGAGCAGTTTGCACATTTGAAATGGCACCATCAATGGTGAAAGATATATCCAGACTTTAAAACAGTATATGCTTCCTACCAGAGTTTGTATTTTTCAGGGAGGTCCTTTGGATATTTTGGCAGGACAATGCTAAACTGCATACTGCATCTATGACAACTGCATATCTTCATAGCAGAGGAGTCCAGGTGATTATCTGGCCTGCAGACCTTTCACCAACTGAAAATATTTGGTGCACCTTGAAATGAAAAATATGACAAAGAAGACCCAGGGCTGTTGAGCAGAATCCTATATAGTGCAAGAATAGGACAACATTCCTCTTCCAAAACTCTAGCAACTGGGCTTCTCAGTTCCCAGACATTTACAGAGAGAAGAAGGGATGCTAAACCGTGGTAAATATGGACCTGTCCCAACTTTTCTGCCACCAATTTTAAAATTTCCTTATTTATTTTTTTAAATTATACATTTTCTTGGTTTAACCACTTTATGCCCAAGGACATCATGTGACGTCCTGGACTTTGAGTAAGAATATCTGAATTATGCCTGTACCGTCAGATCAATCATAGCGGCAGTTCAGCCACTTGATCATTCTTACAAGCGGCGGAAAGGGACATTCCTCCCTCCTGCTGCCCTCCGGTGCTTCTATCGGTTCGCCCATACGATCAGCGATTCGGAGAAGGAATCCGTCGGCGCTGAAAGTTGACTATAGAGATTTCTGGTGACCAGATGGTACGATTTCACATCTGCCCTGCAGAAGTAAGCATTGCAGCGGATTTGGCTGGAAATTACGAGATCTTTATTTTTTTTGATCTTTCCATCCAAGAGGACCTGTCACACACTATTCCTATTACAAGGGATGTTTACATTCTTTGTAATAGTAATAGGAGTGATAAAAAAATAAATAAAAAATGTGAAGAGAAAGTGTAAAATAGAAAAATATAAGTAAAATAAACAATAAAAAAAATTAAACATGTAAAGCGCCCCTGTTCCTGCATGCTCGTGCACAGAAGCGAAAGCATACGCAAGTCGCACCCACATATATAAACAGCGTTTAAATCACACATGTGAGGTATTGCCATGAGCGTGAAAGCGAGAGCAACAATTCCAGCCCAAGACCTTCTCTGTAACTCTAAACTGGTAACCTGTAAAAAAAATTAAAGCGTCGTCTATGAAGATTTTTAAGTACCAAAGTTTGGCGCCATTTTACAAGTGTGCGCAAATTTAAATCATGACATGTTAGGTACCTATTTACTTGGCATAACATGATCTTTCACATTATACAAAAACTCGGGCTAAGTTTACTGTTTTTTTTTTTCTTTATTCATGAAACAGTTTTTTTCCTAAAAAAACGCATTTGAAAAATTGCTGCACAAATGCCGTGTGACATAAAAAGTTGAAGATACAAGGCCTTCTTACCACCTGTCAAATGCTTTCTGAAAGCAATCCCAATGCGGATTGCTCATCAGACAGCAAAGCAAGTGTAAATGAGCCCTAATAGACAGTATTACTTATCAACAGATGTTAGATTCTTCTTTTTGAATTTAGAAACCTAAAGCCGCGTACACGCGATCGGTTTGTCCAATGAAAACAGACCGATGGACTGTTTTCATCGGACAAACCGATCGTGTGTGGGTCCTATCAGTGTTTTTTCCATTGGTGTTAAAAAATAGAACGTTTTAAATTTTTCCTATGGTTAAAAAAAAACGATCGATAAATCTGATCCTCTGTGTGGAACTCCATCGGAGAAAAATCCACACATGCTCAGAATCAAGTCGACGCATGCTCGGAAGCATTGAACTTGATTTTTTCCGCCTCGTTGTAGTGTTTTATGCCACTGCGTTTTGGCACGGTCAGAATTTAGTCTGATAGTGTGTATGCAAGACTGATGAAAGTCAGCTTCATCGGATATCCGACGAAAAAATCCTTCGGATTAGATTCCATCAGATATATGATCTTGTGTACAGGGCTTTAACCCCCCTGGCGGTATTCCTGAGTCTGACTCAGGGTTACATTTTTGTGCTGCGATCGGGTGCTCGCTCGATTCACACAGTGCCTCGTGTGTGCCCTGAGCTCCGTTCCCTGTGACGTTACGACGCACAGGGGCGGAGAACGGCGCCATATTCAAAAAGGTAAACAAACACATTACATACAGTATACTGTAATCTTATAGATTACAGTACTGTATGTAATAAATACACTCCCCCTTGTCCCTAGTGGTCTGCCCAGTGCCCTACATGTTCTTTTAGTCCCGTGCGCGTGCCCGGCGGCACACGCGATCGCTCGTTACAGAGCGGGGACCGGGAGCTATGTGTGTAAACACATAGCTCCCGGTCCTGTCAGCGGAGGAAACACTGATCTTCTGTTCATACAATGTATGAACAGAAGATCAGTGATTTCCCCTAGTGAGTCCATCCCCCCATACAGTTAGGACACACCCAGGAACACACTTAACCCCTTCCCTGCCCCCTAGTGTTAACCCCTTCGCTGCCAATGGCATTTTTATAGTAATCCAATGCATTTTTATAGCATTGATCGCTAAAAAAATGCCAATGGTCCCAAAAATGTGTCAAAAGTGTCCGAAGTGCCCGCCATAATGTCGCAGTACTGAAAAAAAAATGCTGATCGCCGCCATTACTAGTAAAAAAATTTTTTTTATAAAAATGCCATAAAACGACCCCCTATTTTGTAAAACGCTATAACTTTTGCGGAAACCAATCAATAAACGATCATTGCGTTTTTTTTTTTTTTTTTAGAAAAATATGTATAAGAATACGTATCGGCCTAAACTGAGGAAAAATTTTTTTTTTATATATTTTTGGGGGATATTTATTACAGAAAAAAGTAAAAAATATTGCATTTTTGATCAAATACCACCAAAAGAAATCTCTATTTGTGGGAAAAAAAGGACGCCAATTTTGTTTGGGAGCCACGTCACACGACCGCGCAATTGTCAGTTAAAGCGACGCAGTGCCGAATTGCAAAAAGTGCTCTGGTCATTGGGCAGCAATATGGTCCGGGGGTTAAGTGGTTAAAGGGTTTGTAAAGGATTTTTTTTTATCTTAATAGCTTCCTTTACCCTAATGCAGTGCTGTTTTCATGTCCTCATTGTTTGTTTTTGCTCTCAAGTTGTTGTAATCCTTCTCTGATCTCCACACTTCCTGGTTGTCTGTTTTCTGATAACCACAGTGATGGGAGCTTTCTATGTGTGGTCACTAACTTCAAGGAGGTGTGATTACTGTGTGTCTAAACCCCAGTTTTATTTTCCAAACCTCACTGCCCTGTATGGCTCTGTGGTTCTGTACAGCAGAGAGGCAGGAAACAACATGCAATAACCAAACTAGAAACTACAGGTACATTATATGATTGATTTTTATCTATTTTTAATCCTTTTAACTATTTTGTCTCTATAGCCTGTAAACAGTCATTTCAGCATTCATTTTTTTTAAATTTACAACTCCTTTAAGGAGAAGATTCCCCCTCTTTATTTGTCATAGTAACCTTTGTAATCTGAATGTAAAGCTGATAGATAATCCCAAATATCATGGTTGTCACTGGAAGCGTAACTAAAACCATAAATGTAAATAAACTATATTTTCCCTTTAATGCATAGGTCATAACAGTCTAATTTGCTACATGTTACATTTTACAATAGATTTGTTTCAAGATTTTCAAACCTTAGTTGTAAGTTTCATTATACTCACTGCTCAAGAAACTGCCGCTGATTGATTAAACTGAAGTATGTGGGCTCACACACCAAATCATGCTTCCAGCATGCACTTGTGCAGGATTCCCCTTCTGCGGACAGCCAGACCTGCATGGCAGAAACTGGGGGCCAGGTAGGTGGAGCAGGTTCATTGGATGGCCAAACCAGGTATGTGTGATTAATGAGAACCAAAGAGGAGGGGAGAGGGAGCTGGGATGTGTTCAAGGGGATGGGAAAGGGCAAAGGAGGGGAGCAAAATTCCTGGAGTATAAATCAATTTTTAGATTGATGGTACAGTGAACAAAATGAAAAGAGCAGAAATTATACAAAAAATGCAGAAATCAAATGCAGTTAAAAGCAGAATGGGAAAGGATTGATGGAAAAAGGAAATGAGAAAGACATAAAAGGAATTTAAACTACATTATGCACTGGCAACCATTACATGTAATGAACATTTGCAAGAAACCAGGATATGTTATCAGTGGCCCAGAGGGAGCCATCAAACAGTCTGAATTTCACAGAATTAACAATTTAATGCAGTCACACTGAGCAAACTCTAAGCTGGAGCAGAATCAGTACTATCAATGGGTAAATAGGCACCTAACAGCTACACTATATGGGCAGTTTTCATCTTATTCTACTGAGTGATTTAAATCTTTGAACCTAAGTTAATGTGTTGCAAAGGAAATGATCACTCCGGCTAAATTGCTCTGTAGTTTGAAATTAAAATCGCTCATACAGTAATCCAAGGCTGATATATTTCTAAAATTCATATTCAACCATACATAAAAATGAAAATGCATTAATCTTTAGCTCACAGTATGTAAATGAGTAATTTTTTAACCTAAAGGGGTTGTAAAGGAAAACATTTGTTTCCCTAAATGGCTTCCTTTACCTTAGTGCAGTCCTCTTTCAATTACCTCATCCTTAAATTTTGCTTTTAAATGTCCTTATTTCTTCTGAGAAATGCTCACTTCCTTGTAACGGAATGACCCGTGACACACTGAGATTCTCCTATGTCTAGGGTCACCTTATGTCCACTAGGGCCATATGGTGACAAAGACATTATATCATATATTACATGAGATGGGACATTAATAATAATTCATATTGCAGGACTGGAATATTAAGGTGTTCCTACTAGACATCTGCTTTTAAAACGCTAAGTGACCCGGCTTGTGAAAGACATTGTATAAAGGCTATTGAAATGTCTTGAGGTGTTGGCTATTTACTGTGAAAGACATATTCTGTTGAAAAGGTGTTAATTGCATCTACTCCTAGACAATACATTGTCTATGGTACACAAAGGTGTCAGACAGTACGTCTGTCTAGAATGTGATTGAGGTTCCTTATATGGGTGTGAGGATTATCTGTGATTGTGTATTATTCAAAAGGGAAAATCATTGTGTGATAGTATTTGGTTTTGATGTCATTATCTACAGGAATGTCATTCTCTCTGAGTTAAGTCTATTGATGATGCGGTGCCGACATGTCTAGCTACGATTAGACAATTAGCCTCAGTGTGTGAATAGGGGGGTGGGGACTGCATTGTCCTGTGATTACCTGTACTGTATAAAAAAGTTGAGAAGAGACCATTAAAGTGTTCATATCTTTTGAAGCAAATACAAAGCTGAGTCTCGTCTTGATTATGGGAATTGCTATGGATCGTGTATGCAGTATTGTCGGAGTGTGTCAGATAAGCTTGTCGTGGCTGGATGGAAGGTCGTAAACGGTGGTGACCGTTACATTCCTGTTCTTCTGTCTGTAACTACACACAGTAATGCAAGGCTTTCTCCCTGGTGTGGAGAAAGCCTCTTGAAGGGTGAGGGGACGAGCAGGCAAGTCAGGACACTCTCTACTTTGCAGATAGAAAAAGGAGCTGTGTGTTAGTGGGCGTACTGACACTCCTGCTTGCCCCCTCAAGAGGCGTTTACACCAGGGAGAAAGCCTTGCATTACGGTGTTGAGTTACAGACAGAAGAACAGGAAGTGAGCATTTCTCAGAAGAAATAAGGACATTTAAAAGCAAAGTTGAAGGATGAGGTAAGTGAAGGAGGACTGCACTAAGGAAAAGGAAGCTATTTAGGGGAAAAAGGAATTTCCTTTACAACCTCTTTAACCCCAACATCTATCTTTCTCCAAAAAACACCTGGGGCCAGATTCTCATACAATTCCGGCGGCGTAGCGTAAGCCATTTACACTACGCCGCCACATCGTACTAGAGCAAGTGCTTTATTCTCAAAGCACTTGCTCCGTAGTTTTCGCCTGCGTCGCGTAAATCGCCCAGCGGCTTGTATTTAAATTAAGCGCGCCCCTGCGTCGAACGAACTGCGCATGCGCCAGCCGGGAGAAAAAGCCCAGTGCGCATGCTCCAAAGGACGTCACATTTTCTCAATGTAAACGACGTAATCGCAGCGTACGCCAGCCCCATTGAGAATCGACGTACGCAAACGACGTAAACGACGCACAACACGACGCGGTCCCGAGGCCATACTTAACATGCCATCCGACGGCACCCGACGGCATCCGATGGTACTTCGTAAGGTTACTCCACATCGAAGCTGGGGTAACCTTACGCGGACGAAAACGACGTACGCGACGACGGGGCGGCGTAAAAGCGATCGGGAATCGGCGTACTACCTCATTTGCATATGCAAATGAGAAAACAACGTAAAGGCCACCTAGTGGCACACTTGTCGGATGTAGAAGCGTATCTATGCAAAAGTGATGCTAAGCATCACTCGCATAGATACGAGCCAAAAAAAACAGCGATACGACGGGGTATCTGAGATACTCCGTCGTAACGCCGCTGAGAATCTGGCCCCTGGTGTTCATGCTAGTCAAAAAGTTTTCCTTTCATAGGGTGACAACACCAAATATAAAGAAAGGAAAAGGTGCTACTACCCCAAATCATCCGAATAGCCTCCTAAACTGTCGGGTGCAGGAAAAGCAATTGTTTAGCTGCCAACACGGTAACCAATAAAGATGATCCGCAACTCCATACATGCTCTTGAATATGTTCAAATATATTGATACTCCATAAAAGACAGGTAGGTACAGCAGATGTTAACGCGTTTCAGCCATGATGGCCTTGTTCACAACAAACAACAAAAAAGATTAAAGCGCGTATATGGAGCTGCGGGTCATCTTAATTGACATAGACCAAATGACCTGTAGTGCATTTATTGTAACATTGTCACCCTACATAGCTGCATCCTGAGAAGGAGGGTTATGAGTGTTGTCACTGCTAATAACTCTCCCTGCCAGTTGGCACAGGACACCACCTCCAAGGGAGTTCCCTGCCTCCGTTGTAAGAGATGCGTGCCACCTCTTGAGAAGAATATGTAGGCTGTGACCGGTAACATCTGAAAATGCTAGTTGTCAGGTTTCTAAGATGTTCCAATGGATTCAATGCTTTCTACAGATCAAGAGTTGTGACTTCACTCTGACTTTCTAATGTGCATGCTTGTTCCGGATTAGTGCCTCAGAAAGTATAGAAGCTAGAGCCATGCAACTAGTATTCAGAAATAGGTCAGCAATGTCACACATGATTATTTTGAGTATGAATAGTATCTATTTCTTGAGAGAAAAAGAAAGAAAGGAGGGCGCACTGACCTAGTGCATTACCGCATATAAAAATGTTTAATAATTAAAATAGAATAAAAGCAATGGTCCTACTCACAAAACGAGCATAGGTATGCGCTTTACTGACAAACAAACTTGATAACGAGAGGATCGGACGATCCCTCAAACGGCTGATGCATTTCTGGGGCACACCCCTTTCTTCAGAGCCTAGGTGGTCACCACGGACCGGCTAGGCTCTAAAGAAAGGGGTGCACCCCAGAAATGCATCAGCCGTTTGCGGGACCGTCCGATCCTCTCGTTATCAAGTTTCACCTGTAGGGGCCAGGAGAGACAGTTTGTTTGTCAGTAAAGCGTATACCTATGTTCATTTTGTGAGTACGACCATTGCTTTTATTCTATTTTAATTAATAACATTTTTAGAAGCGGGAATGCACTAGGTCAGTGAGCCCTCCTTTCTTTCTTTTTCTCTTTAGCCATATGAACACCCATTGTACTAAGAAGGGCTGCAAGACTTTAGACCTTGCCTTAACCTCCCTGGCGGTATGATTCTGTCTGGAATTACGTACCAAAAGCGGTACAATTATTTTGCATGGAAATTCTGCATTTTATACTGTAGGCCTGCAATTTTTAGGAATAACTCACTTAAATTTGTCCAAACCATAGTCTAGTAGACATCCCGGGTATGATAAAGTTTGAAACACAAAATCATAAAATTATAATATAATAAATAACTATAAATAATTATAACAAATAATAATGTAATTATAATAAAAATTATTCACTAATGTAATCAAATCAAAATCACTGAAATTTGCTCAGTTGCAGAATTGTCGCTGTCATTACTTTTATTTTTTTATGACGAATTTCCCCCCCAATCGCTATCGCTCAATTCTGCAAATGATTATAATTTATTATCGCTGTTTTCTAGCTGCTCTAAAATCACTTTTGACATAAAGGGACACTTTTGGTTGCTATGGACAATCTACAGTTTGCAGGCACAAAAAAAATGTTTTTATTATGTAAAAGAACATGCAGGGCACTGGGCAGACCACTAGGGACAGGGGGGGTGTGTACTTTTTACATACAGTACTGTAATCTATAAGATTACAGTATTCTGTATGTAATGTGTTTGTTTACATTTTTGAATTTTCCGCCGGTCTCCGCCCCCGTGCGCCGTTACGTCGCAGGAAACGTAGATCGGCGGCGCACGGGCACTGTGTGAGCCGAATGGAGGACGCCACTCGCTCACACAGCGGGGATGCATCGCTGGATCCAGGGACAAGGTAAGTACAGTATACCCAGCCTGGATCCAAGGTAAGCCAGCGCGCGCTGCAGGCTCTGCATTCACCCCGAGCGCGATTCGGGGATATCGATATTTGCCTGAAAAATCCAACCCGAATCGCGCTCAGGGATACCGGCAGGGGGGTTAAAGACTGGACTACATTAACCGTGTTTAGCAAAACTCCTGAGCGCAGGAGATTTTTGTTCTAGTATTTATTTATTGCCAGGAAAAAAACTGTTCCAGAGCTCCCTTGGGTTACTTGTAGCCTGGAATACCAGCTTAGATCATCCCATAGGAGCTTATCATATTGAAAAGCATGCTAGTAAGGCCTTTCCTGTTTTCCAACAGCCCATTAGCTTCCAAGTTATTTTTTTTTCTAGTTTAAAAATGAGATAGAGGGCCTAACTGGTTGTTATGGAAATTGTATGGGCATCCCCTTTTTTTTCCACACATAAGCCCAGGGCTCTACTTAGGATAGTGGTACTTGTGGGCCAGTGTTTAGGGCAACAAGGCTAAAGGGAGCAGCACAAAGAAGCAAAATGTACCTAAAGTGTTTTTTTTTTTTAATCTGCTTCACTTTCTAGTCACCTCTAGACATTTGCGGCTACATTTAGCAAGAGAACAGTAAGGGAGGGTTCAGGGTATTTTAAAAATCAGAAGTCTCAATATATTTTTTCTTTTCTTTTATATTTTTGTTTGGTTGGTCTGCACAGTTGAAAGGCATTCTGCATATAACAAAGCCCTCATGCTTGCATTAATGCATTATAACATTATTTCTACCAATAATATTAACATGACACAAGTGGTAGAAGTGTGCCTAGGGTAGCAAGATAGCTAATTACTGCCCTATGTAAGGGAGGGGATGATACCAGGGGCACATAAGGTATGTTGTACCATAAAGCTGGCCCCATACCTGTACAATTTTGTTAAAAACAAAGGCCCAGATTCAGGTACATCTGCGCATTATTGGACCGGCGTAGCGCACCGCCTTTACGTTAGACTTGCGGAATTTTGCCGCGTAATCACCCTATTCTCGTAGCTTTTGCGCAGAAAATTACGCATGCGTAACGTTTTTTCAAATTGGGAAGGACGTGGGCGTGTTACATTGAAATGAGCCGTGACCCCATGCAAATGAAGGGCCGGCCGGCTCGCGCATGGGCGCTTGAAGGCGACCATGGTCAGCTCTGCTGTGCGCATGCTCACAACTCGGGAGCGGCGCAATCAGTGAAATTGGAAGTGGACCCGGGCAACTTAGTGAACTACGCAAACAGCATAAATAGACAGACACAAATGCACTTCCTTTGCAAAAGCACATCCCTTTGGGATCTTCCTATACAGCAAGGTGCTTTTGTTTATTAGCGTTTGTTTGTTTGTTTGTGACGTGTCTTTGAGATATTTGGGCACTGTTTTGCAGAGTGATTTTTGTCTTTTATGTGTTTTCTTTGTTGTTATTTTGTTTAAAATATATTTTTGCTGGGCATTTTTTATTTTTGCTCGTCATTTATTTAATTTTTTTGGTTCTGTTTGTGTATGATTTTGGAATGTGGGGGTGATATTCCTGCGGGAAAAGGGGTGTCACCCTCATTTGTGGTGGAGAAGTGATCCCCAGGTCTGTGTGAATGGTGTATGAATGTACAGTGACATAATTGGAGCCGTGGCGTGGCGTTGCAGCTCACAAGTCCTGCATGGTGGACTGGTGCCAATCCCATGGATGAGGATGTGGGGTGTGTGTGCTAGGGACCACAGTGGTGTGCATGCATGCATTCTCATTGTGCCATGATTCATGTGTGTGTTTAACATGCAAAGATGCATATGTGAGCTGGCATGAGATGGGGTCATGAGATGGGGTCCCAGTGCATATGCAGAGTCACCTTGAAGGGAAAAGACAGGAGGATGTTAGTAGTGCATGTGCCCCTTGTGATGTGTGCATCATGGGGGGGGACAGTCATGCCTGCCACCCATGTCACTCACCAACCAGCCAGCTGTCCCCATACATGTTCTGTTCGAAATCTGTGGGGATGGGGCTCTGATTGTATATGTAGCTGTCATGGGTGTCATGGGTAGTGTCATGTGTTGGGCTGGTGATGTCCTCCTGCAGGGTTGTGGTTAATTCCATGATGGCATGAGGGGTGAATCTGAAGATGCGAGACACCTCAGAATCACTCATGCCAAAGATGTCTATGCGTGTGTGATATATCCTCTCCTGTGAAGAGTGAAGAGTGAGGGGCTTGTATCAGATAAGAATATTGTATTAGATTTTATTAAATTGTAAAGTTTAGATAAGCCCTCCTTAGTGCCCTCCTCAGTGCCCTCCTCAGTGCCCTCATCCTTCTTTGTTCATCTAAAGTCAGTAGTATAGCTATGTGCGATGATGCCCCTGGCATGTTGGCATACAGATTGTTGTGCAACACGTGTGACTGCTGAGCTCCTCACTAACAGTGTTGCTTTATCTAACATGTAGACTTTTTTTCTCTTTTTAGACCAGCTTTTATATGGTCTAATTTTAGACAGGACATTTTGCTGTTGCGCACACTGCGTAGCCTGCGCTGCCCCAACGTTCTTTGGTGGATCACCGTAAGTCCCTCATTAGCATATTTGACTAGCAAATCAATGGTCTGTCTAGCGCACTTTTGCGCGGACGGATGCGCCAGTCTAACGAAATTACGCGGGACAAAAAAAAGTAGATTTTTTGCGTATCTCGTTCTGGGGATGCCGCGCATCGACACGCACGCGCACATTTCGACTTACGCACGCGCATCTCCTGTTGCGCAGGCGTAATCGCTCTGTGAATCTGGGCCAAAATGTTCAGAATTTTCTTTAAGGCCACGTACACACGATTAGACCGGTCCGATGAAACTGGTCCGACAGACCGTTTTCATCGGACCAGGCTGAAGTGGTCTGATGGTCTGATGTGTGTACACACCATCGGACCAAAAATCCGATCAGACCAGGACGCGGTGACGTAGAACAAACGAAGTTCAATGCTTCCACGCATGCGTCGACTTGATTCTGAGCATGCACGGGTTTTTGGTCCGATGCTTTTGCGTAATAACCATCGAATCTGTCCAGCGGACAGGTGTCTGTCGGACAGATTTTAAAGCAAGTTTTAAAACTTTAATCAGACGGACAGCGGTCCGATAGACAGTACACACCATCGAATTGGTCCGATGAAACTGGTCTGCAGACCAGTTTCATCGGACCGGTCTGATCGTGTGTACGCGGCCTGATGCCTCGTACACACGATCACTTTTTGTGATGAAAAAAAACTAAATTTTTCATCATGAAAAAAAACTAAATTTTTCAAACTTCATTTTAAAAAATGACGTTGCGTACACACCATCATTTTTGGAAAATGATGAACAAAGTGATGGCACTCTAAAGGGGAAGTTCTATTTGCCTTGAGGCTGCTTTTAGCTGGTTACTTGTTAGTAAAAGACGATTCCTGCTTTTTTGTCTGTTACAGCGTGATGAATGTGCTTACTCCATTATAAATGGTAGTTTTACCTCCCATCTCCTAACTTGCTTCTGGGCATGTGCGGGTTTAAAACGTAATTTTTTACGTTGTTTTGCCCACACACGATCATTTTTTATGACACAAAAAATGACATTTTGAAAAATGACATAAAAAATTCGAGCATGTTCGAATTTTTTTTTGGTCATTTTTCAGAAGACATAAAATGACATTTTGCCCACACACCATCATTTTAAATGACATTTTGAAAAATGTCATTTTTTTTCATCACAAAAAGTGATCGTGTGTACGGGGCATAATGCCGCATACACACGATCACTTTTTGCGATGAAAAAAAACGACGTTTTCAATCATGAAAAAAAACGACGTTTTTCAAACTTCATTTTCCAAAACGACGTTGCGTACACACCATCGTTTTTCTACAAAGCTCTAGCAAAGCGTGGTGACGTACACCACGTTGGACGGCACTCTTTTCCATTGAAGCTCCGTCTCATAACTTGCTTCTGAGCATGCGCGGGTTTAAAAACGTAGTTTTCAACGTCGTTTTGCCCACACACCATCACTTTTTATGACACAAAAAACGACGTTTTGAAAAACGACACAAAAAATTCAAGCATGTTGGAATTTTTTTTTGGTTTTGCCCACACACGATCAATTTAAATGACGTTTTAAAAAACGTCGTTTTTTTTCATCGCAAAAAACGACCGTGTGTACGCGGCATAATGCCGTGTACACACGGTCGTTTTTTGCGATGAAAAAAAACGACTTTCAACGTTCAACAATCAATTTTGAAAAAAAAAAATATTTGTTTTTCACTAGTTTAGTGAATTTTTTTTTAAGAAATTTTTTTTTTTTTTTAAATCTAATGGGGACAAATACATTTCTAACTGTTGAAGGTGCATGCACTTGTCAAAGTTAATCTGGAAGTAGAATGTTCTAGGAAAATCAAGACACTGACATGGTACTCAAATGAAAAGTCGTTTGTAATTAGTGGAATCCCTGAAGGCAGCAATGCCTTGGTTGGAAAAGTGATTGTTATGCATTCTCATCCAAACGTTCTAATGAAATGCTAGAGGTGTAAGCCTAGGATTAGAATATACGGAGAGTTTTGTTTTCAATCAGATTCTGTCTGGAAGACTTGCAGTGACATAAAAGAATCAATAAAGTTCGACAATTTATATGTTTAGAGGGAACATGGTCATTCCCATGTACATATAAAATGACAAGCTTTAAATAAAAAAAAAAATGTTTATGGAAAAGTAAAACAGTTATATTATTATTTACTATATACTTGTCACTTCAACATGTACACCAAAAAAAAAAAACTCCCACCTCCAAAAAAATAAAAACACTGGTAATGTGGGCCTGGAATGATAAGGTTTTTCTGGAAAACTCTTGTGTAAGAGGCATACAGCTTACCTGGTGCTGGATATAAGCATGGAGCCTCTGGAGCATGCCTTCACTCGTAAACTCATAAGGCAGGTATGGATCCACCTATGGAATACAAGACAATCATTTTTTATCTGTTTTAGGACACTGAAGCAAAACTCTAGATGGCTCAGAACAATGGTTTTCAACAATTAAGCTGTGGCCCACTGCCGGTCTTGCACAGCCTCCCTCCTCTGGGTCTACAGCCAGCTCCTGATCCCCTAACCTCCCACACTGCCTCCCAACTCCCATGGTGCCACTGAACTTTCTATAGTGGTCCACAGTACTCCTTAACCACCCACAGTGCCTCCAAGTGCCCTGAGAGCCCTCAGCTCCCCAACCTCCCAAAAAACCCTCCTGCCCCCTGCAGTACCCCTAGCTTGCTCCTTCCCCCCATAATACCCACAGACTTAAAAAATGTCTCACAGTAGCCCCAATCCTTGCAGTGCGCCCACATCTTCCACAGTTCCCTTTGAAAGCCCCAAGCCTCCTGAAAAGATCTTCAGACCCCACCAGAGACCCCATCCCACACTATTGCTTACACCAGAATCCTCATGCTGTAGGGGGCTACTAATTCTTGCGCTGAGTCCCTTAACTCCCTCTAGAATCCTCATCCCTTCACAGTGACACCCAGCCCCATTCAGAACCCTCAAACATTTCAACACATATTTTGTATTCCCATACCTTTAGTGTGTCAGTGTAAATTTTTATTTTATTTTTTACTGTTGGGGGATGGAAGGTTTTGGAAGGATTTACAGGGACTTTGTCCCATTAAGGCTGAGAACCACTGGTCTAGAACAAACAATGCGTTAGGCATACTTCCTATTTATAATAATACCTCTAGAATAACCTATAATGAAAGTTAACCACTTCCTTACCACCGTACGACTATAAACATCCGCTCTTTGAATAGGAATACCTTTGTTATGGTAGCAGCTAGCTACCAAAACCCTGGTATCCTTTATCAATAGCTGGTGTTTCTCTTTCAGATAAAAGTGGTTTCTACAGCGGATTCGCTGCAAGATTACTTTTATCGGCGGCGGAAAAAAAGATCTAAGTCTAATGGAAAAAAGTCCTATAGGGCATATGCATGGTCGAAATATCCAATGAAAAAATTTCGTCTGACTTTTTCCAACGGAAGTTCCGACCGCGTGTACGCAGCATTAGTCTGCGATCTGGCCCTCTTCAAGGTTGAAGAACACCTGAAATTGGGCTTTAAAAGAGGATTTAGCCAGATACTAATGCCATCTAATAAACATAGAAACTGTGCTAAAGTGACTCTTTTGTAACCAGGTCATTGGAGCCCATACAACCAGACCTAATTTTGCAGTGTCAGCATGTGCTGTTAACTTGACTATGAGCTGATATGCCTACATACATTATATTACGTGGTTTTATAAGAACATATGAGGCTTTTAATTTGGCAGACTGGTTTAATAAATTCTCTGCTTAAGTTGTAAAATACTTAAAAAAAATGCAATTTACATGGAATGGCTTATAATTGCTTATTTTATACCATTTATATGAGTTGTTTTTTTTAAGTTTATGTCATTGTGAGATTTTAGTACGCATTTGTAATTTTTTGGCAACTTTATATTAAGCACATTTTTTTTATATATAATACAGCAAAAATGTTTATAATGTCATTTGAAGATATATAAAAAAAAAAAATAGTTAAGAAAGTTTTACATGAAGATAGGTGTGACAGATCCAACCAGGACAAGGGCTTTTGGAGGGGAAAGCAGCCTCCTACCCATTGACTATGGTAGCAGCTAGCTACCATAACCCCAGTATCCTGGCTGGCTGCTGCGCTGCTTTGTGGGAGTTGTAGTCTGGACCACGTTCCTGGTGGCAGTGAGTGGAACTGAGCAGCGCAGCAAACTACAACTTCCAGGAGTCTTAGGCGGCGTACACACGATCGGATATATCCGATGAAAACGGTCCGCGGACCATTTCCATCGGATATGTCCGATCGGGAGTTTGATCCGATGGCGTGTACACACCATCGGATCAAATTCCCCGCCGCCGGAAGGCGCGGTGACGTGGCGGTGACGCGGCGGTGACGTTGACGCCGCCGCGTCACCGCAACGTCACCGCACCAGGAAGTAAAACACTTCCGCGCATGCGCCGAATCCATTCGGCAGCGGCGCGGCGGCGGTGGGGGCCGACGTGTCTGCTGGTAAGTGTACTAACCAGCAGACATGTCGGGCGGACAGATCCCCACCGGATAGATTTCAAAGCATGCTTTGAAATCTGTCGGGTGGAGAAATCTGTCCGCTAGCCCATACACACGAGCGGAGATGTCTGCTGAAACGGTCCATCGGACCGTTTTCAGCGGACATATCCCCTCGTGTGTACGAGGCCTTAGAGGAAGGCAGAGGCAGGGTGTGCAGCGCGCCAGTGGACGTGTCACGTGACTGGCTTAGGCTGGGGGCTGGATGGAGTGGCTGCAAGAGACAGTTCATGCCAAGTTAAAACTAGTTTTGAGGACAGAGAAGAACTGTACAAGAGAGCAGCCAGCCTACTTTCAGTGAGACAAGCAGCTTACCCCTCCACTACAAGCCAGGAATCTTTTGACTTGGGGCAGGCAGAGGCAGCCAAGGATCACCAGGGGACACACATGACTGGCTCGGGCTGGACGCTGGTTTGGCTGCAACTTGTCATCACCCCCCCAAGAGGATGTGCAAGGACCTGCTGAGCTGCCATGATTGCTGAGGTGAGAGAGGGATCCAGACCCTGACACCCCAAGCAGACCCCAATATCCATTCTCCATACACCCCATTTACCCTGCCCCAGTGCCCTGCCCACCACCCAGGACCTCAAAATAGGAAATGGTCCTCAACACTCTCTGGCTGTCAGGTCCTGTGCTGGCCATGGGTTGTGTGTACTGCTGGCCATGGCCTGTGAGCAGTGGCGTTGTAAGGGGGGTGCTGACCCGGCTATAGCCCCGAGTTGGCTCCCAAAAAGCCCCAGGTCTCGGCATTACCAATGACCATTATTAGCCCAGAGTACCAAGGCATGGGGTTGGCCAGGAACTCAGGGGCTATTGGCCACCTGCCCTGGGGCCGCTTTCAGGCCGATCCTGGGCTGGTGCACGCCAGGCTGCCTCTGAAGGGAGGAGGGGGCAAGCTCCGCTGGTTTACACAGAGTGGGGATCTCCACCTCCCTCTTACCTGGTGGTGTGACATACAAAGTCCCGCCTCCTGGACTGGCTCCTATGATGGCCGTCAGACTGGTTCAATGCCAGAATGCATGACGTCCATCATAGGAGCCGGTCCAGGAGGCAGGACTTGGTGTGACAATGGCCAAGCCGGGTAAGGAGAAGATCTCTGCTCTGTGTGAACCTGCAGCTCTCCTCTCACCCCATGCACTTGCAAGGCTGTGCTGATGAGCACTGGTGAGGCTGAGCTCATGGGCACTGCTGTCTGATCAGGCTGCATTGATGGGCACAGGTAAGGCTGAGCTCATAGGCACCGGTGAGGCTGCATTGATGGGCACTGGTGAGGTTGAGCTGATGGGCACTGGTGAGGTTGAGCTGATGGGCACTGGTGAGGCTGAGATGATGGGCACTGAAGAGGTTGCATTGATGGGCACTGGTGAGGCTGCATTGATGGGCACTGGTGAGGCTGCATTGATGGGCACTGGTGAGGCTGCATTGATGGGCACTGGTGAGGTTGAGCTTATGGGCACTGGTGAGGTTGAGCTTATGGGCACTGGTGAGGCTGAGATGATGGGCACTGGTGAGGCTGAGATGATGGGCACTGATTGGGCTGCACTGAAGAGCACTGGTGATGCTGCATTGATGGGCACTGATCAAGCTGCACTGATGGACAATGGTGACGCTGCATTGATGGGCACTGATCAGGCTGCACTGATGGGCACTGGTGAGGCTGCACTGATGGGCACTAATCAGGCGAGGCTGCACTGATGGGCACTGGTGAGGCTAAACGGATGGGCACTGATCAGGCTGCATTGATCAGTCTGTATTGATGGGCACTGGGGAGGCTGGATTGAAAAACCAGGTGGGCATTGATGGTGAGCTAATTCGGTGGTTCAATGGGCCACTTGGCTGGACTTGCCCCTCAGGCTGCCAGTCCTCCCCTGACCAAATGTAAGCTCTCCAAAGAGTTGCTTAGGCTAACAAAACATTTATATAGCTATTCACACAGACTGTAAAATCTAGAGAAAGAGGAGAGCACTGCTCTATACAGGATCAGAAGAAGGGTAGTAGGCATTCATCAGCCAGGAAGCTGCCCATGGGACGTGCTTGGACATTCCAACATGACAATGATCCAAAACACAAGGCAAAGTCGACCTGTCATTAGCTACTGCAGAATAAAGTGAAGGTTCTGGAGTGGCCATCCCAGTCTCCTGACCTCAATATCATTGAGCCACTCTGGGGAGATCTCCAACGTGCAGTTCATGCGAGACAGCCCAAGAATTTCCAGGAACTGGAGGCTTTTTGCCAAGAGAACTGGGCAGCTTTACCATCTGAGAAGATTAATGCCACGTACACATGATCAACAACACTGTGGATTTTTTTTTTACGACAGAATCTTGGCTCAATCTTGCCGGAAATTCTGAACGTCAAAGTTCAAGGATTCCGAGCATGCGTAGGATTTTTGTGCATGGGAATTGCACACAGACGATCGGAATTTCTGAGGAACTTTTTCAGTCGGAAAAATGAAGAACCAGCTCTCAAATTTTTCTTGTCGGAAATTATGTGGGCAAATCTCAGATGGAGCCTACACACAGTCAGAATTTCAGACAAAAATCTCACATCGAACATTTGTTGTCGGAAATTTCTGATCATGTGTAGGCGGCATAAGAGCCTTATCCACAAATACCACAAAATAATTCAAGCTGTCATTGATGTTCAAGGGGGCAATACACGTTATTAACTGCTTGCCGACCAGCCACCGCAGTTATACGGCGGCAGGTCGGCTCTCCTGGGTGAGAGCCCGTAGCTCTACGTCGGCACCTTAGCGGCTGCGTCCTGTCCGCCGGGCACACACGATCGCTCGTTACAGAGCGGGGACCGGGAGCACACAGCTCCCGGTCCTGTCAGCGGGGGAAACGATGATCTTCTGTTCATACAATGTATGAACAGAAGATCAGTGATTTACCCTAGTGAGTTCACCCCCCCATACAGTTAGAACACACCCAGGAACACACTTAACCCCTTCCCTGCCCCCTAGTGTTAACCCCTTCACTGCTAATGGCATTTTTATAGTAATCCAATGCATTTTTATAGCATTGATCGCTAAAAAAATGCCAATGGTCCCAAAAATGTGTCGGAAGTGTCCGCCATAATGTTGCAGTACTGAAAAAAGACGCTGATCGCCGCCATTACTAGTAAAAAAAAAAAAAAATATATAATAAAAATGCCATAAAACTACCACCTATTTTGTAAACGCTCTAACTTTTGCACAAACCAATCAATAAACGCTAATTGCGTTTTTTTTTTTTTAAATATGTAGAAGAATATGTATCGGCCTAAACTGAGGAAAAAAACATTTTTTTTATATATTTTTGGGGGATATTTATTACAGAAGAAAGTAAAAAATATTGCATTTTTTTCAAAATAGTCGCTCTATTTTTGTTTATAGCGCAAAAAATAAAAACCGCAGAGATGATCAAATGCCACCAAAAGAAAGCTCTATTTGTGGGAAAAAAAGGACGCCAATTTTGTTTTGGAGCCACGTCGTACGACCGCGCAATTGTCAGTTAAAGCGACGCAGTGCCGAATCGCAAAAAGTGCTCTGGTCATTGGGCAGCAATATGGTCCGGGGGTTAAGTGGTTAAAAATTGGGGTATGTAAACTTTTGATCAGGCTCATTTGGGTAGTTTCTGTTGCCAATATGATTTAACAAGAATAAACACAATTGATTGATAATAAATGGCTTCAGCCAAACAGTAACCATGAGTGAAAGAAAGGTTTTTGTGTTATCATTCCTATTCTCCAAAAAATGGCCATGAAATCATAAATTCTGCCAGGGTATGTAAACTTTTGAGCACACAAGTTTTGTAAAGATTCGATTGAGGTGTGCATTTGCAAGCAGAACAGCTCCCATATATGTATTTCATCTGTGTAATTAGCTGTTTGCCTGGAGATGAGCTTTGTCCACATAACTCCCATATTTATATACTCAAAGGATTACTTCGAAAAACATGAAAGTAAAAAGCTGATAGAAAATTGCTGTGGTCAACACAACTGGTTCTTCTTCCAAATGTTTGATCATGAGGTGTGCTTTGTATAAAGTACTTCTTTAATTGTACTGACAGTGTAGTCTCAGGTCACACATTTAACTCTAGGTCTCTTTTTTCATTTTTTTCAAGAAATTAATTTGATTGCGCCAGGACCAAAAAAGACTGCTTGACATTTTCTAAACCCAAACTGAAATGAAATTATGACTTGTCAATACAAGAGGTTAATAAGTGGAAAATGAATTTCAGCACATTTGTGATTAGGAAAGATTAGAGCTCAAAATGAAGATGTGGTAACAGAAATGTAAACAGGACTGCAAAATTAATCTGCGCCATGAGCAGATAGCACATAGCGGCGTAACCACAGCAACACAAAAAACTACCCCCTCCACCAGGGGTAATAAACAAAGAATATTAGGGATGGGTTCTGCTTCTGTGACTGCGGCTCCTTTCTCCTCATCACATTGTCTAATGAGCTCCCATGGGCTCTGTCCCTGAGCTCTGTGATATACTATTTTTTTTTCCTACACGGAACCTTCTAGATAATGAGAGCTCTCTTTCAGCTGCTTGGGAATATTGGCTGTTAAACCACCCGCATCTGACACCTCCACGGCTCAATGACCTCAAATTGAAGCATTAGTCGGACCTCAATCCCCTTAATGGCTGCAACGCTCCCCTTACTTGTCCCAGCTGTCCTCCCTCCAGCCTGAAACATAATTTTTTTGTTTTGCCAAAGGGGTTCCTTAGTGCGAAATCTAACTACCAATCTATCAATTATATATGTATCTATTTGTCCATCCTTGTACTGCTGCAATCGCTAAAAGCAGAGCAGCAGGACATAAGCCTGAGAACTGAATAAAATATCAGTTTCAAGATGCAATTTGCTAGCTGTACATGGCATAATCAGCATCAGGGCATTTTGACACTTTTTGTTAAACTGTATAATGTATGGGATACGTAAAAATGTATTGACTACTGCAGATAATCTTGAAATCAAATAATAGAAAGTCAACAGGTTATTATTTTTCATATAATGGCCCCATTGTCCTCAAGAGGTTAGCCTTGTTGCTGTCTATGTGAAGATCAATAAATACCGTACATGTGTTTCCATGGCATAATGTTTTTAAAAGCAATGACTACCATACCAGCTCAAAACTTCAAAGGAAACCTTTATGCCTAGCACACATGATCGGGTTTCCCGGCGGACTTTTTACCACCAGGAAACCCGAGGGGAAAGCCGAGAACCGGCTTGGGAGCTTTTCCTCCCTACACACAGCCGATTTTCCTGGCAGGAAAACTGCCATGAGAGCTTTGGCCGGGAAACCCGGCCGTGTGTATGCTCCCCCGCAGGCTTTTTCCATAGGAAAACTGCTGGGTTAAAAACCGCCAGGGATCCCGGCGGGAAAAGGAGAGCTGGTTCTCATTTTTCCTGACAGGATTCCCGGCGATTTTCCTTTAGAGAAAACTGCCATGGAGCATACACACAGCCAGTTTTCCTGACCAAAAGCTGTCATGGCAGTTTTCCAAACAGGAAAACTGGTCGTGTGTACAAGGCTTGACTTATAAACTGAAAGGGCTAGTATATCTAAACCTGTAGACATCCAAGAACAGTTGGGCATGAATGTTGTATTTGTTGGAGATGCAACAAACCTACAGCTTAGCCTATTGTATATGCAGTTTGCAGTATATGCAGATGCAGTTTACAAAAAGGACACAAGATGTCGCTAATGCTTAATGATATGCTATACTATGTATACTCTATGATGTTGCATTTTCTATCCCCAGTGTATGTACTTGTTGATTTCTTCTTCCTGCCTGGTTGTCTGTGTTCTTCTTACCATGATGTGGAGACCTCTTTGCCTGTGTGTGATGATGTTCCAATAAAGAAGCCAGTTCCTGTTACTACACAAAGTCTGATCTCAAATGACTCCACTGCATCTATCAATCGTACTCTGCAACAGGTTATGGGCCCAGATGTCCGGATAAAGTCTTATGACCAGGTGAGGCCTAAGCAGAACAAAAGCCTTGAACGGAAGACAGCGTGGCTGATGCGGAGATCAACATAAGGAAGCTTTTCAGTGACATCTCCTATAGACAAGTAAGACTGTTTATATATAAAGGAGGGATAAGATGGCAGGAAACTCAGAGCTTAAACTCACAGTGGTCAAGCTGAACAATGACAATTATCAGCTATGGAAGTTTAAAGTGGAAATCTATTATCCAGAGATGACTTGTGGGAGGTTACCCCTACAGAGAGGCCACAGGATAATCAGGACTGGGACAATAAAAACAGACAGGCACGTGCCACAGTAAGCTTACTAGTAGAAGATGATCAGCTCATTCATATACGCAATGAGGACACAGCGAAAGGCATGTGGGATGTACTGAAAAGACTGCATGAAAGATCCAGTTTAAACAACAAGCTGTTTATGCTGCAGAAACTTTACAAAATGAGACTTGGCAGAGAGCAGGACATGCAGGAGCATATAAACGCAATGCTGGAGGTGATTGCGCAACTCAGATCAAGCGGGGAGAATATAACAGACAGTCACATTGCAGCCATGTTATTATGCAGTTTGCCCGATACATACACTGCACTAATCAATGCACTGGAGACACTACCCGAGACAGATCTGACGTTAGCATTTGTAAAAACCAGGCTCATAGATGAATACCAGAGAAGAAAGAAATTAATGCATGACTCCACAGAAACCAGTACCGCTCTTAAAGCTACATACGCAAGGTTACACAGGAAAGAAACCAGAGTGTGTTTCAGATGCCACAAACAGGGACACATAAAGAAAGAGTGTACTATATGGAAGGCAGAGCAAATTAGACAACGTCCCTCTTATACTAAACAAAAGGTCAAAACCACAATCAGTGACCCAAGGGAAGGCAACTGGAATGCCACATTTAAAGCGACAGGCAACAATAAATACCAAGACTGCCGCATTGATTCAGGGGCAACCAGTCACATGACGAGTGATAGAAGTTTCTTCACAGAACTCAACCTGGACAACAAAGAAACTATTTACCTTGCCGATAGAAGCACAAAACATGCAGAAGGATGTGGGCATGGAACCCTTGTATGCCCTGATGATGCGGGACTCAATTTAACTATACCAGTGAAAGATGTGCTTTATGTTCCTAATCTAGATGGAGGACTCTTATCTGTGAAGCGTCTAACAGCCAGAGGACTCACTGTGAAATTCCAAGGTGACAAGTGTTCCATTCTAAGCGGAAAACAGACAATAGCAAGCGCCAAGCTGGATGATCACCTGTATCACCTCGACACAGTGAAGGAAAAGGTGAGACTATGTACACACAAGCACAATGACTGTATACATATATGGCACAGACGTCTAGGTCACAGACACCCAGAATGCATACTGGAACTACAGAGGAGAAATCTGACAAGGGATCTAATAGTATCCCATTGTCCAGTCACTGTTAAATGTGAGTGTTGCATTAAATCCAAAGCTACGAGAGCAACACTTCCCAAAGTGAGCCAGAAGAGAGCCTCAAGACCACTTGACTTAGTTCACAGTGACGTGTGTGGTCCCCTAAACCCACCAACACCTGGAGGCAGGTACATAGTGACTTTCATAGACGATTACTCAAGATATACAGTCACCTACCTAATGCAACACAAGAGTGAAGTTTTCGACAAATTACAAGACTATATAACAAAGACAAGTAACAAGTTTCAGAGGAAGCCTCTCATACTTCGGAGCGATAATGAAGGTGAATTCACAGGAGGTAAGATACAAGAGTACTTAAAAAGGCATGGAATAGAACATCAAAAGACAGTTCCGTATACACCAGAACAAAATGGAGTAGCTGAAAGAAAGAACAGAACTCTGACTGAAATGATCAGATGTATGCTGACAGACTCTGGACTACAACAAACATACTGGGGTGAGGCAGCCATGACAGCTACATATTTGCAGAACAGACTTCTTTCCCGATCAGTGGAGAAAACCCCATATGAGCTATGGCACAGTGAGAAACCAAGTGTAAAACACCTAAGAGTTTTTGGATGCAAAGCATTCATCTACATACCTGAAGAAAAACGCACCAAACTCCAAAACAGAGCGTTTGAAGGTATCTTTGTTGAATACAGTGACAATGTCAAGGGTTACAGAATCCTAAATCCCAAAACGGTCAAGGTTACCATTAGCAACAGCGTAACTTTTATTAAAGATTTAAGAGACAATGTAATGACAACAGTAGAAGCAAAAATAGAAGAGAAAACTGACATTGACCAGCCCATCTCTGTAACTTCCGAACAAACAGTTGAAGTGAGTGTAGACCAGTACTGAAGAGCAGATACAAGAAGGCTCAGACACAAAACCGAGACATTCAACAAGAGAAAACAAAGGTAAACCACCTATACGTCTCTCATACACAGCAAGTACTGCCAGTATCAATTAACCTGTAAACTGGGAATACATATCTCAACTTTCAGAACAAGAAGCAACTAAATGGATAAAGGCTGCTGAGGAAGAGATAAAATCCATGCATGACACTAAAACATGGACACTTACAGAACTACTACCCGGAAGGAAAGCAATAAGCTGTAAATGGACTTTAAAAGTGAAATACAATGCAGAAGGCACAATTGAACGATACAAAGCAAGACTAGTAGCCAAAGGCTATTCTCAAAAATACAGAGAGGACTATGATGAGACATTTGCACCAGTAGTCAAGCACACTACAATACAGACTTTGCTGACAGTAGCATTCACAAGGAAAATGCAAGTGAAACACTTTGATGTGAAAACCACGTTTCTTCATGGCGATTAAACAGAAGAAATCTACATGGAACAGCCCCCAGGATTCAAAGATGAACAAAGGTCAGACCTAGTATGCAAACTTCACAGGAGTATATATGGCCTAAAGTAAGCAGCTAGAGCGTGGAATATAAAAATAAATGAAGTGCTTACACATCAAAACTTTCAAAGGAGCAAAGCAGACCCCTGCTTATACACAAAGACATTGGCAAACAGATGGGTCTATATGCTAATTTATGTGGACCATATCCTGATTTGTTTTGAGCAAGAAGGGGATGAAGCAGAAATATTGCAAAAACGAAATCAGCACTTTGACACCAAATACCTCGGCAACATAAAGAATTACCTCGGCATCCAGATCGAGAGAGAAGAAGATGGCAGCTTTCTTCTGAATCAAAGACACAAAATACAAGAAATAATTGAAACTTTTGGAATGGAAGACGCCAAACCAGTGAAATCTCCCATGGAAACCAACTACCTAAAGGAGATGAATTGTCAAGATAACCCATTACCTACTAATACTCAATACAAGAAAGCAATAGGGAAATTGCTGTACCTTACCACTGCTACAAGACCAGACATTGCAGCAACAGTTGGAATCCTATGCAGAAAGGTTTCAATGCCAAATCAAATGGACTGAAATGCTGTAAAACAAATCATTCGCTATCTTAAAGGGACTTTGCTCCACAAGCTCAAGTTACCAGCAAGCGATGAAAGCACTTTAACAGGATATGTGGATGCTGACTTGGTAGGAGACACCAGTGACAGAAAGTCTACCAGTGGCTACTTATTTTTCCTGTCAGGAGGAGCCATCAGTTGGACTAGTAAAAAGCAACTCTCTGTTTCACTGTCGTCTACTGAAGCAGAATACATTGCTGCAGCGGAGGCAAGCAAATAAGTTATATGGCTGAGACAGCTATTAACAGATTTAGGTCAACCACAGTTGGGACCAACAGAAATCTATGAGGACAATCAAGGATGCATTGTACTTGCACATACAGAAGGAGTTTATTCAAGAACCAAGCACATTGATGTGAAGTTTCACTTTCTTAGGGATCTTCAAGACCAAGGTCTTCTTGAGTTGATTTATTGCCCGACCGAGGATATGACAGCTGACATCCTTACAAAGCCTCTGAAAGACATTCAAGGCTCACAAAGAAGATAGGTTTAAAAGACTAAGCCTTAGTTGTTGAAAAGGGGTGTTGGAGATGCAACAAACCTACAGCTTAGCCTATTGTATATGCAGTTTGCAGTATATGCAGATGCATTTTACAAAAAGGACACAAGATGACGCTAATGCTTAATGATATGCTATACTATGTATACTCTATGATGTTGCATTTTCTATCCCCAGTGTATGTACTTGTTGATTTCTTCTTCCTGCCTGGTTGTCTGTGTGTTCTTCTTACCATGATGTGGAGATGTGGAGACCTCTTTGCCTGTGTGTGATGATGTTCCAATAAAGAAGCCAGTTCCTGTTACTACACAAAGTCTGATCTCAACTGACTCCGCTGCATCTATCAATCGTACTCTGCAACAGTATTCCACTGTCTGTACATGTCTTCTGGCCATTTTTTAGCATCAACATGAACTCTTAGTTCACATGAACATCCCTATATAGGTGTAAGTGTGGCACAAATCATACACTGCTAGCAGCCTGGACACCCCCTTATCCTAAAATAAACCTGCAGCCAGGCTAGGGACATTTAAATATGTACATGTTCTTATAAAGCTTAAATCAAGCCCTTCCTGACCCCCATAGGTGCAGACACTGTGGAGCTGTTCATCCTCAAGCACTGAATTATATCCAGTTGTTTTCCCAAAAGCTCATCTCACCATACACTGGTTCTGTATTTACATTAGAGATTAAAAGCTGGAAGGCTGTTTGAGGAGGGGAAGCTCATGCTGAGAGAATAACTTTAACGCTCCTGCTGGGGATTTTGAGAATGGATTGCTCCAAAGTGCCTTCGGCTACAGAGGTCAGTGAAGGCTTGATTTAAAGCTAATTTTCTACCTTAAAGCTGAATTTTGGGGTGTAGAAAAAGTTCTCCCTTTTGTGGGTCCCTCTGCACACCACAAGAGTTTAATACCTGTTTACACTAGGGGAATGATGAATTACTAATTTGTTCCCTACTCCTCCAGCAGCCATCACTCTCCTCCGATACCCCCTGTGTGTGGATGGGACCTCAGCATCCTTATGTACAATGCAGGGCCACTGATGACTTTAGGTTATGGCAATCGGTTGAGCAGCAAAGAGTAGTGACTTTAGAGCACCAGTCATACAAACAGAAGGTAGCCTGCAATAGCGGGAAATAAGGTAAATATTTTACCATACTTCTATCCCCCTAGACACAACTAGCATTTAACCCTTGCAGTGCAAAGGGACCTACTGTAAAAGTTTTTTTTTCAAGCCTGGTTTTTAACTTTTAAATAACTAATCCTCTATATTAGTATGTGGTCAACTAAGCTGGGACCCCAAATGCAGATACTGACAACACTGCACATACAGCAATATGCAGTACATGTAATGCTATAGAAAACGGTCCAATACTGTAGACATGTTACAGAAGATGTTTAGAGGCTGTAGACATGTTACAGGAGACAATTAGAGAATGCAGTCATGCTACAGAAGACAGAGACTGCAGCCATGTTTTTCTGTCCGTATTTTCAGTCGCATGTTCATATGACATAGATGTCATATGAACATGCGACTGAAAATACCAACAGAAAAAGCATTTTCGTCATTTTGTACTTTCGTAAATATATCGCCGGATTCGCGGCACTTTCAACACACCGCTCATTCATATTAACTATTGTTAAGCCCCATATACTTGGTCAGACTTTTTTAACAACAAACATAAAAACGATCGTTTTCCGTTCGTTCTCAGAAAATTTGTTCGTTTTTAAACTCCATCAGAAAACTATTTTTGGGTTCAAAAGTCTGGCCAACTGATCTCCCTTCAGATGAAAATCCACAGAAAAGTTTATTTGGCTTTACTGTTCTACTCACTGTACTAGTGTACTCAGCACAAAAGAGAAGCTGCTTCACTAACTACACTCACTGCCCATTCAAAAAAACGAAAATTACATCTATAACAAAAGATTTGCATTCTGTATCTTGAATCAATTTTCTTTTGGTATTTTCAGTCGTATGTTTATATGACATCTATAACAAAAGATTTGCATTCTGTATTTTGAATCTAAAACGAATTCAGAAAAAAAGAATTCAAAATACAGAATGCAAATCTTTTGTTATAGATGTCATATGAACATACGACTGAAAATACGAACAGAAAAAGGAATTCAAAATACAGAATGCAAATCATTGACGAAAATTCACGAAAATTCTTGTCTAACAAGTAACGAACATGAATTAAATGGTAACGAAAATACTAAATGATCGGAATACGAAAAAATCGCGTCGTACGGAAAACGAACGGGAACAAACAGGAAAACGGGCGTCTTATGAAAAACGAACGGAAACGAACCTACGGAATGATACGAAACGAAACAAAAAAAAACTAAATAATTTTCTGTGCACATGTCTAATGACAGCAGCCTAAAAACTCTCGCATTCCCCACTAACTTTAGCGTAACGCCCCTACTGAAAGTAAGGGGGCGCTACATATCTAATAGATATTTTTGCTCCACAGGCCCTGAGTGAGCGCCTCGGCAGCAAAAACACTGACTACTGGCTGCTGGAGAGCAAGAAACACAAAATAGGGACCAAAGGGATGCATACAACTTTTGCGCTGCATGCTGGGCACCATGGGTCTATGCAGACAATTCTACATTAACAGACATAGTAAATCTAAAAATGTCAGGAACTACAGAAACATTTGACACCTGTCATGTTCTAATAGGGTTATGGTTTTGCTGGTAATGACTGAGCAAATGTACAACTGTTTTTATATAAAACTGTTAGTAGTGATCAAATTAATATACAAAAACGTGCAAACTCCAAGAAAGTGACTACGTGCTGTGCATAGATTACAATAAAAACATTAAAATAATGTAGCACGTAGTCACTTTCTTGCAGTTTGCACGTTTTTTTTGTATATTAATTAATTTTTTTTGTATATTTATTTTATTTCTTTAGCGCAAGATTACTACTAAGGCCGCGTACACATGACTAAACAAATCCGATCAAATCGGTCTGACAGACTGTTTTGATCGGATTTGTCTCCTGGGATAGTTACATAGTTAGTCAGGTTGAAAAAAGACACAAGTCCATCCAGTTCAACCATAAAAAAAAAATAAACAAACAAAATAAAACACAGTACATCCCATACACCCAACTCCATACCCACAGTTGATCCAGAGGAGGCAAAAAACCCCAGCAGAGCATGATCCAATTTGCTACCGGAGGGGAAAAAATTCCTTCCTGATCCCCCGAGAGGCAATCGGATTTAACCCGGATCAACTTTACCTACAGAACTTAGTACTCAGTTATATTATGTGTATTTAGGAAAGAATCCAGGCCCTTCTTAAAGCAATCTACTGAGCTGGCCAGAACCACCGCTGGAGGGAGGCTGTTCCACATTTTCACAGCTCTTACTGTGAAGAAACCTTTCCGTATTTGGAGGTGAAATCTCTTTTCCTCCAGACGTAAAGAGTGCCCCCTTGTCCTCAGCGTTGACCTTAAAGTGAATAACTCAACACCAAGTTCACTATATGGACCTCTTATATATTTGTACATGTTGATCATATCCCCCCTTATTCTCCTCTTCTCAAGAGTGAATAAATTCAGTTTTTCTAATCTTTTCTCATAGCTGAGCTCCTCCATGCCTCTTATCAGTTTAGTTGCCCTTCTCTGCACTTTCTCCAGTTCTCCGATATCCTTTTTGAGAACTGGTGCCCAAAACTGGACTGCATAGGATTGTACACACAATCAAACCAAAATCCCCGCCGGCAGACAGCGCGGTGACGTGGCGGTGACGTTGACGCCGCCACGTCACCACTCCAGGAAGTAAAATACTTCCGCGCATGCGTCAAATCCATTCGATGCATGTGCGGACAGATATGTCCGCTGGTTAGTGTACTAACCAGCGGACATGTCGGAGGGACGTGTTTCAGCAGACAGATTTTAAAGCATACTTTAAAATTTGTCTGCTGGAAAAACCTGTCTGTTCGCCCGTACACACGATCGAATTTGTCTGCTGAAACGGTCCGTCGGACCGGTTTCAGCAGATAAATTCAATCGTGTGTACGCAGCCTAACAGTTTTATATATCTTTGTGTACAGTGAACACCACTAGATCTAGCAGCTTCTTAGCTTTAACTTTCCTTTATTCACATATACTCATTAGTAGCACAGAAGACACTGCCTTTTCACTACAACTGTTTTTGTTGCCAAAAGCCTTTGGGCCAGATTCACATACACTTAATATTGCGCTGCGTAATCGAAATACTCTATGCTGCCGTATTTTACTAGGCTCTACACCGAATTCTGGTAGATTTTTGCCCCTACGCTACGGCGGCGTAGTCTATTTCTCGCCGCGTAATCGAAATACGCGATTAGGGGGCGTGAAGCATTTAAATTAAGCGCGTCCCCGCGGCGATCGAACTGCGCATGCTCCGTTCAGAAATTTCCCGCCGTGCATTGCGCAAAATCACGTCGTTACGTCATTCGTTGTTTGAGTAGCATCGTTTACGAACATTCCTATTCCCGGACGACTTACGTCAAAAAAAATAAAAGACGTCGGAAAACGTAGAAATTCGACGTGGGAACGACGGCCATACTTAACATGGGCTGTCTAATATTAGAGCAGCAAAAAGCTGGTATAGTGTTACGCAAAAAAAAAGATGACTAAAGGTGCCGTAAGAGATTGCGAATGAAGATCGTAATTTCGGGGATCGCCGGCAAAAGCTCATTTGCATACCCAGACGCGGAAAACGACGGAAAGTCCACCCAGTGGCCGCAAATTTATTGCAGCGTAGATCCGAAGGCGTACTAACACGTAATCCAGTCGAATTGAAGCCCGTAGCCGTCTATTCATGGTTTGAGGTTTCCGACTAGCTAGAAAACGCGCGTAATTTGAAATTACTCCAGCCTAACACCAGTTAGACAGGTGTAATTGCTCTGTGAATCTGGCCCTTTGTGTTTAGCCGTTCCTGCGAGTCAGATACCCTTACCGCATAAACATAGGCAGAGGGCATTACTATTTCCCAGTTTAAGCATTTTCCAATGTCCATTTAACAGGCAAGAAGGCAAACTGTAAAGCTGAGACCAAAACTTTGCAGTATGGTAGAGGTGTGTAAGCATGACTAGCTGAACCGTATAAGAAACTATCCATATACATGTATTTTAATTGTGCATTTGGCATTTTTTGGGGATTTCTGCTTTAATTCCTTGAAATGCTGCTACTTATAAATGCTGAACAGCAGCAAAATTAACTGAACAGTTAATCCTAGATGAGATTTAATGGTTTGAGTTGTGTTAAT
The DNA here is from genome assembly GCA_029574335.1 of Rana kukunoris. NCBI lineage: Eukaryota > Metazoa > Chordata > Amphibia > Anura > Ranidae > Rana > Rana kukunoris. The sequence goes on along the minus strand of CM056060.1, from coordinate 105,733,060 downwards.
AAAATTATTATTTCGGGTTTAACATAGGCTGTGGGATTAGCCAAAAGAGATTGTGGGAGTCTGGAAATGTAGTTATGAATACTTTATTAAGATATAAAGTTTATAAATTGTCTTACCATCACATTGGCTAGCAATTTCATACACTTCAGAAACATATATGGTGGTGACTGACAATTTCTCATTCGGAGCAATGTAATCGAATTGAACAATAGCACTTATCTTCCTTTCCTACAGCCCCTGACACCCATTCACTCAGCAGAGTTCCTGTGAAGCCCTCAGAATTCTTTATATGTGGCAGCCTTTGAGTCTCTCACCTTCATCCTGAAATGCAGCACTGTGGCCTGATAGGACACTGAAAAGTGTCGCCATGGAACATTTAGTCATTCTGTTTTGGGAACTCACAACAAAATTTTCTTAGCCCCTCGTAAGCCAGAAGGGCCCATCTCCAGGTAGAACAGTGGAGGTTGGGACCCCCTTCGGGGGTCAAATGATGATTTTCCAGGGGTCACCAAATTCTGGGCTGTTCCTGAAGCCTGCACCTTTCTCCCAGCCATTTAGTGGCAACCCAGCAGGGCTGTCCCTGGAGCCCGTGGCCGCCCACTCAGATTCTTTGCAGCCACACATTCAGTTCATGGAATGGCTGAGGGGCAGAGACTAGAGGTCAGCTGACTGGTGAGTAATAGGAAGTGGGAGGGGCTGGAGGGGACCCTATCTCCTGATTTCGGTAGAGGTGTCACTGCTATGAAACACCACAAAGTCAGAGACATAGTGAGTAACACTACCTGTGATTATAGTTTCCATTTAAATTCCCCACTACAGTTCTCAGATAAACAGATGACCTTCATCAAGAGAACCTATGTTGGCCGATCAGAACTCCCCCCAGCATTGCCACTCATCCCAACTCTCCCCCAGCATCCCATTCCCTCTACACCAAGGAGCAAGGTAAGGAATAAAAATAGAGAATA